>OX940981.1:20140423-20555108 GCA_954871275.1 Leptopterna dolabrata | reverse complement strand
TCGCTTCAGAAACCGTTACCAACTTATATTATTCTTATTTGGGATGCCCAATGTGGATTCAAATCATTTCCAGCTTTGTCTTTCGACTGGGCTGATAACCTTCACCATCTTCATCCATTCTGAAAAGGGATCTTTTTTCTCCCACTACTTTCGTAAATCTAACATTGACATTTCCATCATCATCAGTCCCCCTTAAGCACATGGCTGCATACTTGAAGTTGGTAAGTAGCGTTCCAGCCTTAATTTTACGTTCTGGGTCTGATTTTCGCTTCTCCCTATAGCACTTTGGTTTTTTTATAATGCTGTCTGCATGGGCCTGTATTTTAAAAAAAGGAGAAAAAAAGGGGGGGAAAACGCTGCAAAGTCGTTGTCACAAGGGGTTATTATTCTATTGACTGAAATGTTAGCTGTTCATTTATTGTTTCGTCACGTGCAATAATTTAAATAGCTATTTCTGACGGCTTCCACCAATTTTGGCCCCCAAAAACACGAATTAAGCTCCTTCCCCTCCCCCTCCACAAAATTATCTTTGATAATTAATTGCGCCATTTTTTAATTGTCTCGATTCACCTGTTGACACTTTTCCTAGGGTTATTATACAAATTGATGGTGATTTCGGACCATTTCCCAGGGTTTTGACTAATAAAAAACCTGCAAAGTCCTAGTCACATGGGTTTACTATTCTACTGGACATACTTACAGAAAATGTTGTCTGTTGTTTACTGTTTCTTTCATGTGCAATTATTGAAATGGCTATTTTTGATGGTTTCCACTAATTTTGGCCCCCCAAAACAACGGGTTTAATGCAATAAAGTAATGCTAAATAACCCATAATTTTTAAATGGTGCATCTATAACTCTTTGTTGTTATGCATGTTATTTTGACCCAGTTACGAAAGTATCTACCTATCAAAAAAATCCAAAATAACCACCATTCTTGAAATTGAATAATATCGCGGAACAACCGATATTATTTCGTGATATTATTTATCCGTGATAAATAATATCACGGAACAACCGAGTCGATTTCGGGCAGCCATGCATGGTTATAATAAGCTGTTCTCTAGGAATGATATCTGGGCTGGATGGGTGTACAAAGTAAGCCTAAGCCTACTTCAGGGCTTACTTTGTGCAAACGGCTGGACGTACAATGCTCCGGGAAATCCACAAGTTCGAGATCAATTTAAAATCGTACCAACCCCCCCCCCCCCCATCCCACCCATTCTGTTGAAAGTTATTGAGCTACGGCTTTCTGAATATTCCAACCCCCATTTTTCACCCCTTAGAGATGACTGACAGTAGCACCGAGTTTCGCGGATTAACTAGACCCCAAATGGGACCAGACTACAAACCAGCTTTCAATAATTTTGGTTCTTGGTAACTAGGAAAAGTAAGAAGTACGGCAGATGTTGTTTATACGGTGGGTGGGGCAATTTTTTAATTCCATTTTTAGATTCATCGTACTCTGAAAAGCAGTCCATCGTATTTTGAGGGGCTTTTTTATTTCTTTCTAATGCTCCATTCCAAAGGTTCACTATTGGAAATAATAAACCAATAGGAGTATAAATTAATGTAGGGAACCAAGTTCGTAGCGTGTTACATGGAACTGTTGATGCAGTCATATTAGGTCGAGATAGCATCAGAGCTAAATGCACAATATTATGGTCTAGCTTTAGGCGATTGAACGCATCACACTCCCAAGTCCCCACCCACCTATTATGTCGTTTATCAAGACCCGTAACATTTCACTTCATCCATACGAGCTCTTATTAATGGTATCGATGCCATGTTAGGCCTTGCGACGCGTCCAGGCTCCCACTTTGCCCAACCCCGCCTTCTTGAAAAGTTTGGATGCCCGCCGATCGAGAATGAGATTTGAGATACGGGCAGCATGCGAGATGACTGCCTGTCAAACATCATTCACTCAACCACGAACAACAAGCTGATCTCGAGTCTTCCGATGATATGCGTTGGAGGGCAACAATGGATGAGGTGAAAAGGTTAGATGGAGGAGGTTATCATCATTATTATTCAATTTATTTATAGCTCTTTCTCTTCGTAGGGATAGATCAGCATCAGCTCTTGACCGAGCTTCGATTTTTCCGGGCATTGGATGCCGTATATTTATTATCGTAGAATGACGTCTATCGGCCTGATTTTCCGGAACCTAGGCCCCTACATGAGGTGTGACCTATGTTTTCTGATTTGGAGGAAAAGGCCTGTTTGAGGGAAAAACTAACTGCGATAATTCCACAGGTGTGTGTCTATGTAAGAAACAGGTAAAATGTGTCTTCCAGTGATTCTCGGGCCGAAATTTTCTGTCACTTTTTCACACTTTTTGCATTTGACTTGGTTTGAATGATAGTAGTTGTGCAACAATCGTAGGAAACGTTGGCATAATTATTCATATCGAGAACAGAGATATTATGGAAAAGATATCGAATTTATGCCACACATTTTCGGTGTCAGTTGATTGCGGTCTCATTTAGCGGCTTACCTGATCATTCATGGTAGCGCAATCATAACGATCAAGTTCAACTTGAGGACTGGAAAACGTGATTATTGGAACTATTGAATACTATTGAGGAAGTTGGCTTGAAAAAGGCACCCAGATTCCCGTAGACCAGATTCCAATTTTCTGAAATTGACCGATGAAATTTTGCCAGTCGCTATCTTTCTGCCTCGAATCGTTAACTGCATCGGAAAAAGGTTCCACCACATCATAACATATTCATAGAGGTCGCGCCTCATACAAGCATAATATAAAGAGGGCTGTGGCGAACGAAAGTAGTTTCCAGCAGCCGGAAGCCACCCTCTTATGAGCTCGGTTGGATTCTGGTTTCTTTTAAAAAAGAAGGGGGTAACATTGTTGATGAATATGGTTACGCTGTTTGTAATATTTCCACGTTTGTATTATTAGTTTTTCTTTTAATCGTTTTAATGACGTTTATTGCTGCAACTGGATAATTTATACAATTTAATACGTTCATCTAGCAATATTTTTCTTTCATGAGTCATTCGTGAAGAAGCTTATATTGGATAGATCATATTGATTACAAGGGCTTGGATTCGAGCATATTTGCATACTTTACTTGCGAATAGCCTCTGAGAACAACAGAATTTAAATTTACTCGGCGTATAAACGCATAAAATGGCTGTTTTTGGAATAAACCCATAAAATGAGGTTTTCATCCTCATTGCTTGTTTTTTTCGAATTCCATATACCTACCATTCGAAATTATTGAAAATTCTATCAGGTAAAACCCCACGGCCTTAGGAATTCAGTTTCACTATCAAAACCTTTAGTTACATAGATCATTCACGCAAAATTTACAGTGGATGGGAGTTGATTGGCCGGATTAGAGAACCGGGATACCTATCAGGTAAATCCGTATACTGCATGGGGCCCAAGCGTCCTTTCAACCCATTATGTGGTATTTGGTGGATTGCTGAGCTTTTTAAGCTCACCAGCACTTTCAACGTGGTATTTTCCCATGGTTACATTGCGAAAGCTAAGGATACTTTCAAACCGAAAGAATTGCTACCATCCTTGACATTCATAAAAGCCCACACGAGTTTCATTCCCGAAGTCATCCTAAAATTGGAATCTCAAGGGAAGGAATTAGTTGAAGTGGTCGCGATGATGAACGGAGTAATCGAGAAAGCCAACTCATGGCCTGGAGAGACTAGCAAAATTGTTTTAAAAAAAGTTGGAGTTTGCTGGCTCGAAATGCCGGGTGGAGTGCTGCTTAGGACCTGGTGGGGATGCTGCGTGGCGAGTCTCCAACATCAGCGGATTTTCCCGACTACAGCCCATAAGAAGCAGCTACATTCAAATATTTACCTTTAGATTCCGTAGATGTTGAACGACCGTTCTCTTACTAAAAATTTTACTGACCGATTTGAGAAAATCATTTAAAACAGAAAATACCGAAAAAATTCTCAGTGTTCACACCAGTAAGTACCTCTTCATTTCATCAACTTTCGACGTTGCCTGTATTGTAAATTTTGTAAATCAACTTGATATAAACTTGTTTATAAAACTATATTAACTTGTAAGTAAAAACTTTTGTTTCACCTTTTTTTCTACGAGGTTTTTCGAGCATATTTAACGGCATAAAAGGAAGTGCTCGAGCGTATTTATCGAGCATAATTTTAAGAAGGTTTTCGAACATATTTATCTAGCATAATTTTATGAAGGTTTTCGAGCATAATTCGAGGTTTTATCGGGCATATAAATCCGAGCCCTATCAATTGATTACACTATTGTCAGACGATCAACCGAAAAGTGCTTCGTGGGTGAAGGCTGCTAATTTATTATACAATCATATTATGACGAAAGAAGGAAGGTCGAAAAGCTGGAGCTATATGTTTCGTTATATCGTTCGTTTCTTGGGTGTGTAAGATCGTGTGGTAGTGAGTCCTCTCAACACCATGGTGCATCGTAAACACTCACGCTATTTTACGACGGATGCGAGTGTAGGAGAGACCTCTGACCTTAGCGATCATACAACATCTTGGAACAAGGACATCATCATGGACATCATGGTACTTAGTTGAGTATCTGACTGTCTATGCGTATACATTGCAATAGAACCGGTCAAATAATCAAGTGCATGGACACAGAGTGGAGGATATGTGCGGAAAAAATTCCAAGTGGGATTTTGACGGAGTTCACTTGGTACCGAATTTACTTGCTTTGGTCTCACTCACAATATTCAACCATTACTTTTGTCAAGCAACTTTAAATGAAATAATAAACTGAAACTAAAGAAATTTATATATGCTCCCGTAAGGTCTAAGATTGGTTATACTGGTTTCAGCTACGTGGGTTTACGGGTACCCTGACATTTATGTGTAAATGTCAGGTCGCATCCTAGTTCTGAAACTAACAAATGGGAACGAAATGAAATTCTCATTGACTATGATCACAGCGTCATTAGTTTTACGACTCAGAAAGCTATAAAAATAATCTAGTCAGTATAAAAACTATGCAAACCTTACTGGCTAATGAAGTGGCGTGAATTCCACTTTATACGCAATGGCATCCTTCAAAAACCATGCTGACCGCTGATGGTGATGATTCGGGGGGGGGGGGGGGGGGTCGCAATAGTACGAGACGAAAAAGCTAAATGACATAGCTTGCGAGTTATATATGTAGGTGCATCTGAAAACTGTGGGCAACAACATTTGGGACGTCTTCCATTGTTCAAGTTGGTTCTTTATGAACCAAGTTTGAAAAGTTCAAGATTCAAGATCCAGCAAGAAAACTTACAAAGAATTTTGAGTTAACTGAAAAAGAACTGAGATAAGTAATGTTGAGTAGAAGACCACGGGAGGGACGAGCCTTAGCCGTGAGGGAAAAGGACTGCAAAGAAAGAGCCAGACGACATTCCAGATTCCAGAGCTGGAACCTTACTTGGTTGGCGGCGCAACCCCCATTGAAATAATCTTTTAATTGCTCTGCAACAGACGGGTTGCGCTGACCTCTTCAGTGAATAGCGACAGCTTTCTAAACTTAAATCCGAGGCTTAAACTAAATGGACTCTTCTTCTGAGATACGCTGGATGCTCGGGCTGTGGCCGAGGAAAGCGGGTTTGGGCCCACGGGGTTGACAACACGTAGGGTTTGGGCCTGAAACGCACAGGGTTTGGGCCCAACCGATTCTGAAAATGCGACGAGTTTGGGTCCTACGGACAAAAACGTAGAATTCGTGCATTACATTTTAATAACTCATCGTATATAAATCGTTGATATAAAGTGTTCATTTAAGTAAAATAAGTTATTAAAATTCATTGCTCATCTGTTTCTTGCTTTACTTCATCTCCTGGGCCTCCGCTTCTGTTGCTCACTTCAGTTAGGTATGCCAGCATGTCTTTTGCTTCGTTGTACACTTTCCATAGGTTTTACAAATTGATGAGCATTTCTCTCTTTTGGTTTATTATTTTCAATTATGAACCATTGGAATCGAGCATGAAAAAAAATTCTAACCCCCCTCAAAATTTGATGGTTTACGTTTCAAGGTAGGGTAGAATTGGAAAATGCAATAAAAAAATTCGGTCTGTCCGCCGTACGCGGGACTGGCCACTTTTCTTAGTTACCATGAAACAATAGAGAGTTTTTGCAACACACTCACGACGAAACGAACGAAACGAAAGCACTGCTGCGCATGCGCACTTGAGACACCGAAAAGTTTGACGAACCGTGACGACGAAAAATACCGGGATCTCGCGGTGTCAGCTTTCGTCGTGTTGATATGACGAAACGTAATTTAACCTTACATCTGTATAACGCTACCTACCTTCTTCTGTTTTCCTTGGAAAATAAAAATTTCGAGCGTCGTATTCACAGCTGCTTCCTGGCGTCTTGGCAGACTTGACGCCATGTGTGGACATAGATTTGTATTAACCATGGAGTAAAATGGATGAAAGAGAGGTTGACATAACGTTAGCGTGACTCCACCAGCCGGTAGATGCCAAAGCTGAACGAAAACTGAACCGAAAAAGGTTAGCATCTGACTTCGGTCGCCCTATCCGCCATTTCCGTTTCGGTGTCGTTTTCCGTTTCGTTTCGTCACGAGTGTGTTGCAAAAACTCTCTATTATTGATGAAATTCGGGTTATTGGTTCCGTTCGGGGTCTAGTTGGTTCTCGAAGCTCGACGTTACTGTTACTGTGTTACTTATCTCTAAGGGGTTCAAAACAGGGGTTGAAATTTTCAGAACGCCGTAGCTCGAAAACTTTCGATGGAAGGGTATGGTTTTTTTACATTATTCAATTTGTCTTGAGCTAAACAACTTTTTGAGACTACCCGGAGCATTGCACGTCCAGCCGTTCGTGTGCACCAAAAAGCTTCGTCAACACGATCGTGAATCAAACGGTATAAATCCAGCCCGGATATCATCACTAGGGAGCACCTGATTATAATCAAGGATGGCTGTTTGAAGTCGAGTTGGTTGTTCTGCGATATTATTTCATTTGATAAATGATGGACTATTGGATTTTGTTGGTAGGTACTTGTGAAACTTGAACAAACGTTGAAGTATTATTGATGGATAAATTATTACACAATGGTAAATTAGTTCACAACGGTAAATTATTACACAACGGCAAATTATTACACAAAGGTAAATTATTACACAACGGTAAATTATTTCTTAACGATAAATTATTACACAACGGTAAATTATTACACAACGGTTCATCTACCAAGAAGTGGCTGGATTTTGTAGATCGGTACTTTTGCACCTTGAACAGCCGTTGAAGTGTTATTGATGGGCAAGTTATTACACAACGGTTCATTATACTTGACCACGAGGGAAGGTATGGACCACAGAAAACAGTGATCTACGCAGAAGGGGCATATATTTCACTCCACATCAACAATTTTCCTTCAGAACTTCATTATTTGCGTTTCTTTTTACCATTTTAGTTGCTGTTTGTCATCGACAGAATTATTTTAGCAACCAACATTTAACTCGTGAATTAGGTCGGTACCCAGTAACGAGTACGGGGTTAGGTACTAACCTAGGGAGGGTCTGCGATCTACATAATATCAATAGAATAGTACATGTTATATTATAGATACGGGTTATCTATAATATAACCCGTTATCTATAATATAACCACCAGTGGAAGGTACCCTGCCGTTGTGCAGGGATTTGCAGCGTTTTTTTCTTTGGTACATTGACTGATCGTATAAAAGTGTAAATTGTAATTAGAATCTTACAAAAACAGTAGAAAATTTTAGTTTAGTTTAGTTGCAAGCTGCTTTTAGTTACCTTACTAGTGATTTCAAGCTAAACGGTTCGCTCGGGGGCTCAAACCCTACGCTGCTCATGAGACCAATCCCGTCGCCTTGGCGGTAAACATAGTTTCTAGACCATTAGAGTGGGTAAAATGACTAGCTGTCCAATCAAATCAGGTACCTAGATATATTATAATATATCTGTAAATCAACATGCTTTTGGGATGAGTGACTGAATAGTAGGACCACCGCAATACGCATTTGTTAAATTTTACTCCATATTGTTCCTAGTGACTATGTATTGATCTGGATCCTCTCGCTTCCGTTATAAACATAATAATTATTATGCTGTCGAAAATCTACAAACACAATAAATAGCCCTCATCACCATAATCACCTCATAGATTATTATAATAAATATATTAGTAGTAGATAGTTCAGAGAATTACCTCTCCAACCATGGCGTCAGCGTCAGCCCAGGGAACATCACGAATAAGAAATGAAACAGAGAGAATGCTAGCGTGAAAAGTGGTGCATCATGCGGTATTGGTCTTACGCTGACTCCTAGAATCGTAGAATAAATTAACTAGGTACCCACCTAGTTAATTTATTCTACGATTCTCCACGGCAGAACAATAACCTGAATGTTTGTGCCTAGCTACTCAACTTGGTAGATAGACAGTCCCAGCTTTTCATTTTATTGGTATCCACTTGTGATCTTCTTTATTAGCTATGAATCATAATTATTATGAGAAAAAAAAATATAAATGTGGGAATTGAGGGAAATATCTCGTTGCTTTGCTACCTACTCTTATACCAGACCATGATAAATTCGTGAAATCCATTTTTTGGCTATTCCCGTAATTTCCTGATAATACTTCATTTTTAGGTCTATCTCCATCAGCTAAATAGGTTGGCAGCTGGTATAGGTGCATAACTAGTATTGTTGAGAAGATCTCGTTACCTATGTGTTAAGATCACATAGTTTTTATAGAACTGTAAGTGGCTGAAAATGTTTTCCCCGCTCATTTTGGCAATAAGATTATTGTGAAAACTTGACAAGAAATTCAAATGAAGAAATGCGGTTGATATCAATATAGTAGAGTGCGTTTAAATATGTCTTAAATACCAGCGTGTTAGAGTTGTTGTGGGGACGTTGACTCCTAAACGAAAAACTTCTCAAATGTTGGCAAGATCCCTGATGAGGTATTTATTTCACGCTTAAATGTAGCTTTTGTACAGTGAAATGGTATTGCATCGTGTATCAGTAGAAGATTCCAAACACCCAACTTCGATTCCGCCGGATTTCGACGCGATTGATCTTTTTATAAAATTCGCTATTTTTTTCTAATGGGTAAAGCAATGCTTGACAATGTATGAAAGTGTCGTTGGGGTTTACCCAACCAAATCCTACTGCAAGTTGGAGTAAGACTGCAGTGTCGAGGAAAGTACAGGATGCTGATCTACTTGAACTTCCCGGAGGGTACACACTTCCTTGAGCATTACGGAGTTGTTCATACGAACAGAACTTCTTAGCTCGACTCAAAAGCATGACCGCATGAAGACACCCTCCCAAACTTTAAACTTATCATGATGTAGTATCGTGCCATGTAATAATATGTAATACCAAAAGATCATTTCAACTGCTAACTGTAGCATGAAGCTGGGAGGGACAATAAACTTCGTTTGTGTACAATTTTATTTGGTCTTGGCAGATGGCGCAGTGGGTGGGGTGAGGGGATCAGCTTTGGGGGTTGGGAGAGCATTGATTATATTTATAGACATTTAATTTATCTACACTGTTTACTGCTCCTCGTTCATTCAACTCCGAAGTTCGCTCTCCAGTTGAATATACAGCTAGTAAATAGGGGTCAGTTGTAGTCGAGTTTGAACACACTAAGTTAGTTAAGCCAATTAGATAATTTTTGGTGAGACGAAACTGTGGAACTAATTGTACGTTCCCAATAACTGGAAGTCCACTCGTTTACAACCATTTAAAGCCTGGACTTCTAAAATGATTATACATCAATAGGAAACCAGAATATATTTTTTGTGGCTCATAGGGCGTAAGTGGATTATATTGGGCAACTCAAAAAGCGGAAGGTTGACTCTTGGCACGTAGTAATTATTAGTGCGAAGTAAAATAAACCCCATTTTAATGTAAATATATTCACACATGCAAATCACCCGTTCAAGGTTGTCTGGGTTTACTAAGTAGAGTGAGAACTTCAAGCCTGTATCAGGAATTTAATGAAAATAACGATTCTGTTCAATCAGCTCGAACTAGAATTTCAACGGCCCAGTCCAGTGGTCCAAAATTTCATTTGTTTGGTGAGCAGGTAATTTAATTTTATGGGCTATTCTTATCGGTAATTCTGCGCTGATTCTGATTGTTAATGTTGTTAACATACATTTACCTACACATAACTGCATGACATGCTGTTTTTTGCGCCCAAACAAAAAAATTATATGGGTATCTTATGTGCTATACGTAGATGAGTTCGCACATCAATCACTTGAACTAAAAACTAAGTTTAAATGATCAACATTTGCGTCAAGTAACAGTTTAAATGATCGACTTTTGCGTCAACTAAAGTTTAAATGATCAACTTTTGCGTCAGCTGTACACCATGAACTGCGAAATTTATTCAATCAACCAATCAATTTATTCACGAAGTTCCCTTATAGCGGTTGCTGTGAGTAATAATAGACTTGTCTGTGTGTCTGCTGAATTGTGCGGAGGAGTGTTATAAATGGTGGAAATGGTGAAGGGCAAAGTGCTGTCCGCGGAGCCATGGTCCTTCAGCCCTCGACCAGGCGTTGGTCCAGTGATGGGCGTCTCCACCTCTTCCACTCTTTAGCCTGCGTCCACCGTAGAGTTCTGGTCCTGCCACAGCTTACCTCAGGGTTGATATGGCTTGTCGATCCCGTTCTCAGAGTTCCGTAACTACATCTCATTTCGTCTTGCACGGGTTTGAGCTGCAGATCGTAGTGGAGGACTTCCTTCCTCACAAACCAGGGTGCGTCACAGATTTCCCTCAGGACTTTGTTCTGCATGACCTGGATTTTCTTGACTGCTGATGCACAAGTGGAGCGCCGAATCTCGCAACCATACGCCCACACACACTGGTTTGATGAGCGACGTGGATAGAAGCCTCTTGTTGCTGATGTCTAGCTTTGGCTTTGAGTGCATCATGGGCCGCAGCTGATATACACGTCGCTTCACCTCGCTCATAGTGCGGTTGATGTGCGGTCTCCACATCAGTCGGCGGTCCAAAATCAGCCCGAGGTAAAGCACCTCTAGCATTATTGAGAAATAATGGAGTTATGCCATTTATAAGATAGGTACCTAATAAATATGAAGCTTGGTGGTATTTTAGGGGCTTCCAGTTTCTAGGGGTCTTAAAAATTTTATTGAAAGCTCTTGGATGATTCAATTCTCTCCGATTTTTTTCAAAATCTGCTGAAAACTAAAAAAAAACACAATAAAAAAAAACGCTGCAAAGTCCTTGTCACTTGGGTTTATTATTCTACCGGACATACCTACAGAAATGTTGCTGTAGGTACAGAAATTGAAATAGTTATTTTAGATGGTTTCCACCAATTTTGGCCCCCCAAAAACACGACCTCGGCTCCCTCTTTTTTTTCTTTTTACAGCTTATCTTTGAACATTGATAGTGCCATTTAATTGTCTTGATTCACCCGCTAATACTACTCCGTGTTATTATACAAATTTATGGTGATTTCAGACAATTTCCATGGTTTCTGACATTCTGACTCATAAAAAATGAATTTCGGGAGCTTTACCTCCGTTACAACCTCAATTCTTCTCTGTTTGGTCAAAATCAATTTCATATCCGGTCTCCCCCCCCCCCCCCCCCCCTTCATCCATCCAAATGTGGAAAACGATACATCACAAGGTCGTGTTTGCTAAAACCTCAAAAAAACCTTGAAACCCCTATTTTTACACCCATTTTTCTCCCATAACACCCCTGGGTGTATTCCGATCGGGATGCCGAGCTTTGGAGCACAAGTAGAACCCAGATGTGTTCCCAAATGGGGAACCAAACTGTGTGCGGAAGAACGACGATTTTAGACCCGATTTTAACGTAAATTTAAGGCTGAAACTTCGTTAGAACCTCAATTTTCCACTCATTGGTCAAAATCGATTTCATATTCGGTCTTCTCGTCCTAAAAAACACGGAAAACGATACAAAACCTCATGTTACTAAAACACCAAAAAACATAAACACCCTCATAACACCCTTGGGCATATTCCGATCGGGCTGCAAAGTATCGGGACACAACTAGGGCCCAAATGGAGCATGTGTGCGAAATAAAGAATTTTTTTAGACCAAAAATGAAGCCGCATGATACGGCGGACGGCGGACGCACATTGCATTTTCTGGATCTACGCACCTTGAAACGTAAAAGAAAAAATATTGAAAGGGTGTTATAAGAAATTTTTAGCTGAGCGAATACATAGGTGTATTATTCACAGAATAATTTAAAAAAAAACCTAACTGTGTGCGAACGACAATTTCCAACTTCTATGTTACTAGATGTACATACATGTATACTTATCAGTATAACTAATATCTTGAGAAGATTTTGGCCTTTAAAATGATGTGTACTGAGTTTAAAATAAAATTTTCCCTGCGTGAAATAAATAGCCCTGAGGGTTCGAAGGTAACTTACAAAAATATACCATAACGTATAATAAAGTACAGGACATTCCAGGCTGAGGCTTTACTGCCCTGCCAAAACCACAAGTTATAGACGGTACGTAACGCGCGGGTTATGCAGCTGGACGGGGAAGGCAACGGCTACTGGTTGTTGACGTTCAAGTGGTAATGAGTGAAATCCAAGTACTTGCTGACCTAACAAACACATGACACATCGAACCAACCGTGAAAACTTTACGTCGAATGGAGGATCGAAGACTTGAGTTCGACTTCGCCAGACACGTGTAGAATCTTTCATCAAGTTATCTACGATCCACCCAGCTATAGGTATTTAATATTAGCAGAAACGTTTTCTCGTGATAATCATCTAAAAATAGAAGGTCAAGCCTCCGCCGGGCGGTGAGGATGAAAATTAGGTCTGGGTCCACGCAGCCGTCCGTTCCTCTTCATATGAATTTTTTTTTACCAACAAAAATTGTTCTGACAATTTTTGAGATTTTGAAATGAATGATCAACATAGGATATTATAGAATTATAGGCTAAATAAAGGATTTTTTTCACAAGGCGGTATTGTAAACTAAATGATGGTCGTTTGTGGCTGGCACAGAGGGGCCCTTTTGACCATTTTCAATTTAATAATAATTTTAAAAGTTCCAACCTAAAACAAGCAAGTGGCTTAAAAAATAGAGCCCGACCTTCACCATAAAACTACACACAGGTAAAAAAATTGTTGTTTTTTAGATTTGTTCACCTGCATCTTCCCATGCTCCAAGATTGAAGGTAACTTGGAGCTTGTTAGAAAAGTCTGGGGAACAGCTTGGTCGATACAATCTTACGTGTAGCGATGAAATGACTAAATCATCGTAGGTATTTTGCGTTTACGTTTAGGAGCACCAGTTAGAATCCAAATTCTTTTAAATATTAAGGAATTATTTGACCACTCACTCTGGTAGCCGAATGATAGGAGCCGGTGCCCACATTGTACCACTGGGCCTATGGGCTGGGTTAGGTTGGCTCTGTCATTCGCGCATGCGCATCACATGCCATTAGTTAACAATATTGCTACTTTGATCTTTACAGAATTCGGTTTCTTTTTATTTAAATTGCATCAACTCATTTGTTTCAAAGTTGTACGTATGAAATGATACGAAGAAACTATATTGCCTACCCACTTTGCAGTCATTCTGCTCACTTACCACCATACGTAGGAAAGGCATCAACAAATTTGGTTCCTTGACTGTATGTACGCTACTACTTGTGCAACCACCGCGTTTAATCGAAAAAACAATGCAAACGAGCTGGAATTTGGAGGATAGGTATGTGTGTGTGTGTGTTATTCCATAAATTATATTACATACCATCGTAACACTTGCCTGCGTATGCGCGAACACAAAATCCCCGGCAGTTTCGTGACGCCGCGCCGGTTCTATTCGACGAGTTCGATTAAGTTTTCTCGATGCGGTTTTGATGCGCGAGTGATGAAAGCCTTGAGACTTGTACATCTCCCGTTCTATTCAACTGATATCGACGAAATCTCGGTATTATAATATATGAATGATCCCTCAGGAATTTCAAAGCAATCGGAATGGTAGCAGCGTCTTCGGACACGTAAACAACCAAAACCTTCCAACATCCGCGGTGCTGTTGGACCGAGGCGTAATTAGGGTCTCCCATCGACCCTAATGAATCAGAGTGATAGGCTCTGCGCATACGCAAACTTGAAATGCTAATAAATTGAGGAAACTAAGAATTAAGAAGAAGATAAATTGGAGCTATTTCGCCCTATTTCATTGGCATCTAGTTGGAGAGGGGAAATGGGCAGGGAACCTATGGACCTGCAGCTGCAGAAAAAAAAAAATAAAAACCACAGTCATGCAGCATGGCTATAAGAGCGAATTTTCGAAGAAATAACTGATTTTATATAAAATGTGATCTTTGGGATATCCCATTCAAATATGGGCAATCTTAAACTTATTGGGTAATTATAGGTATTCAAGTATGACGCTATTCGGTTAATTCGGTATGCATCAAATATGGGCATACCTACGTAACAAATTTTTTGTTCCATTTTTTTGCCGAGTAACACCTCGGTTTGTAGATTTTCCAACGCTGAACACGATGGTGAAGTCAGAATTGCGATATCCCATTCCGTTATCAGATTAGAGCAGACGAACCAGGAAGAACATCTCAAGAAATAACCACGTTCCTTCATCTTCAAAGTGCTCTAGTTTGAGAACGGAATGAGATATCGCAATTCTGATTTCACCATCGTGTTCAGCGTACAAAAACCTTTAAAATGAGGTGTCACTTGTCAGACTTTTTCATTTTGGGAATTTATGGGTAATTTTTCCCCCATAAAACTCCCCAAAACTCCCCCTTAGAGTGACCCGATTCTGCCCATCTACGAACTTAGCCTGTCGATTGCCAAGACAGATTTTTCGTGCAAATTTGAACTTTTTATCTCAATTCTTTCTAGAGTTATCGTCTGGAATGACACATACATATATAAATATATAAATATATATACATATAATTTTTGGCGTCTTTCGGCAGTGAATTCAGGATGGTCTGAAACGGATTTTGGTATAAAAATCTTTCGGAAATTCGAGTTTTAAAAATTTTGGACCGAGAACAATAGCTTCCTTTTCTTCGAAAATTCGCTAATATATGATACCCGGGGTATAATTAGATAATAAGCATAACTAGGTACATGATTACATGATATAAGAACATGATTAGATTAGATTATTATTAAATGAGTAATTTTAACATTATGAGGGCTCTCTCATAACTCCCCCGTTATGATTGCCCTTTGGCATACATTGCTTTGTGACTATCTTACGTGATACATTTGCAAATAACTATGTGAAATCATCATACTATGACCCAAATGATATACATACCTACCTATTTAACTAAGATATTGCAGATAATGACTCGATTCTATCAAGTTGCGGGTTAAAGCCAATCAAAAATATTATGTTCCGATTTCACAACCGTATCCCCCTCCGCTTCCGTAAGCTTTCGATGAAATGAATAAAGTTTCATCTTCACGGTCAGCGTAAACAGACCAAAGTTTATATTTAATCAGCTCAAAGCAATTTCCCCTTTCCGTTTTCCTTACGTTGCGCCAATCAGACGCGATTTGAGACGCCGCTTTTTCTCTGGGAAAATCTGGTTTCTACCAATATGTCTTGGGGGTTAACGAGTTTTTCCGCTTCGACGAATCGGATTTTCCCTCTGCAAATATTTACTAAGGAACGAAAAGCGCGAGGACCATCTCCTGTCTTGGAGCCCGGGCCGGAAAATACATAGACCACTCGCTTTTCAAGCCTTTTGAGACTTTCTAGACTTCGCCGTTATAAATATAGAAACTGTTTACTAGAAGTAATGCTCTTAACGATCTGGAATAAGATGAGGTAAAAAAGTCATCTGCTAAACTCGATATATATATATTCGTTATTTTAGTGCCTTTCTGGCTTGCTCAGGGTCAACCTATAGTTTTATGAAATTGAAAAAATTGAGTTTATCTAATCTATAAACAGTACAATACAATTTATAAAAATTTACCTATGGCTCCAATAAAAAAATACATAATTCCTCAAAATATAAAAATAAACATTACAGGTACTTCCATTAGAAAAATTAATTTGACTTTCCGCCAATACACAACAAATCCAACTCATTCAAAACTGTAATCTCATTCAACTCCATAGGAACTGTAAACCATTCAAATCCATGTGAATGAAATGAAACCTGACACGGTGCGCCTCGCAAGATGCTTACGAGGCCTCATGAAATTTTATCTTCGTAAGTTGAATAGGAGAAAAATTTACCTTACTCTTAGCCAACTGGTCGAAGTAAATCCATTTTCATTTGCAGTATTGAGTAGTAAGTAGCGACCAAAAAGCTTTCCTATCTTTTCTTTTTAGCGTGGAAAGAGGAATAAGAACGAATCTAGCCTACATGTTGACCCAGTTGATCGAGTTACCTCTTCACTGCTGTTTTAATAGTCTCCCAGTTGTAACAAAGATACCTCATGCCAAATTTCAGGTTTGTAGGTTGGTGAGGTTGGAGAGAAAGGCTTTAGTGCACATTTCGTAACGTAGCGGGTACTTTCATAACCTATTTCGACCGGTAGGTCATCGGATGTACTATGCTTAAAACAAATTATGCCCATTATGATAATATTGGTAACACTATATATGTATGAACCTTTTACCAATAGATATAGTTACCAATCAGTTATAGTTAATTACTATTTACGTTTTTTAAATTATACACAGATTCAAAGTCTCAAGGTATCTGTGTGTTATTTTGTAACTTTTATACCTATACTTCTACAGGCCAGTTTAGTAGGTAATACGTTTGGATCTACGAATAAGAAGGTTGGTGCCTATTAGTTGGGACGTTCGACCCTCCTACAGTGAAGGATAAGTTTTGAACGAAAAATTAAATCTAGAAAAAACCATAATTAATAAATTAACCTAAGGTTAAGCTGAAGTTCATTTCCAGAAGGGAATAACTCACCAACTTGTGCCCGCATCCCAAATCACTTACCTAGTGTCTCCATGGGCTCTATTGAACTTAAAAACGCTGCAAAGTCCTTGTCATATGGGTTTATTATTCTATTGGACATACCTACAGAAATGCTGGCTGTTCATTTATCGTTAATTTCATGTAAAATAATTGAAATAGCTATTTCTGGTGGTTTCCACCATTTTTGGCCCCTAAAACACGAATTAGGTAAGCTCCTTTTTTTTCAATTTATCTTTGATCATTGGTAGTGACATTTAATCGTCTTGATCCACGTGTTGATACTACTTCCAGTGTTATTATACAAATTGATGGTGATTTCAGACGATTTCCCAGGTTTTTGACTCATAAAAAATCAATTTTGGGAGCTAAACATTTGGTACAACCTCGATTTTCCACTCTTTGGTCAAAATCGACTTCATATTCGGTCTTCTCGTCCCCAAAAACTTGGAAAACGATGACTCAAAAGCTCATGTTACTAACATGTTCCTAAAACGCAAAAAGTACCTATTTTTATACACATTTTCACTCATAACTCCCCTGGATATATTCCGATCGGGCTGAAAAGTTTCGGGACACAACTAGGGCCCAAATGGAGCATGTGTGCGAAAGAACGACTTTTTTAGACCGAAAATGAAGCCGGTACACGTGATACGGCGGACGGCGGAAGGACATTGCATTTTTGGAATCTACACACCTTGAAACGGAAAGGAAAAAAGTTTGAGGGGGTGTTATAAAAATTTTTTGCTGAGCGAATACCTAGGTGTATTATTCACAAAATAAACCAAAACGGTATTGTCATAAGTCATTATGTTTCCATTTGAATCAATGGCTCGACCGTTAGACAGTATAATCAATAAAAAAGTGAAAATTGAAAAACAAATGTTTCCTTATTTGAAGTATAACATATTCAATTTATGGAGCGAGCACACACGGTAATGGTGCCAAACTTGTTGTGATACTCGAGTGTAACTTAATAATTGCAGCTTCTGAAACAGAACTGCTAACAACGGCGTATTATTAGATTTTGTAACCGTTCATATTCGGGAATCCAATCTGCCCAATAAGCATCTTGATCCGTTTTGAGAGCATAATGAAGTTACGAGTATATTTATGCTTCCTCCGTCTCCGCTTTTCCTTCCTCCATTAGCAAATTGGATTCAATTATTATCTGACCTGGCTTCATACATCTGAGAGATATTAATTTAATTAACGAACTGGATTTCCATATCGCCTAATCAATATTCTAGTGTAATATTATAGAAAGCTTGCGTAGGTACTAGGTATGTAAACATGCCAAATTGTCAAGAGGATATGTAGGAGTAGGAATCTAGAATGTTACAAGAAGTGAATGGGTACATAAATTCCCACGCGTGTCATGTGAAGATCCTCTACCGCGTACCCTGTTGGCACTTGGTTTGAGTTTTGCGAACACGAAGTGAAGATTTTTAGATACAACGTCCGTAGAGAGGTAGATAATTTTCTAGCTGTTGTGTCACTTTACTATTTGTTATCCCACAAGGGGGATATCAATAGAACGAGACGAAAGGACTGACTCATTGTTTCTGCGATACACGCAGAAGGGATAGAAGGGATCCAGAAGGAATGCAATATTTCAAGGGAGCCAGCTCGTGTCTCACCCCACTTACAACATCATCAGTCACAACAGCACAATTTTAGTGGGCTGTCAGTCTTTGTGGGAAAGGGTGCATTCTTGTTTGGTAGCTACTGTAATTCCCTCAATTAGTTTGCGTACCTCAACCCGTTCTTCCAAACAAAAAGAAATGAGCTAAGGCTCCACCATAAAGAGTAGGTTATTCATCTATTCGAATCTGGATTTCAATTTGTTATTATAATAAGAACAAATGCAGACGAAAATGCTGGTAAATGAGATTCATTAGTCGACCATTTAAGCATTTAAGCTCATTTTTCTTTAGCCGAAGTTCATGGACATTAGATCTCCCATCAGATGGCCATCTCTTGGAGAAAGTGATTCAAGCCAGTATTATTTGACTAAAGCGAGTACATCCAACTGCCCTGCTGGTGTCACGGACTCTTAGGAGATGATTTTATTTAGTTATTAATTTAACCTAGGAGAACCGCTACTCGTCCTAATTTCGAAATTTTCCAGACCTAAATTTAAAGTCGACCTTTTCTCGATAGCCCCCCCCCCCCCCCCCCCAAGTTACATTCAAATCTGTCTGACCAATCAATATGCTCAAAATAATTAATGTTCTGTGGTCAGTACCTAAATTTCCCAGCCAGCCGGGCAATTTCAGTTATACGAATATGCATTTTTCCATCGTCTCCTGTACTTAACGTGCTATCCCACTATCCAATCCGTCCATTTTGGAAATTCTGAACCAAGTAGGTAGACATATTCTGACATTTTCACCTAATATGGATGATCCGTTTGGCCGTGAACAAGTATGTACCTATCAACATAATATAGGAAAAAGTGCCCTACCAACAAAATCCAAAATAATATTGTTTTTTATTTTCTTTAAATGAAATAAGATCACGGAACAACAAACTCGAATTCACAATAATCGAATGCGTGATCATAATCAGATGTTTCCTATCAATGTTATCTGGGCTGCAGTTACCTGTGTATACCATAATTATGATTCCCAATCATACTGACGAAGCTTTTCGGATCAAACTACAGGGCCTTACACTGTGAACGAACGACTGGACGTACAGTGCATCGGGCGGTCTCAATAAATCCTCAAGTTCAAGATCAATTTAAAAACTTAACAAAAAACGCTGCAAAGTCCTTGTCACATGAGTTTATTATTATATTGGACATACCTACAGCAATGTTTGCTGTTCATTTATTGTTTCTTTCATGTGAAATAGATTAAATAGATATTTCTGATAGTTTCCACCAATTTTGGCCCCCAAAAATATAATTAGGTACCTACGCTTCTTTTTTTTCAAATTATCTTTGATATCATTGGTAGTGCCATTTAATTGTCTTGATTCACCTGTTAACACTTTTTATAGTGTTAATCAGACAATTTCCCATGTATTTTGACTAATAAAAAATCGATTTTGGGATCAGAACCATTGGTAGAACCTCATTTTTCTACTCTTTGGTCAAAATTGACTTCATATTCGAGCTTCTTGTCCCAAAAAACATGGAAAACGAATTCTCAAACGCTCATGTTACTAAAACACAAATGCTGCAAAGTCCTTGTCACATGGGTTTATTATTCTATTGGACATACCTACAGAAATGCTGGAAATGAATCATCCAGATTATCATGGTGTTTTTCATGTGCAATTATTGAAACAGCTATTGCTGATGGTTTCCACCAATTTTGGCCCCCGAAATCACGAAATAAGCTCCTATTTTTTGACAAATTATCTTTGATCATTGATAGTACCATTAATTCTCCTGATTCACCTGTTGATACTACTTCTAGTGTTATTATACAAGTTTATAGTGATTTCAGACAGTTTCCCAGGTTTCTGACTCGTAAAAAATGAATTTTGGGAGTCGCGAGTGATTTAGTTCGTATGCAGGCCACTTTTGGCTGACTCATAAAAAGTATAATGATGAATTTCTGCAAGTACCCATAGGTGAGTATATTATACCTATCCATCCACCTAGGATCATTGACGGCACTAATCAATGTATGTTAATGGATTCTCGAATTGAATGAAAGGCAGGAGTGATGTATCAGCAACAGTTCACTTCAGTTCGTTAATGGATT
Organism: Leptopterna dolabrata; assembly: GCA_954871275.1. Classification (NCBI taxonomy): domain Eukaryota; kingdom Metazoa; phylum Arthropoda; class Insecta; order Hemiptera; family Miridae; genus Leptopterna; species Leptopterna dolabrata. Next base: position 20,534,424 of record OX940981.1, on the reverse strand, counting down.
CAATTCTTAGGAAAGAACGTGATTTCGAACATTCGATGGTCGCTGCTTTTCAATACAGACCGTCGATGTATGTGGGTAGGTAGGTAAGAAAAATGTCCGAGTCAGTTGTAATGCATATATTTTATGTGATGTTTGGGAAACATTAGTTATTTGCAAAAATATAATCTATTTCTAGTACAAGAAGGTATACACATATTACCTGCAATATGAGTGCAGTCTACTCATGCTGACCACCAGTCATAGGTGCGAGTCCTTGTATCATAACTATCACATTAAAATCCCACGATTTTCCACAGAATGACTTAGGTATGCACTTCTTGCAAGATACAGCACGTGCTTGGCTATTTCTTGCGTAGGTACTGAGTTTCTTCCACTAGACGAGTATTTTTTTGTTCACTCGATCGATTCGTTGGTTCGAATCCCCATTCGCTGGTAGCGTTATAAATTCAACGGACTCATCCTCTCAACGCCGATTGCAATTTTAGTCCAGACTTGATTGTTTAGCGGTGCAATAATCGAAACGTTGAACTCTGTTTGATGTCCATCTTGAGAACACGATACGAATGCGAATGATGTGATGGTAGGGGTATAATTTAAAGTTAGTTATTTTATTATTGGTGAGAACATGAGATGGGAGTGGCAAAGGGGACCTCAGACAGCCGAATTAGTGAGTTATTACACATTTAAATGCAGTTATTTTATAGTGAAACCATTATGTTAACATACCGTTAACTCATTCATGAGGCTGATGAAGTGGTGTTCCTCCGTTTGATACTTGAAAATAAACAATTCGTTCTAGCTTGAGAAAATATCTTGTAAATAGGTACCGAAGTAGATTCCTTACCTGCCTTCCTCACATAACAACCATCACAGCATTCTCTAATTCCCGATGCACTTACCAAAACGAAAATACCTATTGTAGGGCTTATTTAAATCAAATCTGATTACACACAGAAATTTGTCCTCGTACAGCTTTAACCAGGAATCCTTCACTTATAATGTAGACTCCGTGACATGTACTTGTGATGTGGTGATAACCCGCATCTAGGTCGAATAGAGAAAGCGTTCCAAACCATGATACCAAGTAGGCATTACAGTCTCTGTAATATTAAAAAATGCGCTAGTCGCAATCCTTCATAAAACTCTTTTCAATCAAATTCAAATATTTCATTGAAAACATTTGTATTTTCATTATATTTCATTGTCTTGTTCATTTGTATTTTCATTATTGCATTATATTATGTAATTTCATTATACACCTGGAATGACGAATCGGTGAGGGTGGTTTTCTCAAGCAGTAGGTATCTATTGGTTTATTATTCTGTGAATAATACACCTATGTATTCGCTCAGCAAAAAATTTTTATAACACCCCCCCCAAATTTTGGTTTATTATTCTGTGAATAATACACCTATGTATTCGCTCAGCAAAAAATTTTTATAACACCCCCTCAAAATTTTTCCTTTTCCGTTTCAAGGTGCGTAGATTCCAAAAATGCAATGTCCGTCCGCCATCCGCCGTACGCCGTATCACGTGTACAGGCTTCATTTTCGGTCTAAAAAAGTCGTTCAATCGCACACATGCTCCATTTGGGCCCTAGTTGTGTCCCGAAACTTTTCAGCCCGATCGGAATATACCCAGGGGTGTTATGAGTGAAAATGTGTATAAAAATAGGTACTTTTTGCGTTTTAACAACATGTTAGTAACATGAGCTTTTGAGGTATCTTTTTCCATGTTTTTGAGGACGAGAAGACCGAATATGAAGTCGATTTTGACCAAAGACGCGGAAATTGAGGTTTTACCCAAGGTTCAGCTCCCAAAATTGGTTTTTTATGAGTCAAAAACCTGGAAAACTGTCTGAAATCTCCATCAATGTGTACAATAACATTGGAAAAAGTGTAAACAGGTGAATCAAGACCATTAAATGCCACTACCAATGATCAAAGATGATCTTAAAAAAAAAGAAAAAAAAAGCGTACCTATTTCATGTTTTGGGGGCCAAAATTGGTGGAAATCATCAGAAATAGCTATTTCAATCATTCCACATGAAAGAAACAATACATTTAACAGCCAACAAAAATCTCTAGAACTCCAATAGAATAATAAACCCATGTGACAAGGACTTTGCATGGTTTTTCTTTTCCGTTTCAAGGTGCGTAGATTCCAAAAATGCAATGTCCGTCCGCCGTATCACGTGTACAGGCTTCATTTTCGGTCTAAAAAAGTCGTTCTTTCGCACACATGCTCCATTTGGGTTCTAGTTGTGTCTCGAAACTTTTCAGCCCGATCGGAATATACCCAGGGGTGTCATGAGTGAAAATGTGTATATAAATAGGTACCGTAAAATGGGGTTACTTGAGTACGAATCTGAGGTTTTTTCAACTCTTCACCTAGTTAAAATTTGATAAAAAATAAATCAAATATACCACATTAAACCTCTAGGTCTCTAGTTTAAGATGGTAACTTGTTGGAAGCTCTAAGTAGATCTCAAAAGAAGTTATTGACGTTTGAGAGTGTACTCATTAGACCAAGCAAAGTGGGGTCAAATGAGGACAGTCTCGTTTTTCGTCATTTAGGCCCCCTACAAGTGCTTTTTTATTCAATTAAACCATCAGAACTTATAGCCAGGGAAATTCTATGAAGAAAAAACGCATTGCAACTCGAAAAATTTGTAATTCAGTAAAAAAGCAGGTCTGACTTAAAATTGTCAATATTCGGTATTGACCAAAATTAGTCTATATATCACAGTAAACGTTCAATTTTAGTAATATTCAGTCTTAAAGACGTAGAAAATATTAACAACAACATAAACCTTCATATAAAAATATAAAAACTGGTTTCAGTCAGTATTAAGGCTTCATAAAGCGTTAATTATGCCTAGAAAACGCCTCTAAGAAAAGGCTGCTTTAAAAAATATAAGGCAAGTTTGTCGCCTTTGACTAAAATTATGTAGGTAGGTTTAAACATTGCCTTTAAAATCACTTAAAACATTGACAACCACTTTTCAGTGTCTCATTCTTACGTTACGTAGGGTAACATAGTAGTTAGGAAAAAACATTACAGTGCTATGCTAAAAACAGAACAGTTAGGTAAAACATGGTATGCTAAAAATACGGTAGGAACGATAAACAAAGTCTGATTGACACCAGTCAACAGAATCTACCTACTTATGGTTTCATGTCGATGTGATAAAGTTCTCGGGTTGAAGAAACTCGCTTAGGAGGGGGGATTTTCCTGACTCAATTACTGTACTCAATTCTCCCCACAAATCTTTGTTTTTTACAAATCTGCTACTAACTTTAAAAAAAAACTACTTTTCTTGACAACTCAACTTGTTTCTTGAAGAGGAATAGTTAGGTAACAAAAATAATACTTACTTGTATCTCCAGCATAAACAATAAAACGTCCAAGTTTGTAGATCTGAAGCACTTGCTACATGACCCGTTTTTTGGCTCGACTTTGAACTGTTCTGATAACCTTCTTATGGGACAGAAATGATCAACAGGCCAGTGCTACCAACTTGTTAGACTATCCTCTAAGCGATGGGAATGCACTCTTTTGGGGGGTAACAGAACTAAGCCAAGAAATAGCTCTTGAAGGATGGAATACGTGGTTTGTCCTCTTTTCACCCCACTGGACCATTTCACCCCACTCTACGGTACTTTTTGTTTTAGTAACATGGTAGTAAAATGAGCTTTTGAGGTATCGTTTTCCATGTTTTCGGGGACGAGAAGACCGAATATGAAGTCGTTTTTACCAAGGAGTGGAAAATTGAGGTTGTACCAGATGTTCAGATCCCAAAATATTGATTTTTATGAGTCAAAAACCTGCGAAATCGTCTGAAATCACCATCAATTTCTAGAATAACACTAGGAAAAGTGTCAACACGTGGATCAAGGCGATTAAATGGCACTACCAATGATCAAAGATAATTTGAAAAAAAAGGAGCGTACTTAATTCATTGGGGGGGGGGGGGGGGGGAACCAAAATTGGTGGAAAACCAGAATTGGTGGATTGGTGGAAACCACCAGAAATAGCTATTTCAATTATTTTACATGAAAGCAACAATAAATGAACAGCCAGCATCCAGTAGAATAATAAACCCATGTGACAAGGACTTTGCAGCGTTTTTATCTTTACAGTCCATAGCTTTCCGCCAAAACGATGGTGGACGCGTAGGTACCTGTTATTTTAAATAAATGTTCCTTACTTTCACTCGATACCTATTTATCGTTTCAAGGATTGCCATTGAGTTTCCCAAGACTGTTCCGCAGTATCCAAACATTTTGTCAACGCTCGTAGTTACTCAGCTTTGTAAGATAAACCATCGTTGCTGTAGGTACGTTTGTAACTTACTCATGTTTGGGGCTGGTATCCTTGCCTAGTATTTAAAACCACCTATCTGTTTAGTGTCCCAGCCACGGTCCCAGCACCAACCTGTGAAACCACCTGTCAACAGCAAGACCAATGTTAAAAATGTTCCATTAGACGATTGTTCTTTTTAACACTGTAGCAGTTCTTTTTAAGAACGTAATAGGTATGGTTATGGTTTGTGTGTTTTCCTGTCTGGAAGTAGGGCACCTTTGTAGACCTCGCGGGAGAGTTAGGTACCAACGTGGGAGGTAGTGTTTGGAGCGTTGATGTTTCCTTGACCAGCTTGCTCACTGTGGTGTCTCTCCAGATGTAATATCAAGTTGAACCTGATTGAAGACTGAAATGCCTTTACTCTGGCAGATCTGAATAATCGGCGGTCGGCGTTCCACAGAAATATTTTAGCAGAAATACTTTTGCTATTTATCCCATGTTATTAGCGACGTTCCTTCTTCTATAAAAATGAGACCTTTGAAGGAAATCTTCTATATATGCATGTGAATAGATAGCTGTGCTTTCCATTGTCTAAAGCTGAAGCCGTAGGCCTTATTGAAAAATATTCTATTTCCACTAATACACGAAAAACGCAAAAAACACTGTTATACCGGTTTCGGTGATCAAACCATCGTCAGTAACACACAATAACTGAAGGCATGTTGGAGAGGAGACCTTATATATAGTCACAACGTGAAATGTGGTCGATTGGGATTGGTTGTGAAAAAGAATGGTGAAGGGAACAGAGGGAGGGTGGTCGAATCTGATTGGTTGTGAAGAAGAATGGTGAAGGGAACAAAGGAAGGGGGTCGATTCTGATTGGCCCAGGAAGAGAATGCCAAAAAGTGAAAGGAACATGAGGTGATAGGGAGGTGATGAGTGGTGGGGAAGAGGGGTGGAACCAAGCTGTTACAGAAATGAATGCAATAATGGAGAAAAACTTAAAGGAACTACATCATTCAAAGATTTACCCAACCTATCACTCTTAATAATTTCGAATTTTTCAAGTACATCCAACATGCTCCCTTTTGGGCAAAAATGAAGATATTCAATGAACTGTCTGTCTGCAAGATCAAAATTGAAGCTATGACTGGATTCATTCAAGTGACGTGCAAAGGCCGAATCACCCTTATTATCCCTGAAATATTTTTCATGTTCCTTTATTCTTTCTCTAAACTTCCTACCAGTTTGACCACAATAGTCAATATATAAGGTCTCCTCTCCAACATGCCTTCAGTTATTGTGTGTTACTGACGATGGTTTGATCACCGAAACCGGTATAACAGTGTTTTTTGCGTTTTTCGTGTATTAGTGGAAATAGACTATTTTTCAATAACTCCGTTTTTCTTTGAAATGGGTTTCCACGATTTCGTCGCGAGTGATTTAGTTCGTAGCCGTAGGCCTTGACGCGTACTCGGGAAACCGTTCGCGAAAATATATTTATCATTCAGAGCGTGACGTGGCTAATATCAGGGGCGTTCGCCGGTCGTTGCGTTCGCAGCATAGTCAGCCAATAAAGTGCATGGGGGATAATATACCGCTTAATAATCAGGTCAGACGGCCTCTGCCGAGGTATCCGAACAGTAACGTTCAACGGGGTGCGAAACACTCTTTTCACGTGGGAGAAGGAAACGAATGCTCCTGCAGGTCCGCCTGATTGATAGCTTTGCCGATCGTGATTGTTGAGGCCTTTCTTCGTAAATTTTGCCTCATTTACAGCAAAGTAAAACTAAACAATTCTCTGTTTATCGGCAGTTTCTAGCAGCTAGTGAGTTACTGAAGTGAACATCTTCTGTTGAACTATCGGGGCTCGAGAGGTTGAAAAGAATGACGTAGAACAAATAGGTTGAATAAAGTACGGGGTTGAATCAATCAATTTTTGCCAGTTGGTAACTGTGGCCCCCTTTTACAACGCAACATCATGGAATACCGCCCACGTTAACGGTTGAAATCCTCAAGATAAACTTATAAATTTGTCTTGAATCATATATCAAAACCCTAAAAACATCTTAAAATTTGAAATAATTTTATTAATTTGCCAACTGTTAGAATTCTTTCTGTAACCTGTGCTTATCTGCCCCTGATTATCGGTACAGAGCAGTATTTGATTTTCCCAATAATTTACTCCGTGTTCACAAATCCTTGCAACGAATAATAAGTGTACCTATCATATATTATGAAAGAACGTTCGTAATGAGCTGAAATTTATATGTTAGGTGCTACCCGCAACAATCGATTTGCAATATATTCACTGGGATTATTCGGTGAGGTATGCACACAGTTCTCATCTGGAGTGGAATGTATCTCCTTTTGTTTGCGCACAAAATTAGGCCACGTCTGCTATAACTTTACTCTTAAAGTTCTGATAACTACCATGTTGCCAACTGCCCTGAAGTTGTATGCATATTCAAAATCGAAACTTTGCCCTTTTGCTACGCCTTCATGCATACAACTTGTTGTATGTTTTTGTCATCATAATTTAACCAACTCGGTAATCAACCTACGCCGAATTTAATCGCTTGTTCATCTTTTTTTGAAGGGTTATTTTGGGAGCTACAAAGAGAAAACATGAGAGAAAAAAAAAATCGGTTTTTCGAGATTCTTCAAGGAAAATACGAGCTGTTTTAGGTAAGTATAAGAACATGGAGTTTTTAGAATAAGCTTGAAATTTCCAATTAATTGCCTGTAGAATAGGATATTCGTCAATTTTACTGTATAAAATTCGTCTGTGGGACGAACTGTGACGTTCGTAGTGTAGAGGGGAGAAGGGCTGTTAGGGGAGGTGGTGAGGGCGGCCTTTACCACAAGGGGGAGAGGAAAAGCTCAAAATCAGTCGAGCGCGGGCCCGAGTGCTGTGAGCTTGTTCTTAGGAAGTCCCTCGGCCTTGCAGCTCCCGAACAGATCGCCGAATCGGCGAACATCTCGTTGGGAGTTTTTCAAATTGTTCTCGAGCCTCGTTCGAGTTGGATTTGGTCGTCTTTCCACCCAAGTATCGACGCAAACGGGGGAAAAAAAAAAATCACGCGCCACTCTGGATGATGCGTGACAACTGACCGCTTACGATTTATATGGGGCGGCATAAATGATTTAGAGTAAGTGACATTCATGCTCAATACATCTGGCTTGCCTATTATACTTTTGTAATGACGGGCTTACCGAATTCTTTAAGAACATCGATTCCTTCTAGCATGTAAAATCGATTTCCTTTTAACATCGATTTTATAATAATTATTGTGAAAGATTGCACGACACGCGCTGTACTTCCAACATAAAGGTTAAATTTGAGCCCCATGTTCGCACAATTGCTAAACACATCAGAACTAGTAAGTGGTCTGTGAATAACTTGGAGTATTATTAATGGAGTGTTCTTCTGTAGATAGGTAGGTACATTATAGGTAGGTACATGTACCTACCTAGTCTAGATAGGTAGGTAGGTACATTATTTTCCGTCCAAATGAATAGTAGGTATCCTGTCAGAATGTTTATGCAATTAATTTCGTTTCATTCAGTAGGTACATTAAGATGATGTATTTATTGGTAAAGACCAACGAGGCGTGCCAACAAAGTTTTCCCCCTTTCCAGGTTTGTTTTCGATCTCCACTCATAAAGAAACATAAATTCTTAGTGAGTTGGGTAAATTTTTTACTCTGAAAGTTGGTAAATGATTGATATTGAGTAAGTATCTCAGAAGTGTTAACTTGCCAATATTTACTTTTACATTACAGTAGGTAGGTATTTTTGCCTACCAATTGTTCCAGATCTTGTTTTTCTTTCTGATAAAACGAATTGGTAAAATCTACTCAGAGTAAAAGTGTAAAGCAAGGTTTTTACGGACTTCAGTGGTATGAGCTCAACTTACATAACTCTATTCATTTACCTAATGGAATTTTTAGAGTGGAATTTTTATACAAATTTGTATTGGGTTTTCCGAATAGATAGGTAGGTACTGAAAATAATGTACACTGCTGTAAAAAAAAAATTTAAAACCATAATATTGCTTGTGATGGGTAGTACTTCAACAATTTGTACTAATTAATTTGGTACAAACTTATTTCTTTAAATTAATACCGAAGCGGTTGCATATAATTTATGTGAGAGTTCGGACTAGTATTATAACAGGTAGGTCTCCTAAAAAAATTGGACTTATAGTTTTGGTATCACACAACACAACATTAATCTTAATGAGCATTTGAATGTGTAAAAACGGGTAATTCGCGCATCTCCAGAATGAATTAAATCTTTGTTTGAATTTTGGGGAGAACAATTTTGTAGCTAATTAGATCAACGATTTTTCCGTTATGGTTTACTTATTTCATACGAGCTCCGCTAGAGAAGGTAACTTTGATAAGTAAACCTAAAAATACTATAATTTGTTTGATTATGGGTATGAATGGACAGATCTCATCACCCTCCTGTAGTCAGAGTAGACATACAACTACTTACCAAGTTGGAATTTGAATTGATTGATTGATTATTTCATTTTAAATCTGAACAGACTTACACATTCGCAGATAACATAGCGGTTGGACTCCATCTGTTACCCCTCCATAGTTTTAGCTTGCCTAGAACCTATATCACAGGCAGAAACGTTCCATGCATACAATTTACTAACTGGCTGGAAAATTAGAGTTTACTCCATAGCTGCTGTGTCTTGCCCGAAATATATTTTTCGTTCGCATTTTGCATACGGGGATAACAACCTGTAACGTACCTCAGATCTGCCGCATTGACATTCAGATTCGTCGGTATTAATAGCTCTCAAAAAGAAAAATTACCAATTAGAGCTCGGAGGAAATAAATTGTATTATTTCGGTGTTTATAATGTTATGCACAGCCCTTCCTTGAAGGGCCCCGCATACTATTTATAGGCGACATCATTATTTTTTTGTGCTCCACTCATCATTATGTGGTGTGGACACTTCCGCCACGGTGGTGACCCATGCGTCGAGTTCGTTAGCCCGGGAGATCACCCGTATCTGAAGAGCTAACGTGGAGCGTGTCATGTGATCGACCTGAAAATGTCTAAGCTTCCATCTACCTAATTGATCCGTTGCTGAAAAGAAGTAGATAATTTGTTGTTCTAGGATTGCACAAGTACCGAGTTGAAAGACTTTACTTGCTATACCCGTACCCATTCAACTACAGGTTCAGGGTCAGCTTACAATTATAGTAAAGCCTCTCCTTTAAGAATTAACCACCTTGGAAATTTACTATAGTGATCCAGTACTAACTTACGCACCTCCTATCTATGATGCTCGTCAATGGCCAATTCAAGTATCAGCTTTCAGCTTTCACCTTTCAGCGATATATTAACCAGTATAACGAATGTACCTGTGATACGGTAAGAACGAGTGTAACAATGATATTTGGATGTTGTGTATATAAGTATGAATTACATAATTCGAACTGTATTAGTTAACCAGCGTGGATACAAAAATGAAATATTATTATTGTACTGCATTAGTAGATAATATCACTCGAATTGCTTTTAGGTTGTACCTAGTTAATCATTTTTGCGATAAACAGAACTATTGTCTACCAAAATTAGTTTTTTCATTCGCGTATTACATATCAGTGCACTCATATTACCGTGTCTTTCAATCAATTGGTCTGTCTGAGTGATTCTGTGTAACTTGCAAATCTACCTACGAAACAACAGTGTAATGAGATGTAATGAGCTGGAACTCCGAGGGTAAGTTTGGGCTCAATGAAAATCAGATTAAAATGTCTATCAACAATACGGTACAATGTAAAATACCCGATAGATTACGAGTTCACATCAATTCGATTTTGGGCCATGGTTACAGAGGTAAGTAGGAACTACTAGGACCTACCTACAGAGGTGTAAAATATTTATTTCCCCGTAAAATATTTAAGTACCCGGGTATTTATTTCTCGGAGTAAGTATCCACGGTAAATACCCCATTTCGGGTATTTTTCCTCAAAGATACAGTTCGAAAAAAACAAGAACGTACAACTCACCTCTCGAAACCAACATATACAAGCCTTCACCTACACAAAAAACTTTACTTACCTAGGTATCATATTATTATATTTAACGGATTTATGCTGGTGGAAATAATTTGTTTCTTTCACTTTCCAGCCCCCGGGTCGATTGACTTTATTAGATCTGTATAAGGCAAAGATTTATAGCAGATATCAAGCAGTGCCTATTTACCACCTCCTACCGTCCTTCACTATCCATTAATTCAAACAGTCATCAACTCCCGTGAATCATTGTCCCCAATTAAAGGTGGAAAAAACAACCGTCTAAACACATAAATATAGAAGAGGAGGTTTCCGGAAGCCTAATGGCCAACATGTAAATTTATATCTTCCTCCCGTTCATATTAATTAGAAATTCATATGAGACGTGGACGATGGGGATGTGCTGTCTCAATAACCCTGCTAGTTCATTTCTATGCTGAACTTGAAGGGCCGACTTTAATGGAAATTCCATTTCTTCTTTTTCCAATCAAGTATAGGGATCAATGAGCCAAACGTGACAAGATAGGTTTAGCAAAATGAGTTGTTGTTCCTTCATCCCACATATTTGAACTGAGTTGTGCAATTAGTTGTCTAGTATTTATTTATGCACTTATCTTGTGGAAGCTATAAATTGAAGGGGAAATACCTTCAACGTGAAGCTCAGGCAGTTTTCAAATATACTTTTACATTTCAAACCGTTTGAAGGCTGTGGCGTTGTGACGCTTTTATGATCGTAAAAGTCAACCAGTACAGGTGCTGCAGTCATTATCTATGCTCCAAGGATATGAATTGTATAGAATGCAATGAATAATAATGAAAATCACCCCAATTTATTCCCGTGTCCAGGGGGACGTGGTGTCCGAGCGGGCTAGATCGTCCGATCTTTATATCCCCGTTTGGGACAAAAGTTCGCGGCGTCTCTGGTTCTCGTCTCGGGCGGGCACCAGTACAAGCTTTGAAATGCTTGCATGTGCTTATCCGACCAGCGATTAGCTCTTCACCTCTGATAATAATCATGTGTAACCTACAGGGAATAAAAGATTTTAAATAACGTTCGAGTGAAAAGTCCCTTCGGGATATATACCCAAATGAGGCAAAATCCAACGTTATAAAAGAGAAAGGGGGGATTATTCCCATGTCCAGAAGCAACTTGAATTTATTGGCGTTCAAGTTGTTGAAGGACACTACAGTACCGCTGGCGCACTTACATTCAGGACAATACAGCTTTGATAAAATTTACACTCCCGATGTATTAGACCTTGCACCGATCCCAAGATTTTAGTTACGCATCGAACCCACAATTTGAATATTAAAGAAATTTCTATTACGTAGGTACCAGAATTAGGAGAAAAATGTTTATGATGACTAGTATTGAGAAAGAAAACCTGCCACAGAACATTTGTCCTAATTTAGTGTAATCAGTAGAGAACTGAATCCAATTCCTACTCGAAATATAAGCTATTGCAATGAGTCTTGAATTTATAGCATCGTAGGTTTGTGGTTAAATTTGGCACACAAATCTGTTTTTCAAAATGATTCAGACTCCAAAGATGATCAAATTTTATCTTTAATTACATGCCTTTAATTACATGTTGGAAGTATATAGCTAAAAATAGAATCGTTAATAATCACAGTAAATGATGGCAGGCGACGAAATGGATTCAGTGATTCTGAACAATAGTTTGAAAGGAAAATACCGATCCAATTCCTATCCAATTCGCATGCCTAAAATTTTCTTAAATTGTCTTATGGTGAACATATGAGAATGTTAGGGATATCGAGAGTTTCATATAATTACAGAGTAAAAAAAAAGCATTTTAGTTGAGTTCTGTAAAATTAGCACCTTAAACCAAAATATAAGCACATTGCTGATTTTACCTTCTGAACGTTTGATGCAAGAAATATCTAAATTAGATTTTGGTTAATTATTTTCAATATAATGAACCTTCCGAATCGAGCATGAAATTAGGTGGTTTGCATTCCTAGGTAGGTAGCATCTGAAAATGGAATAAAAATATTTCTGTCCGTCCGCCCTACTTGGCTATTTCTTTATTACCATGAACCAAAATTAATGAAATTTGGTTTGTTGGTCCTATCTCGGACTCTAGTTGGTCCGCAATGCTCTGCGGCACTGTCGGCCATCTCTTAGGGAAGAAAAATAAGGGTTGATATTTTCAGAAGCCGTAGCTAGAAAACTCAATTGAAGGGGTTTTTATGACTTTTTAAATTGATTTAGAATTTGAGGATTTTTTTAGATCACCCGGAGCATTGCGTATGTCTAACCGTTCGTTCACAATGAGGCCGTGAACGTTGAACTGAAAAGCTTCGTAAACATGAGTGTGAATCATACGGCATATAATAACACAAGCCCAAATGTCATTGATAGGGAACAGCTGATTATAATCCCGCATGGCTTTATGAAATCGACGTTTCCGAGATTTTATGTCCGACACTGAAAACGCTCATAATTGTTAACTTCAAGCTGTTTACCGATTTGTTGATTATAAAATCTGGTTTTAAACAAATCGAAGTAGTCGATAACAGTCCCCTGTATAGTTAGTCAATTAGGCACTTGCTCATATCAATTTCAAAGAGCAAATTGAGCAGTCGTGAAAAGCTAACATCACTAGGGAGCAGCTTACGGCTAACGGATATCATAAACATAACACTCTCTTCCATTGAAAGTCATATAAACCTCAGACTGACAATGTCATGACTTGTTGAAAAATCGTTTTGTAGTCTATCATTTTATATTTCTTTTATGAACCAATCTGTTGAATTAATATCATTTTCGACGATTGGGGGATGGGGCAGAATAACCGCAGAACCCTATTGCGACTATGAAAATAACCAACATCAAACGGCGCTCCGCCGAGCAAGATCGAGAGTTTAATGAGGTTATTTCCAGGACGGTTGTAAAACAGCTGGAAGTAGTCGAAATGGAATTATCAGCCCCTTCGAAATCGAAGTTATGTGGCGGCGGTACTTTTGACAATAAACGATACCGATGATCGTAGCAGTTTTAAAGGGCGTTCGATACTAACCAGCTCAGGGATTTAGAGGTGGTAGGTATATCAATTCGAATTCCCCCACTCATGGGGGAATTCCTCTTATTCAGTAGGACCTGGCAACATTATACTTGGTGACAGGTAGGATGTAGGATCATATCTACAAGTAAGTACTTACCAGTGTCCATGTTTCATAGGAAGGAGTATTCTTGTTTCAAAAGTTGAAACATTTCGTATTTTCTCCAAAATCTTGCTAAAACGATACCTCGCCTTTTGTTGAACGTAGATTCTGGATCTGGATTCCAAATAATGTTCGTCATTTGTAAGAATAGAGCCAGTTTTAATAGCCTTTCTTATGGCGAGAATTTATCAAGAACCTGTCTATTTTTTCAAAAGTAAAAAGCGTGGTGGGCCAACCCAATTACATGAATAATTTCGCTTCGCTTAAATAGTTAATCTTATTAGTAACGGTTTGGTAGGTTGAAATCACGGAGGGGCTTCTTAATCGACGAGAATTCGAAACTCTGCAAATAATTATACAACGGTTTATCATTTACCTGTATAGATGCCCCTCCTGTGTAGATCATGTTTTCTGTTGACAGTACCTACCCTCGAGCTCCCCCGAAGAAAGCCCTGAGTCGAGTACAAGAACCGGGCCCGCGAATTAAGATTTCATAAAAATTCCCAGGACTCAATAATTCAATCATTAATTATTTGTTGTTATTCATGAAGCATAACGTTTGCTCAAGTTACAAAAGTTCCTATCAACAAAATCCGGAATAGCCATCATTCTTCAAATGAAATAATATCGCAGAACATCCAACTCGACTTCATACAGCCATCCGTGATTATAACCAGGTGTTCCCTAGCAATGATGTCTGGGCCGGATTTATGCCGTTTCATTCAAGATCACATTGACGAAGCTTTTCGTGGTAAGCAGTCTGGTCATAAATGCTCGGGTGGTCTCAAAAACTTCTTTAGTTTGAGATCAATTTAAAAACGTTAAAAAACCACACCCTTCCATTGAAAGTTTTCGAGCTATGGCGTTCTGAACATTTCAAACCCAATTTTTCACCCCTTAGAGATGGCTGATAGTAACGCCGAGCTTCGCGGACCAACTAGACCCCAAACGGGACATACAAACCAAATTTCATTAATTTTGGTTCATGGTAACTAAGAAAAGTGCGAAGTACCGCGGTCGGACTGCTCGAGCTCCTGCTCGATTCCAAATTAAAAAAAAAACCACAGTCATGCAGCATGGCTATAAGAGCGAATTTTTGAAGAAATAACTGATTTTATGTAAAACTGTTTTATCTCAAGAAATAACCACGTTCCTTCATCTTCAAAGTGCTCCAGTTTGAGAACGGAATGAGATACCACAATTCTGATTTCACCATCGTGTTCAGCGTACAAAAACCTTTAAAATGAGGTGTCACTTGTAAGACTGTTTCATTTCGGGAATTTATGGGTAATTTTTCCCCCCTAAAACTCCCCAAAACTCCCCCTTAGAGTGACCCGATTCTGCCCATCTACGAACTTAGCCTGTCGATTGCCAAGACAGATTTTTCGTGCAAATTTGAGCTTTTTATCTCAATTCTGTCGAGAGTTATCGTCTGGAATGACACATACATATATAAATATATAAATATATAAATATATATACCTATATGTGATGAATTTAAAATTCTCATCACGGTGGCGTGGATGGAAGGTGAGTGAGTGAATTTAGGTAAAGGAGAGGAAAGGAGGAAAAGTCGCAGGCGGCTGTAATCAACCGAACATCTACGACTTTGGAGGAGAGAGAGGTGGATGAGGGAATTTTTACCTAGGCGGCTGTAGTCAACCGTTCATCTAGGTAAAGGAGAGGAAAGGAGAGGTCCCTTGTCTAGGCGGCTGTATTCAACCGATCATCTAGACAAGGAGGAGGAGAGAGGAGGTGAAATTCTCAGGCGGCTGTAGTCAACCGATCATCTGAGAGGGAAGGTAGGAGAGAGAAGAGAGAGCTGGTTAGAGGAAGTGTCGAATGAAGCTTGAGCGCCAGGATCCGGGGTTTTATAGTACTTGGGGGCCTCTCCCTCCAGCTCCTTGCAGGGAGCTGGTAGTGGGGCCCCAGGTTGAGTAACCCTGGGTTCTGTCGCCTGTCCCCACTCATATCTTTATTTACGGAGCTTTAGTTTGGCGTTTGGATATTGGTGAGAACTTAATATGATAGGAGTGTTCCCGGGAGGGACTCACGACAGAGGTCCCCCCAGTTTGAACCAATATTGGTGCTGAAGGCGCAAGATGACAGGAGCTGAGGGCTACGGTAAACAAGAGGTGGTCGCTGAAGGCGCAAGGTTACAGGAGCTGAGGGCTACGGCAAACAAGAGGTGGAGCTGAGGGCGCAAGGTGACAGGGGCTGAGGGCCGAGGCAAACAAGGGTTGAGCTGAAGGCGGTTCTTAAATCTAGGAGTAGTATGGTACAGGCAGCATAGGCATTGCAAATTTTGAAGGAGGAGATGAGTTGGGGGGTCCAGGTGATGGGACGGTTGTCATTTTTTTTGGAGGGTTGGGGAATGGCGTGTATGAGTGGTTGTTGATGTTGTGCTGCGTGTTTTATGTGTCTGCGGTAAAAGTTTAACATACCCAGGAAGCGGCGGAGTTCCGTCACCGTGCGGGGTTGCGGGAAGTCACTAATGGCGTGGACCTTGTCCGAGAGGGGTTTGATGCCCTCGGACGAAACGTGGTGGCCGAGGCAGCGGACGGAGGGTTGGCCGAGAACGCACTTGTCCGTGTTAACCAGGAGGCCCTCGGTGGAGAAGATGTCGAGGATCTGTTGGAGATGGCTGAGGTGTTCTTCCGGCGTCCTGGAGGCCACCAGGACGTCGTCGAGGAAGCAAAAGACGAACGGTAGGCCTCGCAGGATGCTGTCCATATAGCGCTGCCACGTCTGTGCAGCGTTCCTCAACCCGAAGCCCATTTTCACGTATTCGAATAGCCCGAACGGGGTAATGATGGCGGTTTTTTGGACGTCGGGGGGGTGGATGTTAATGTGGTGGAACGCCCTTGAAATGTCGAGGGTAGAGAAAATAGTAGCACCATGTAGATGTGACGAGAAATCCCGTAGGTGGGGAACGTTGTAAAGATCCGGCGTGGTTTTAGTATTGAGGCGCCGGTAGTCCCCGCAGGGGCGGATATCCCCATTGGGCTTCTGCACGATGTGGAGTGGAGAAGCCCAAGGGGATTTTGAGGGGCGGACGATACCGTCGGCTATGAGCTTGTTAAAGTGTTGTCGAGCTTTTGATAGTTGAAGGGGGTGGAGTCGTCGGGCTTTCGCTGTGATGGGGGGGCCGGAAGTCTCAATGTGATGTTGGACGGTGGAGATGTGGGCAGAGGGGCGGCGCTGGGGGCGGTAGTTGAGGAGGAGGCGTTCAAATTGTGTGGGGGGGTGGTTGATGGCATGTATAAATCCGGGTATGGGTTTATTTGTGGCGGGGTCTATCAGGCGCGCATTCCGGACGTCGACCTGGAGACCGAAATACGCGAGGAAATCGGCCCCCAGGATCGCCTTCTCCACGTCCGCCACGGTAAAGTCCCACTCGTACGCGAGTCCGCTCATGTAAACGGAGGAGCGGTACGTCCCGTACGAGGGGATGGTGGTACCGTTGGCGGCGTAGAGAAGTTGCCGGTAGCAGCGCGCCTGACGACGGAGGATGTTATTGGGGAATATGGACAGCGCCGCCCCCGTGTCCACCAAGAAAGGTACATTCGTTTTCTTGCAGCGCAAGAAAAGTCGCTGGTGGGTAGGCAGGGCGTTTTGCAGGATTGCGGAGGTGGGTATTTGCGCCGGCGTTGGCTGGTCCGCTTCGAAGGAGATGCGGGGTGGTTTCTTGCCGTTCCGGAGGGGGGGAACGGTGGAGTCGGCAGGGGGGCTGATCCTTTTGGTAGGAGGTGGTTTGGTTTTGTTCCGGGGAGGGGGAACGGTAGTGGCGGCGTGAGTGGTGGCCGGAGGGGGTTGTGCCCTGGAGGCGGGCGTGGAGGGGCCGTTCCGTGGTGGGGGAACGGTCGCGGCGGCGTGAGTGGCGGCCGGAAGGTTGTCGACCCTGGTGGCGGGCGTGGAGGGGCCGTTCCGGGGTGGGGGAACGGTAGCGGCGGCGTGAGTGGCGGCCGGAAGGTTGTTGCCCTGGTGGCGGGCGGGGAGGTTCCGTTCCGTTGGTGGTGGGGTGAGGGTTTTGGCGGCGCTGCAGGCGCGGCCGGGAGGTTGGCAGCCGTGGTAGAAGTGGGGCGACGTCTGTCGAGGGAGGGGGGCCGGCCGCGGTCTCGGGACTTGGTGCGGTCCCGTAGAGGCGGGGGGTGACGCGGCGTACGTACTTCGCTGACGGCGGCCGCTGCGGCCAAGTCGTGAACGGTGTCCGCAAGTCGCAGGAGGGGCTCGTCGGGACCGTCGAGATGGCTGGCCAGGGCCATCTGGATGGGGTGGGGGAGGGCACGTAACCAGAACGTGCGTGCGATGTCGGCGGTCATAATGCCCTGCAGCTGGTGTCGCAGCCGTCGGTAGAGGTGGGAGGGCTTCTGGTCGCCGAGGTGTTGAGGTTGGGAGAGGGCGGCGACTCGGGCGATTTTTGACGGCTGGTAGGTGTTGATGAGGCGGCTGCGGAGGTCGTCGTACGCAGCGGCGGCGTCGGGGGAGATATCTGAAGTCTGAAGTAGGATCTCGTAGGGTAGCAACGAAATGATCCGGGAATATCTAGTTTTCTGGCTGCGGATGTTGGCGGCCGAAAACGCAGCGTCCACTTGGAAAAACCATAGCGCGGGGTCGTGCGTGTAGAAGGGGGGCAGCGACAGAGGGAACGCAGCGGACGTAGTCATGACGTCGGCGGCGGCCGCGGCCGTAGCGGCGGCGGCGGCGGTGGCTGCTGCGGATGCGGAGGAGCCGGGTGGTGAGAGGCTGGTGAAGGGGTTGTCGGCGGCGTCCGTCGTCGCAGCGGTCGGCGGCTGCAGCAGGGACGGCCGGAGGAGCGGCGGCGTCGGTGAGTTCGGGTCCATGTCTGTAACCAAAATTCAAAAATTTGAGGTGGTTTTGAATTTTGAAATTCGCAATCGGCGGGAGCGGAGGTGCGTTGAGTTGAGAGTTGAGTGGTGAGGTTTGGGCCAAGAATTGCGAATTTACACTGACTGTTGAAATTTGAATTTAAAATTTGGGACACCGAACTAGACTGGGGCGTCACATGAGGTGGGAAAGAAGGAAGAAGGTTGAGTGAACGTCGGGTTCACCACTGTGATGAATTTAAAATTCTCATCACGGTGGCGTGGATGGAAGGTGAGTGAGTGAATTTAGGTAAAGGAGAGGAAAGGAGGAAAAGTCGCAGGCGGCTGTAATCAACCGAACATCTACGACTTTGGAGGAGAGAGAGGTGGATGAGGGAATTTTTACCTAGGCGGCTGTAGTCAACCGTTCATCTAGGTAAAGGAGAGGAAAGGAGAGGTCCCTTGTCTAGGCGGCTGTATTCAACCGATCATCTAGACAAGGAGGAGGAGAGAGGAGGTGAAATTCTCAGGCGGCTGTAGTCAACCGATCATCTGAGAGGGAAGGTAGGAGAGAGAAGAGAGAGCTGGTTAGAGGAAGTGTCGAATGAAGCTTGAGCGCCAGGATCCGGGGTTTTATAGTACTTGGGGGCCTCTCCCTCCAGCTCCTTGCAGGGAGCTGGTAGTGGGGCCCCAGGTTGAGTAACCCTGGGTTCTGTCGCCTGTCCCCACTCATATCTTTATTTACGGAGCTTTAGTTTGGCGTTTGGATATTGGTGAGAACTTAATATGATAGGAGTGTTCCCGGGAGGGACTCACGACACTATATATACATATAATTTTTGGTGTCTTTCGGCAGTGAATTCAGGATGGTCTGAAACGGATTTTGGTATAAAAATCTTTCGGAAATTCGAGTTTTAAAAATTTTGGACCGAGAACAATAGCTTCCTTTTCTTCGAAAATTCGCTAAAAAAGAAAATAATTTATTTATTTATGTTAGGTACAAATGTATAGCTACATCTAGCAACTTTTCTTTAATACTTCAAAGCGTTTTGTGGTCTATAGATCACCACCTACATCGACTACAGATCACACCACACTTTCTTAGTGAATCGTGACAAGGTCCGCCGGCTTGGTCCTCTTCAGTCTCCGTACGTCGCCGCACTGTCGAGCAGGTTCAATACTTCAACGTTTTGATGATTGTGGAGACCTCATTCGTGCTCCATCGCATGTTTTTTACAGTCTCAATCTTTAGGTCACGATGGAGATTACCCGTTCGTATGTACCAGGGTGCATCGACAGTACACCGAAGGACTTTATTCTGAAACGTTTGTATGGGTTTCATATTACTTTTTTTGTGCAACCCCGTTATTGGCACCCATAAGTCCAGACTGGTTTTATTACGTGCTGGTATCGTAGTAGTTTATTGTGGATTGATAGCTCAGAGTGGTTCCCTGTCAACGAATGCATTTTCCTGAATCTTAGGTTGAGTTCATCCTTCTTCTTTACATGGGTTTTCAGCTTGCAGTCGAGACTCATGCCATGCTTCGTATGCATAGGGTACGGTTTGCGAGTTAATTTCTATCGGGATTAAGTCTGTCTTCAGATTTGTGAAATGTATATGCGTAGATTTTGTTCCGTTCAACTTTACCCTCCATCGCTTCGTCCATTTTATGACATTGTTGACAGCAGTTTGTAGCTTACCGGTGGCGTCTTCTGCAGATTTTCCATTTGCGAGAATAACAGCATCATCAGCAAAAGTTGCTGTGAGTGTGCCTACTGGTTGAGGTAGATCTTGTGTGTACAGTAAATATAGTACTGGTCCAAAGAAGCTGCCTTGGGGGACACCTGCGTTGGTTTTCCTCGTCCTCATATTTCACTCTGATTAGTCTATCTGAGAGGTAAGACTTCAGAACTTGGAAGAATTGACTCGGGAGATTCCTTTGCAGATTCTTATGCAATCCATGATGCCATATCTTATCGAACGCTTGCGAGACATCTAAGAAAACGGCAGAACATATTTTCTTTTATTCTAATGAGCATTCAATCAGATTAGCGATCCTGTGAACCTGATCAATTGTGGAATGTTTTTCTCGAAAGCCAAATTGATGTGAGGGAATAAGGTTTCTTTCTTCAATAATAGGTTTCAGCCTTTTGAGAAGCAACTTTTCAAATAGCTTAGATATGACCGGCAGGAGTGAAATCGGTCGGTATGATTTTTGTCATTACTAGGCTTGCATGTGATGTATTATGTATCATAATGATGAGCTCATTATTATTGAAAATAATAAACCAAAATGACCTACGCCAGTCTACAATGATGGAAAGATTGTCATTTCAGAAAAATAAATAAACATACATTCTGTTTTTTGCTCCAACCGAGCAGCTAGGTATACCTAAGAATTGGTATACAACTTTTCTTTCCTTTTTCTCGTAAAACATATTTAAGATTTCTGACGAGATTAGATTTCAATGGTATTATGTATTAGGTATTATGCCCACTGGCATTATGTGCTGTGTACTGTCCAAACAGCGTTTAGCTTTCAGTTAATTGGTAAGGTAGGGTAATAGGTAAGGTAATAGGGAAGGCACAAACGGTAACAGGTAATTTAATGGTAAGGTAAATGGTAGGCTAATAGTTAAGGTACAAACTTTTTTTAATTTTCCGACTATAATTTCCATCTACTCGTATAGCAAAACTGCACCCCATAGAAGAAACATCTGCGCCTAAATAATTCTTTGAAGCGTTAGCTGGAAGTTGATAGTTGTGCGGTCCCAAAAACTGCCGCGATGTCGCGCTTTACGCATATACGATCAGCCCCACAGTCACTTATTTCGTTGGCTGGACCAACCGACAAACAACTTCAACTCGTGTATTTAAAATGTTAGCGCTTTCAGCTTTTTAATTGATCCCACCAATTATTCAATATTTGCCGTAATTTTCTCAGCTCATGTTCTCTCCCAACATTTCTGAGGTCACTGGTGATATCGTGTTCGTTTCTGAGGGCACAGAGGACCCAATTGCACTCCAGAGGAAAGTTACTCAGGCTAATTGAATGAATCGATGTTCGATGTATTCAACTCAATATTTTTGACCCGTTTCATGATTTTTGTCGACCCCGTTTTGGAAGGTAGGTATGCGCCTACCTATGTAAGTCCACGTACTTAAGGATCTGAAATGTTTAGGGAGTTAATCATTTGAAAATTCCTCCCACACCCACTCCTGCCAACACGTATGTTTACCTTGCAATACACAGCAAGAACCAAAATTGGAAACATTGAGACAACTTTGAGATCCACCATAAAGTGCAATACAAGGCAGAAAACCACGAATTGCGATTCTTAGTAGGTGCGTTATATTGTGGGCAAAACTCCAGAGGATGAGGATACAGTGACGCAATATAATCAACTCATCATCATCCACTGCCCACACAGTCACTGACGACACCAACGCCTCAAGGCTATCTCGCTGCACCACAGTTTGAAAAATCACTTCGCCCTCTTCAAATCCGATTGGCGAAGCAATTCATTTCTCCTAGTTTGACACTATCTGATTTTTTAAACGAAGTGTCGTATCCGAATTCCTATTTTCAGTAGGCATTCGCCGTTTAGTGTCGTCATAAATAGACGCGGATTCCGAAGGAGTTTCCTGGGCGTTGGACGGTTATCAACGCGGAGCCCGTTAATCATAACTTGCGGGGCGCGCGTTAAAATTCTTATCCGTCCGAATTTTCTGTTTCCTTTCCACCCAGCAGCGTGTTTTATCAAGTTATCTGGCTCAGTCTCAAGCGTTCGCTGGAAAGGCATGAAAAAAATATATTACATACACCCCGTGCGTGATCTTATCTTATTCAAGTTAGTCTCTTCACAATATGTTTGTGTTCAAGTGTGCCGTATGATACATGCATGTCTTGTTGTGATCACAGGACCCAGATGAGTGTGTTTTATGTTATAAAGTTGCAATCCTCAACAAATTATTTGCATTTTACATAAATATGTATATGTAGTATATATTTCTGTGTATTACGCCAGCTTGACGATCGTATGGGTTATGGCATACTTCCTCACTTCGAAAAACGGTTCTTGGCCCAAGTAGGGGTCATAATATTCTATGGCACTTGGCCCAAGTAACCCCCGCCCCTACCCCGCACCCCACGCCATGAGTTGGCAACGGCTGGAGCTCCTTCGCGGACTGTCCGTCGGACGTCCACGTTATTTTGGATCCAAAATTTTCCGCAGAATTGTTATTATCGTTTAATTAATCAACTTTGCAGTCCAATAAAAGTTGAATATTTATTGAGAGGACTACGACTGGTTCTCTCGGAGTCCCACATTGCCGTCCTGAAAGGTCGCTCACTATTCTGTTCAACTCTCGCGATCTCATTTCTGGTATTCTAATGCCACTACCATAAAAGCTACGTTATCCTAAGTTGGGCTTTGTATTATACAATCTCACGGTGCAACTGAGCCTTCTGCGCGAATTTGATTTAGTTCTATGGTTAACCACTATAAGTCATTAACGGTAAGCATGATTAAAATACCAAGTTATGGATCTGCAGATCACTATTCATGTTGGGGTACAGAAAGAGATAGGTAGTATCAGAAAATAATTTTTTGCTCTTCTCCGCCACTCCAAAAATGAAATACCTAGCACTTGCACCTCTTGAAATTAGGTCCCAGGTCCAACTTTGAGACGTCCACCACCGTTGTCATCATATCCTGCGTGGGGAACATGTGAAGGAATGAAGAATCTAGCCGACATTCGCGACTCGGGTCCCGCGAAAGAATCAATGCCAATTAGCTTCTATTACGACCGCCAGATCCCGGGCACCCTGGTTCCTGCCGCCAGCAGATTCGCTCTCCTAATAGCGCTAATAAATTATGATGAGGGGTTTATTATGTTCTCGTAATTGGCAATATAAAACACAATTTCAGCCGATAACCAAGTGAAAAAAGACCAGAAACGTTGCGTTTCTTGTTAGGTGGTTTTTCGCACTGGAGGTAGCTGTTTAATTCACGTCTGTTTAGCTATGTTCCGCGATAATACGCCTCAATTCATCTCGGAAGCGAAGAACAGCGAAAAATCAAAAATTAGAGCTTCGAGAGCTTTAATGACCATGCTTTTCTCCCTGTTTCTATAATCAATTATTGACTCAGAGACGTTTTTAAAAGCGGGTTCAACACTTGAAAAATGAAGGTAATATATAAACCATAAAAATCTAATTTTTCACAAATAGGGTGTGGTCTGGGACATTAAGGATTGTGGTCTGGGACGAGGAAAAATACTGATTAATATTATGCAAATTTGTTTCATATCCTCTTTTTTGTGATTTGCCGAACTTTTAACCCTTTTCTTTCACTATTCGTTCTTGCTTCGTCAGAACTTCTTAGATCTTGTCCTAAAATAGTACGGGATGTGTGTTCCTGCTTTTATACATTTTCATGTTCTTTTCTATTAAAATTTTCCCCGACTGAGAACTTGTAATATTGGAGATGAAGAGTCCCTTTCTGAAATAACAAAGCACAGCGCGTGGCGAAGACGCTGGTGCGAAGATGTAATCTCTGGGTTCCTTGTTGAGAATTACTTTAGTAGGATGCATTCATCCAAACGTGTATCCGTGAGTAATACCCCCCAACCAATCCCCCCCCCCCCCATCAAATTCCTTGTTAATACACTCATTACTCATCATTATGAAACTGCTTTGCGACAGGAAACTTGACGAAACATAATATAATTTTATTGGCTCGCATAACACTCCGGAATTGTGGTCGAGCACTTCGTCATTTTATAATTTTCCTCTGCTAAACATCTAATATTCTTTGGTAATCAACTTTTTTGTAGTGTTAGGTACTCGCGCCTCGGTTGGGGTCGCCCAGTAACAGGTTATTACTCGGCAACTTCCGTAATAATCGGTCAATTGCGAAAGTTGAAAAACAGTTTTAAAATTATTCCGACGTATTAAACAGAGCAGCTAAGCATGATGATGAGCATGATTATGGGGGAGCATGATGGTCCTTTCAAACATCCGCGCCGCTAATATTACGTTGCTAAGGAGGCTATATTAGCGGCATCAGAATATTTAGATGGTAATCACGCGCACACAATGATAATAAGTGATTATCAGATGTTCATTAGTGCAATACAATCAACAGTACCTGCTTGAGAAATTGATCAATAGGTTAACTTTTTAAGAAACTATAAAGAATTAAGCCACTGACGTACATTGGCTGAGAACAAATTATAATCACGAAATATCTCGTCTTCAATCACCTTTCTAGTACCACCTCAAGCAAAACAACAACTCCTGCAACCTCGCATCAAGCAAACCACAACCCCTGCAACCTCACAACAAGCAAACCACAACTCCTGCAACCTCACAACAAGCAAACCACAACTACTGCAACCTCACAACAAGCAAACCACAACTCCTGCAACCTCACCTCAAGCAAACCACAACCCCTGACACTTCACAAAAAGCAAACCACAACTCCTGCAACCTCACATCAAGCAAACCACAATCCCTGCAACTTCACAAAAAGCAAACCACAACCCCTGTAACCTCACAAAAAGCAAACCACAACCCCTGCAACCTCACAAAAAGCAAACCACAACCCCTGCAACCTCATCTCAAGCAGACCACAACCCCTGCAACCTCACCTTAAGCAAAACACAACTCCTGCAACCTCACAACAAGTAAACCGCAACTCCTGCAACCTTACATCAAGCAAATCAGAACATCCTGCAACCTCACGTTTACGACAAGTCCTTAAGTTGCTGACTCGCATTGCTTACATAGCATTAGTTGAGTAATTATGTGAGGCATTAATCCAAAAGAGCCACACAAAAAAATCAACCATCATATTATTTCAAATGAAATAATATGACAGAACAACCAGCTCGACTTCATACAGCCATCCGTGATTATAATCCAGGTGTTCCTTAGCAATGGTATCTGAGGCGGATGCATACCGTTTCATTCAGGATCATGTTGACGAAGCTTTTCGGTGCAAACGATCGGCTGGTCATACAATGGTCCGGGTGGGCTCAAAAAAATCTAAGTTCGAGATCAATTTAAAAACGTAAAACAAACCATACCCTTCTATCGGAAGTTTTCGAGCTACGGCGCTCTGAAAATGTCAACCCCTATTTTTCACCCCTCAGAGATGAATGACAGTAACGCCGAGATTCGCGGTCCAACTAGACCCTTAATGGGACCCACGAACCAAATTTCATTAATTTTTGTTCATGGTAACTCAGAAAAGTGCTGAGTACGGCGTACGGCGGACGGACAGAACTTTTTTAATTCAATTTTCGGAATCTACATACATAGCTTGAAACGGAAACCATCAAATTTTGAAGGGGGGTTACATTTTTTTTTTCATGCTGGATTCCAAAATTTCATTATTGAAAATAATAAACCAAAAACTATATCAATCAAATGCTGTGCCTATCCTTCAACTTGGACTATTTGATAGATAAATCAAAATTAATAGGTAGTGAAAACCTTCAACATTTACGACATCGAGTTAGCGTTGTAGTATGTTTTCTCAGGACGGCTCATTTTTAACAACGGCAATAAATTAAACTTGAAGAGTCGTAAATGTACTATAGTTGTAGTGGGTTTCTTGATCCCTGAAAGGATGAATGGAGCTCCCTGAAACCTACCACTGTTTTTACTTGTGTCTACACTGATTTTCTCAATCCAGGACAAGGGCAAATGAGAAAATGGGGAAACATTCGAATTTTGAGGTTATCGACTGCAGTGGATAAAAATAACATTGATGTGGTAGTACATCTATCTATGTTTCAATCGAACAGTATATGAACCACCATGATAATTTTAGTTGAGAAGTGGCGTGTAGAAGTCGAGCCCAGGATGCATATATATTATAATATTCATTCGTTAAGATCACTGCAAAAAGGGTTGCGGTAAATTTGAGGTTTTTCCCTTATCCCCTCCCCTGCATCCTCCCGATCCGATTATTGTAATACTTACATCGTAAATTACGAGATAGCACAAAATGGAAAAAGCATAAAATGGAAAACGTAAAATGTGATTCTGATCAACGTTTAGACAGACAGAATTGCGATTTTATATACTCGTATTATCTAGCTTGCCAATGTGTTGGTCACTCGAAAGGAAATCTAAGACGGATGTGTAGGATAATTTCAGCTTGCCTGTCAGGCAGCAATGTAATGTATTCAGCGGTAACTACACCATGCATACAATACGCCCATGACAACTTGATGGGTAATTCACGTGTCTTCTTGGAAGGATATCCATCTTGCCCGACCATAAGCATGTTCATATTTCACGGTTTCTACTACCTATATGTTTTCTTCGTGTAAGTTGGGATTCTAATAACAGATTGGTCAAACTACATCACCAATCTCTAGCTCCGAGGCCTTCGGTGCCCAGAGAAAGGGTGTAATGTCTCACTTAAACTCCTCATAATTATGGGTATCAGAGGTGATTAATGATCGTAAAAAGGGCTTAGGAAGGCCTGGGGCGGGAGATAGGACCTGTTTGGAATGTCATGAAACACATGAGCCTCAAAAAACAAGAGGAAAAAATCATTTAGCCTTACGACTTTAGTTCGGACCGGTTTAGTTACACGACTTCAGGACTATTTCAATTTGAGGAATAATCAATATGACATTTTACAAGTTGAAATATCATGGGTTCATCAACCACATGTTCGAAAATCATTTCTTTCATCAGTTACTCTCAACAGTGCTGAGCTGCGAACTAAGTTCGTCAGGAATTGGCAATGTTGTTTATTACCAGATTCCAAATAAATAATAATTACTCCTACACTGAAACAAACTTCCAAGATATTATCTAGTAACAGATTCAATACGTCGATAAGAACGGTTTTGGCTACTTCTAAAACAACGTTTCACATTTATTTAAATTTGCTGCCCTCTTTGGCAAAGATCGGTGTGAAGGGGAGGAAGGAGAGGTTTTGAACAATTTTGCAACTCGTGGCGTTACGTATACATAAGTACTGCCAAGTAGGTACATGAATTAGAATGGCCTGATCAAATAAGAGTGTATCTATGTCACATTCCTTTTGGGAATCCTTTAGACCGTGACTTCATTATTTTGTGGAAATTATGATGATAAATTAATATTTTCAAATGGAAGAAACCCAGCTGGAACCGGGTTGAACTCGGCACTTGAAAGTAGGAGGCTCATCCGGCACCGTCACAAATCTCCTACCACGTCTTTGTTGCCTCTCCAAGCAGAATAAATTCCGAGAAAAATCTTGAGTTTTTTTCTTTCAATTGGCAGGGGTGTCCATCTTACGAGAAATATGCCAACTACTGCTAAACGCAAAAATTACCGCACCTCGCTTACTACTCGGACCGTTGCCAGTATTAATTGCGTGAACTCCTACAAGTAAACATACTAGGCATTGACCCCTGACTGTAAATGGACAATATTACCCAGAAATGGTTCAATTTATACAAAGATTTGGGAAAGAACGATTTCCAAGAAGTTCTGATCTAAACATTTCTGAACCTCCAACCAGGTTATATTATTTAATCAAGTCTACTGCACGGATGTGTTCTTGAAACTCATCCAGGAATAGGATGCTTACCTATTTGCGAGCTAATTTGTGACTTTCTTCTAGTTACAAAATGCGTTGTAGATCATTTATTATGTTGAAACAGGTGCGGTACCCACTCGTATTGGCTATCAACCTACGCAAACAGAGGTAAGGGTGCTCAGCGACCGAAAAGCTCAAGTATTTGTAAATTTAAAGGTTCAAGTTGCAGTTAGTTGTTCTGAACAGTGATCTTGCTGTATTTAATAATTATGAAGCCATCATGACCGAAATGAACAGCACAATCCATTCACATAAAAAACGTTTCCATCTTTCAATCAACTTTCATTACGCATACGTTTACTATGCGTGGAACATATATTATATCGTTACATGTATACTTATTTGGCGTATTTTAGAGTAAAGAAAGTTATAACAACCGTCAACGGCGTCCATGACTAGTGTGCAAAATGGAAATATCGAGAAACTTTTATCCAGTTTCGAGAAGATGTTAGGTACCTTTGTGATCAAAAGGTAAACGTTAATTATTATTATTAATTATTGTGTCGAGCTTCAAGGTTCATCAGTTCTCGACCAGAATATATATAATTCAGTCCAAGTATGAACTGCCTCCACCTTTTGCTGTAGTCTGTGTTCTATTTACGATGACACTAAGAGGAAATAGAGATAGCTCATCCTCTCTCGAAGGGAACCCCACGGCCAACTTGATAGGGGATTTTTTGGAACAACAACAGTGTATAGTCTGGTATGAAGGAAGACGGAGATAAGCCTCTCTGCAGGCCGGTGGGCGGAAGAACTATGTAGGTCAGCTAGCGAGAAATCCTGCTGTATAACAATATTCGTCGAAAAGGTACCTTCCTAGGAATTCGAAATTAACGAATCTATAATTTCAAAGAAGATGGCGGGCATAGAACAACACAAGCTCTACTGAAGACCTACCACAATGAGTTCCTTCAATATGATATCCGTGAGGTAACTGAAACCTCAAAGTTGGGAATTGGGTTATAGGTATTTAGGTCTTGAATTTGGAGCTTTAGATTATTTAGATGTCCGTTGGCCTGCATTCGTTCAGTTTCAGGATACGATACGGTATGATAAATGTTTAATACTTCACCACTTCCCCGTATTAGTGATCGATAACTGCTACTTTGAAAAACTGTACTCCAGTACTAAAAAATATCTAAGAAAGAATTTTGAGCTCATATCTCACTACGATCGACTTCTTTACGCGGCAATTAATAATAAATTAACGTGGGCTAAATGAAGCAAAGCACCATAGTTCCAGAAGAGCTGGTCTGAACAAGACTGAGAATCACGCTAAAAAATGTGAACAAGGATTGTACCTATGCGTCATGGTGCAAATTCCATGGGTATGTGAAATATACCGGTTGACTGTAAATTCTCTACTAACGATTTGTTGGTCTGAAGACATATGGTTTATTATGATATTTGGGCTGAATGAGTACAATTTGATTCACCCTCCTGTTGACGAAGCCTGTCGGTGCCAACTTCTAGGCCTTATTGTGAACGAACGGCTGGACGTACAATGCTCCGAGCGGTCTCATAAAACTCCCAAATTCAAGAACTGTTTGAAAACGTAAAAAAATTCGAGGTAACGGCGTCCTAGAGATTTCAACCCCTATTTTCCACACCTTAGAGATGACTGACATTAACGCCGAGCTTCGCAGACCAACTAGACCCCAAATGGGACCTACAAACCAAATTTCATCAGTTTTGGTTCATGGTAACTAAGAGAAGTGCGAAGTACGGCGGACGGACAGAAATTTTCTTAAATTACATTTTCGGATTCCACGTACCTTGAAACGGAAACGATCAAATTTTGATGGGGGGGGGGGGGGGGGGTACTTTTTTTCATGCTCGATTCCGAAGGTTCATTATTGAAAATAATAAACTAAAATAATAAACCAAAATTTCTGTTGATAGGTACTTTTGCAACTTGAACAAAAGTTATGCTTCATGAACAACAACAAATAATTAATGAATCCCGCGGATTTTTATGAAACTGTAATTCCTTGGCTGGCTCCAGTACTCCATTTAGGGCTTTCCTGGGGGAAGCTCGAGAGTAGGCACTGATCGCAGGAAACAGTGATCTACGCAGAAGGGCATCTATACAGGTAAATTATTACACAACGGTTTCTTAAACAACTGTTTATTACACAACGGTTTATTATTTACCTTGTGCTTCATGAATAAGAATAAATAGGTAATTAATTACTGTATTATTGAATCCCGCCCATTTTTATGAAAGTGTAATTCCCGGGCCGGTGCCAGTACGCGATTTAGGGCTTTCCGGGAGAGGGGGGGAGGGGGGCACGAGGGTTGGTATTGACCACATAAAGCAGTGATCTACATAGAAGGGGCATCTATACAGGTAAATAATAAACCGTTGCGTAATAATTTGCAGCTTTTTTTCCTTTACTTCACATTTAAATGCCCTTAAATACTTCCCTTTACGTAGGTACCTGTTTGTGCAGACGGCACAACTGTCCCTCGCAAACGTCTTTATTGTCCTTGATCTCAAACCGGGTAGAATTCCTAAGTTTCTAGTGAGAGTGACTGTCGAAAATAACTTGGGTTGCTTATAACCCAAAGGGTTTGCCGAGAGAGTCATGCAGAAAAAAAGAGTAGCAAAGAAAGATGGGGCGACCGGAGATAGTGGAGGTGAGAAATCGACGCCTTTGGCTCCAGTGCCCGTAGCTAACAACTATGACCAAACAGTATCCCGCTCTTCTAAAACGGAGGTATAAATACAGTTGAGACAATCAAAAAATTATAGCAGCAAAACTCAGTTGGTGGGACGCAGAAGCTTTTTGTTCCCGAACAATAACAATTTGTCAAACTGAACATCACTTGACTTAAAGAGTCAAGTCGTTCGAGCGTGGACCCATCCTCCTCTTCCCATTTCAACTGAACTCAGGTAATCATTCAACGTCTAGTCTGCAACATATTTTTGGGGTGCCGTCTTGGACGCCTTCGTCTCTTAACTTGTCTTATTTATTGCGCCGACCTTCCTGGCCTTCTGTCGATTGTTTTGAGTTTTTTTTTTTTTTTCATTTGAAAAATAGGGTATCTTCCCTTCTGCGTCACGCTGGGTCTCTCCGAAACACTTTTCGGAGGTAGTATTTTTCATTCGAGGAGTTTTCTTCTTTAGATGTGTAGAAATACGATAGAACGGTTCGATCAGGAGAGCAGTTTTCAAGGTCGACAACTTTTCAGGTACTTTTAAGATATGTGAGAATCTACGTCACGTTTGCCAAGGTGTGGTACCCCATCTATACCGGGTGTCTAGTGTAACTATGTAACAAACTCAGGGAATCGATTTTACAGGTAATATGCAACAAAAAATTCCTCGTAGAGTTTTTTTCTTACTCAACTAAAAATCCGACTTTTTTCACTTTTAAGATTTTTTTCATCTTCTCGACCTTGTCTCTGTAAAACGGACCTAACTCCCTTAAATTATTATGTAAAATAAAATCTGAGAATACCGTTGGAAAGAGCGTCAAATTTCCCATCTCTTTGATACAAAATCCGATTTTTTTAGTCTGGCCTAACTGGTAAAAAATTGCAAAATTTAAAAATTTGAAGATTTTCTTAAAATCGCCATTTTTTCTTTAGTAGTTCGCCTTGTTATTACGGAGGTCATTCGGCAAGCACTCCTTAAGAAAAACTTGCCCAAAATCTCAGCTTTCCAATGGTATAAGAAAAAAAACTTTTCACAGTGGAATTTGGCGGAGAAAATGACGTTTGAGTCCTGAAAAACGTGGGTTTTTACGTGAAAATCAACGTTTTTCCACCAAAAGCCGACTTGCTCCATAAAAATTAGTTCGATATCGCAATTCATGCACACTTTTACGCTGAATCGAATGGTGACACTCATGCCTCCCCAATTAGGAAAAAACTCATTTTTTTGTATTTGGTTTATTGGCGAATTGGGTTTCACAATAAATTTTCAAAATGTCCTCCTCCTCGCTGAAAACAAAGGCGGCATCTTTTTACTACGCTTCTCGTGACGTCCCGTAGTTGATGAGCATTTTGCAACCTACCGGCACATTCCTGCACTCTGGAAGAACAGAATGCATTAATTTGAGTAATCGTTTACGTAGCAGCAGAGTCAGGTCATTGTATCCACAGAAATTTACTTGCATTGAAGAAAAAGTTCTTCGAAATACATAAAGCGATAGGTAGGTACCAAAATTTGAGTTTTTTCCTAATTGGGGAGGCATGAGAGTGTCACCATTTGATTCAGCGTAAAAGTGTGCATGAATTGCGATATCGAACTAATTTTTATGGAGCAAGTCGGCTTTTGGTGGAAAAACGTTGATTTTCACGTAAAAACCCACGTTTTACAGGACTCAAACGTCATTTTCTCCGCCAAATTCCACTGTGAAGCTTATACCATTGGAAAGCTGAGATTCTGGGCAAGTTTTTCTTAAGGAGTGCCCGCCGAATGACCTCCGTAATAACAAGGCGAACTACTAAAGAAAAAACGATGATTTTAAGAAAATCTTCAAATTTTTAAATTTAACCATTTTTTTACCAGTTAGGCCAGACTAAAAAAATCGGATTTTGTATCAAAGAGATGGGAAATTTGACGCTCTTTCCAACGGTATCCTCAGATTTTACACAGTAATTTAAGAGAGTTAGGTCCGTTTTACAGAGACAAGGTCGAGAAGACGAAAAAAATCTTAAAAGTGAAAAAAGTCGGATTTTTAGTTGAGTAAGAAAAAAACTCTGCGAGGCATTTTTTGTTGCAAATTACCTGTAAAATCGATTCCCTGAGTTTGTTACATAGTTACACTAGACACCCTGTATATATTTATGAACTAAATACCATCATTCATGCGGTGATCATTTTACAGTGTACTGGTAGGTACAGGAACCAGAATTTATGGTTCACTCAAGGAGGCCCAAGATACACACTGACCTTTCCAAAGAATCAAACTTACGAGAGTTACAAGATTACAATGTATGCCCACTGACAACTATGCTTGGATCTCAACTCAATGGGGCTCAAGAGATCTAGACTAGTAGTTTTTCCGTCAAGACCGCCACGTTAGTTGTTTCCGAGGCTTCCCAGCGGTTCCCTGTTGTCCCCCATCATTCGTGCCCTTTGTCGGGGTATCCGCGGCTATATTTCATGGAGATTTGAAGTGGATCGATTCATTATGTGGCGCAAATAAGGGTCCTGATTCCACGGAAAGTACGTGAGAAGTACAAATAATAAGAGACGTGTAGAAGTGTGTGGCAGAAGTCTGTCGGTATAGAAGTGTGAAACAAAAGTGTCGGTTCGCCTAGCCGGTTCCATCTCGATGATCTTATTCTACATCTCCACAGGTAATTAAATTCCATTTCTGCCGCAAAATATTCACATTGATAGGCCATCTCAGTGGATCTTGAAACAATAAATCATGGGTTTACACCATAAATGGGTAGTACCGCATTTGGCAATGATGGGTACCCACGACTTCTGTTAATATTAATTTCTCATTTTTAAATGAAAGTAGGTCCCACTCTAAGAATTTTGAGACCAAAGGCACTCTCCTACGATGAATAGGTATTTTTCTATGACCTTTAAAATTTTCGGCAACACGTGACGTCATTGCACTCATCCCCCCTGGGTGGGATTCCCTTGCCCAGTGTGACACACTTCTCATTGAACTAGGAATCATCAGATGAAGGTAGTGCCGGATTTAAGTAGTTACCTTACTTCCAAATAAGGGGCAGTAAGGGGGGTATTTAAGCGTTAGCCTTCACGTGGTATCATCAGAGGATTGCATAAAAATCGGTTTGTAATATAAGCGGAACTGATCGGAATCACCCGAGCAAAGAACTGATACGGATTGACAGACATAATGAAAGTCACAACACTTGAGGCAATTTTCGGATTTTATTTATTTTGGTTTTAGAAACATTTAGTGTTTTTCTGGAGATCGAAATGCAGCTCTATCGCCCACAAATGTGCTGCAAAGCCTTCCGCTACTTTCATGGTCTCAGTAGCAAAATTCCGTTTAAACTCAAAATGTTGGTAGGTACCTAACAAACACATTTGTCAGGTAACGTGAAATAGGTATACTTTCATGAAATGGAATAATTATGTGTTAGCTCATAAAATGGGTAAATAATACATCATCCTGTATCATTCTTAGAAGAACCGGGCAGCCAGTTCTTTCAAGATATATGAGTAATATCCGTGCGGGTTCTTTCGATAATGTTGTGTCAGGCCGTAACCTATTGTACTTCGTGATATATTTCGTACTGATGAACACGTTTTCACTCAATATATTGGCTGAATGGCGTATCGAATTATAGTTGTCCTTCAAAATATAAACATTACGTATAAAAGCCATACCAGCATCTTCATCAAGGTACTCAAGAAAGGAAAAGAGTTGGTGGCAGTACGTAAAAAGCGTGAAATAGTTTTTTCTTCGACGATATTCTAATCATTCTAATGCCTTATTTACACAAATTGGAGCCAATATCAATGAACTTCAAGATTCGCTTAGGATGAATATTTGGTTAAATCGATATTGTTCATTTTATTATTTTGTTCATTAACAACCTTCAAGTAGCGAGTTTTCTTTTATTTTGTGGCAGAATGGTCCAATAGAAGTTCAGAGTACAACGTAGGTATACCAAATTGAGCTGTCTCTATTAAGATAAATATTCCAATGTATCTTTAATTTAAAATCTGAAAAGCAAAGGTTGCCACTTACTAAGGCTCTAATCCGGGATACTGATTACCTCCGAACATCCCATTTCATATTTCAATTACAGCAAAGGCAGTGCCAAAAACCTAATGGTTAATTCAAACCATTTCCCGAGGCTAACCCAATTTTCACTCCCACTCACTAATTTTCAATCCCCTATATACCTTCTTTAATATATTTAATTTCGGGCTTCCCACTTTTCCCAGCGCTCCGCTCTCTTGGAATACAATATGGTGTTAATATTCTGGCAACGGGTACCAATGCTTAAGCAACTGCTCGCTTCTATCCAAAGCATTTTCAGTTCAGAACGCTTTCGATGTTGTATAAAAAGCATGGTACCAAAATATTTATAATTGTCCTTATTATTATTATCAAAAGCTTTCTAATAATCTCAACTAATCCCTAGTTTTTTTGTTCCAACTTCTTTTTTTAGTACGGTCGGCTGTAAGCGAGAGGAATATCCTAGAAAGCATGCAATTTTATCAATGTGATGAGCTCGGCCGGTGCAGAAGACTCTTCGCACGATGAGGTAGGATTATTAATTTTCCGTTTTTCTTTTTTCTTGAATCTGCTGACAGTCAACATGGTTTTAGTTTTAGTTTTAGTAGAGGCATGAGGCATGAGAGTTGTTTTCTGCATTTTGCGTTTCTTTTATAGTGGTATTTATTTCATAATATATTTTATTCTACCGCTTGTGTTGTCTGCGGTTACGAATTATGGACTGTTTATCTAGGAAGAATAATCGTAATGAGTTCCAAGAAAGGTAGAAATAGCTGGCTCTAAATCAGAATTAGGGTACTTTGCCTTCAAGAATCCCATAGTATGCAGGTAACAAGAAACGGCCGCTTGAGCTAGCTTCAACTATCTCACAAATTAAGTTGATTTTTCATCCCCTTCTCCAAATTCCAGTGTCAAAATATATTACATTGGGGTCCAAATATATTACTGTTAGGGTATTTTCAAGTTAGGAATCTCAGATACTTGTTTAGTATCGAGTGTATTAGGGTTCAGTTGAGTTTTACGTTCGAAAATTATATGCTGACCTACCAGAAAGATCCGGGAGTAGGTATCTACTGCAAAAACCAAGAATAAAAATATTATCTCACTTCTTTAAATATTGAGTTACCTAATTACGAAATTCCTCTTCGGAACGAACACCTATTCCCTTTTACATATAGCTAATTAGATTCGCCTACCAGAGAACCAAAAGTGAATCATTACGATGTTGCGATTAGAAGGAATATGAAGTCATCCACTCCTGGAGGCGTTCCTTCTACGTGTAGAATCTTCTTGAAACCATTCAAGAATTTCCACTTCATTGGGGTAAGAGCTATACTCTCCCGAGACAGGTGTGCTCTCCTCAACTGTGGCTAGTTTAATAACACTATTCTACCCTGAAACGGGTGGAACGGAGGAGGATAATTTATAGACACTGGCCAATAATAATTATCCCCTAGCGCTCTATTGTGCCTATAACGCTTTTACGATGACCATAACATAACTCGTACTAGAATACTGTCCAAGTAGGTCCATGTCCAAGTTGGGGTTTCCTTCCGAAAATCACAATGGGGTTCCATGTTGGGATAAATAACTATGTGTTGATAAAGAAATTGTGCATTCTATTTTTTCTGAAGAGTACATCGATCTAATTAGCATATACCTACTAGATTACGTATCCAAATCGATCAAAACAGCATACCAAGTGTGTAACGGTGGTATGTGTTATAGACATTGTGTGAAATTAAGCATACTATATCATGACTATTCTATACTATAAACTGCCAATACTATAAACAACATTATATACTACTATAAACAACATTATATACTTTAAACAACATTCTATAGTCATAAATAGCCAGTAATTCTGTACAATGACTAGTAATTATTAGAATGCCTAAATTTTACACATTGGCTATTACATATACACACAAACATGCACATGTTGCAATCGCAGTGGTTCTTTCCTTGATCCTCACCCCCTCAGTACGCACATACAGCATGATTGTTACATTATTCGCAGTTCATTAATAATAGTGATGGTATCATGATAATATATTAGTAGCATGAATGTGATAAGAACATTCATTATTATCTCTTCACATTTCGCTTCATATAAATTTCAAATAGGTACATAACCGCTACATTCTTATCGGTCTCCATGTCAAAACTCTTCAATATTCAAATGAACTTGAACCACTAATTCTTGTACTTCTCCATTTTACCATTCCACATCCTCTGCTTCTCATTTATCGAAAGCAAGTAATTTAACGAGTTTCATAGCCTGGATAGTTAAGTGACATTTTCCTATCGTGAGATGGAGCATTTTGATGGACAACGGGATTAAAGCATGAAATGCAGGACTGTCCCACTAAAATCGGGACACTTCAAAAGAGGCGAAAATTCGCAGCAACCTAATTATTATCAACGATGACGGCAATTTCATTCTTGCCCGATTAGGCAAACCAGTAACTTGAACACCTTTGTTACCTACTATCATACTGAACTGGGGTAGAGCATGTTTTAAATCACTGTCTGTGCAAACGTCTGAGTTGTTTCATGTCACAATTACCGTTTAATCCGTTCTGAGAGGTGCTCCCCTGCTGCGAGGCGACCGGTACGCGAAGCTACCGGAATCCCGTTCCATTTTGCTGAATACCACGCGCTCAGTTCATCGGCCGGTTCATGCCGGTTGGGAGCATTATGCTAATTTTCGGCTGGTCAGAGCCGTCAAGCCTAAAAGAAGAAGACGCTGGTACAAATTTACTACCCTTGGCGAACGTAGATATTCTTGGCGAAATTGATGTGTACGCAAACCATCTTTAGGGAAATTCTGTAATCGACTTAAAGTAATTGAGTGGTTGTTGTTTGAGTAACTGTGACTTTTGTGGAGTATTCTACTACTTCTACGAGAATTGATTATTGACAGCCGATGTACCTTTATCAATGTTATACTTTATATAAATTAATACGGGTAAATAAACCTTACTATTAAAAGAAGCAGGGCTAAACAGTTCCAGCGGATGTAGGGGAACGTCTAAAAAGTTGATGACTATTAATAGAGAGATGAAGATCGTCAATTTCTTTACCACCATTCCTGTTTCAGGCATCAGCAGGTTGTCCGTTCCTCTAGAAGAAGAAGGTATTCACCATTCAGATAATCGATATTGGCTAGAAACTTCGAATGCTGTCTTTCAGTTATTTATCTCTAAAGAAGTAAGTCCTTGCCCGGAACCTCTTCGTCCCAGTTCCGACTGCTCGTCCAAATTATGAAAGCTGGTGACATCATAATAACCTATAAAACCACATTGATTAACTTGAATATTGTGATGAATTTAAATTGGCTTAAAATTCACCACGAGAGGCGAGGGGGGAATTTGCCAGTTCTGGTTAAGGGCGATACCTCCACCATCGGCTGGATCTTTTGGGAGTAGGAGAGAGACATGGTAAGGAGAGAGAGAGAGTAGCCAGCGGCTAGAGGAAGCGTAGAATGAGTAAAAAGTCGCAGGATCCGGGGTTTTATAGACCCGGAAGCGTTCTCCTTCCAACTTCCTTGTTGGGAGAGGATGGAGGGGCTCCAGGTTGTGCACCGGGTCCTGTGGCTTGTGTCCCCACTCGTACCGTTTATTAACAGGAACTAAAGTTGGCTATTGAAATGTTGTGAGAACTTAAGTCTGCTAGGAGTGGCTCCGGGAGGGACTCACGACAAATATACTTTATTAATATCCATTGGTCAAGATGGGCGCCTTTCAAGAAGCATTTGTTATATGAACGAATTTGTTATAATATCACCTAGGTATATAGATATAATATGTAATTTAAGGAAGATGACAGAAGGAAAATGAGTGAGTAGGTAGAGAGTTCATTCCTTTCACTTTCTCCATTTGTGGTACCTCCATAAATATGTATACCAACATACTTCTGGTTGCATGTTATGTCATGGAATGACATCAGGTTTTCTTGGCATTATACAAGGTATACAGAGCCATGTATATATATTATATACATTGCAATATAAGTTGAACTTCTTCTAAATAAACAACCTACTCCTACTACTTATTCTATTAACGTTTAATAGAAACTGGTATATTCTATGAAAGTTCGATTGATCACAGTGAATGGGTAAGGTAAAAAACGATGCAAATTATTACAGAAAGGTTTATTATTTACCTGTATAAGATGCACCTTCTTTGTAGATCACTGTTTTCTGTGGCCAGTACCCTCGAGCTCCCCCCGAGGAAAGCTCTAAATCGAGTACTGAAGGCCGGCCCGGGAATTACATTGCAGTTTTATAAAAATACACAGGATTCAATAATTCAATCATTAATATTATTTGTTGTTATTCACGAAGCATAAAGTTTGTTCAAGTTACAAAAGTACCTATCAACAAACCCCAAAAGAGCCATCATATTTGAAATTAAATAATATCACGGAACAACCAACTCGATTTCACACAGCCATGCGTGATTATAATGTTCCCTAGCAATGACATCTGGGCTGGATTTATACCGCTTCATTCGCGATCATGATGACGATGCTTTTCGGTGCAAACAAACGGCTGGTCGAGTGGTCTCAAAACATTCTTTAGATTGAGGTCAGTTTAAAAATGTTAAAGAAAATGTGTTCTGGAAGTTTTCGAGATAACGGTGTCCTGGAGATTTCAACCCCTATTTTTCACCCCTTAGGAATGACTGACATTATCGCCGAGCTTCGAGAACAAATTAGACCCCAAATGGGACCTAAAACCGAATGTCATTAATTTTGATTCGTGGTAACTAAGAAAAGTGCGAAGTACGTCGCACGGCGTACGGCAGACGGACAGATACTTTTTAAATTCCATTTTCGGATTCTGCGTACCTTGATACGGAAACCATCTAATTTTGAGGGGGGGGGGGGGGTAAATTTTTTGTTCATGCTCGATTCCAAAGGTTCATTATTGAAATAAAAAACCAAAATCAGTGACATCTTTGAATAGTTTGTTATTTTCAATACTTGAGGGAAGTATCATCCAGTTTGACAACTTCTGTGAAGTTCAGACGTAGCGGGGTTGGAAACAATTCTACTGAAACATCTGGTGCCACTGCTGTTTTTCACCCTGATCCAAAAGCCAATCCAGTAGGCCTCCCCGAGTTAACAGGATGGAAAAACAAGACCTGAGGGCGATAGGTAGGCACTCCATTCTATGTTATTGATTCCTACGTTGGATGGGGACTGGAGAGGAACATATTTCTACCATTTCCCAAATGAATGTTTTTCCACCGAATGGTATGTATACGAAAACATAGTGAATACCCATCAACTTTTCATTTACTTTCAAAATGTGGCACATAGTCAAATTTGTTAGTTTACCTCCTTTCATGGAACAAGATTATTTTTTACCCAACGACTTATTTAGTGTACTGAGAAGCCTGAAAATAGGCCTGCCTCTCTATGTCATATCCCAAAGTGATGTCCTAAGGGGTACTATCGGATTCCACCGATTAAGGTCAGATTCCGTCAAATGCAGATTTCACCGATATTATGCAAGGAGTAAGGATTCCACCGGTATCGGTTCAGGTATGCATCGGGTTATAGACGAATTCCACCGTTAGAAATTATGGTCTTATATGCAATAGTCTAATTAATTAATATTCAGAACCACAAGGGGTGATTCAACTAAAATATGGAATTTTAGTAGGATTCTTGATGGCGATATATTCGAAATGAGTATAGGCACAATTTACAAAATAATATAGGTAGACATATTATAAAACTTTAATAATAGGGCGGGCATCGGGACTGGATGAGGGACGTTTTGAAGTTTGAAGGTAACCCAGTGAATTCAGCTGCATGTATTTCTACCTATGTATTTCTATTTAAGCAGAATTTTCCTCGCTGTTTCATTGATACCTACTGGTTACAGTCGGTGGAATTCGATAGTGCCCTGTTGACTACGATGGACAATGGAATATACACACAAGGTCTGTTTGCATCCAGCCAGCAGCCGGTTGAATCCGACACCTCGACATCATCGATTTGATTAATCCGGTGGAATCCGTCCTAAGACCTAAAATTAACAGTGTTATTCACGCATTGGTGCACCGTTGTCGGCAGCAATGTGGCAACGAACTTGGACATCAAATTCTGACGGTCCGTACCTCAACATTTCAAGTCTTGCGACTCACGATTAAGCTGTATGTTTCGTGATATTCAAACAATAGAGGCGACTATCAAATTC
This sequence comes from Leptopterna dolabrata, assembly GCA_954871275.1. NCBI lineage: Eukaryota > Metazoa > Arthropoda > Insecta > Hemiptera > Miridae > Leptopterna > Leptopterna dolabrata. Next base: position 20,493,541 of record OX940981.1, on the reverse strand, counting down.
CAACGAAATAGACTCTCGATATCCTACTCATTTGGAGGGCCTTTTATCGTGGAACAGACAGACATCATGACTAATACTGCTCGAGTCTGAGCTAAAAAGATCAAGGTACGGCCTGACAGAATTACAGCTTGACAGAATTGCAGAAGAACAGTCATCTCCCACACAGCTAGCTTTATGCTAAGAATGCAAAATAAATGTGAAATAGAAAAATACGTGTGTGTATTCGTAGTTACCAGTGGTCATGCAAGAATGGAAATTGTGCTGACATTACTAATTGAATAAAATAATGAGAATCATTTTCTGGAACAAAAAGGAGGTATCAGACTAATTATGGGTTTACGGCTAGAGACTCTCGAGAGGGAAGATATAAATACTCCCACATCGCTTCGCCGTTCGATATAAACAGGACGTAAACCTCCACTTAGAGAACCTCATCAGGTCAAACGGATGAACTGTTGGACTGCTGAGGACAAAGAAAAAGGGTCTTGGCGTGTGAAACCAATTCATGTCCTTCGTTGAGTGTTTTAAAAATTACGAAACGGTAGGACTCCAAACAGAGCCCGTCACAACATTTGGCTTTGATCTGTCAGGGCAAATTAACCCATGGTCCTTAGTGCGGTTCAAGGAGCGGATACGTCTACCGTAATGAGTTGTCATCTGTGTCACATGTGGTAGCTTTCCTCTTTTAGCTTGCTTGGTTGTCGTGGGAATGGGCGTGACTGGGTTCAGGTTCTACGATTTTTCAACAGATGAGTTTTATATGGGCTTTTGGGGTCTCCTTCTTTATTTTGGTGACGGACAGCGTTGTGAAATTCGAGCCGATTCGGAGATTGACGGTAACTAACAGGTTAATCCTAGGGTATACCCTGTTATTCACATTCACCATTGATATTTTTTATCAATAATATTATTTACAAATAATATTCCCATTTAACCAATAGTACCAATGTTATTCTCTTTTACAATCTAATAACTAGCATAATTAACGAACAAGATGGTATACGCCATCTCCATCTTCAACAGCATGCTTCATTTCACGATTTTAGGATTTCATTTATTAATACAAGTATATAGCCATTGAAATCGGAACTGAGACAGTGACTTTCTTCCTTTGCAAACCTCAAATCCAGATAGCCAGTCTGACTAAAATGTTCATTGCATTTTCGCTGACGATTATCAACGAGCGTATTAACTTTTAGTCCGAAGTATGATTTACTTAATGAAATTCGTTCCAGTGTTTTCTTCTCATTCTCGACAAATTTTATTTATTGAATCCAGAGTGATCCCCAGAGTCCCTAGTCTCCTAGGGCAGAGTTTTTGAGAAAATTATTTTCTGCCTCTTTTTGTTGACAAAGTCTAGGCACTCAACGAGGATTATGAGCTCCTCAAGATACAGCGCTCTTCATGACAATACACGCAACAACAGAAGATTTTTTCTACAGATAAATTAACTTTCTGAGTTACCTAAACTACAATATAAATCAAAATGTAAAAACGCTGCAAATTATTAAACAACTGTTCATTATTTTCCTGAATAGATGCCCCTTCTGCGTAGATCATACTGTTTTCTGTGATCAATAGGTACCCCCCCCCCCTCCCCCCGGAAAGCTCTAAATCGAGTAAATGCTGCCAATGATCCGGGCGTTTTAAAATTCATAGGATATCCTCCAAACTACCCACCAAAATTGAGAAAAGCTATTTGTTCGTAAGGAAATGTTCACCACGGATTCAAGTTTGCGCATACGCAGTGATGATCCGAGCATTTTGAAATTCATAGGGGACGATATAGAAGCCACAACCCAACTGCCCACCGTTTGAGCAATCGGGTCATTTATTCTTGAGAAATTGAGTACTTCAGATTTGCGTTTTGCGCTTGCGCAGTGGCCTTATCAATTTCAATATGTTGCACCTTACTTAAAGTTAACGGTAGTAATTTGATACAAATATTTATCTACCTTTTATACGTAAAATGTATCCAAATATTAAGTGCAAGGCAATCTCAAGGCTCTATCAAACATGAAGGATAACTACTACCTTTTCTGTCCGCCAACCTTCCTATGACTGTTTTGACAAACACCTACAACCATTTATTTTTATAGTTACCCTGAAACATTTAAATACCTGCAATATTTGAAAATAATGGCAGGTTCATTGCTACGTTTTGAAGACCTCCGCCTAGATTATTAAGGGTTCACTGTTGATGAAGTAGCCATCTTCCCTGAACTATGACTCCTTGATTCAATTTTTCCCAAAATTAATGCTTTCAAGTCTTTCATTCTGTTGGTTGCGCCTCGCTTCCATGTTCGTTGGGTTCAAACAGTAATTTCCCTTAATATATCACAAAGGATATCAAAATTAATTACTTATTACTTCATCTGAGACACGAAGGAGGGAGAGGATGGGAGAGGGGGAGGAAGAGAGATTGCCTCTATCGAGACAATATCTTCAAATTACAAGGCACTAGAGAGCTGTGAATCTGAGAAAATAGAAGCCAACTGAGAAAAATGCGCGACCACCATTTGCCACTTTTAAAGCACATTCATACCCCTTGTCATTATATAGCGAATTAAACTTGATGTCTTGGACAATTCCTCATTACGACATTTGGTCGAGTGCCAAAATATCCGGAAAAGGGGACGAGACGGCTTTTTTTCTCCTTTTTCTCGACCCTCGAAAAAGACGCGGGAGCGAGAAGGTGCTTGGAATGCGGTAGAGCGCGAGGAGCAAGGAAGATGGAAACGTCCTCTTCCCCATTGTCCGCCTTTCACTCTCCTTTTTTCTGGGCTTTTCATTGAAAAATATTGCCGGAGTCTCCTGAGAAGGTCAAAACACTCCGGTCACCCCGAGCCCACCACGTTCTATTCATAACCAACAGTCAAACTCCTCTTAGTGGACACTCTTCTTGATGGGCAGCGTTGTGGACATTAGGTACGCGTGGCAATCCATGTGGGAAAGCTCGTGAACCCACCACCCACACAAGGTTCAGGGTCCCTACTAAAGAGATAATTTCGAAATTACCTTGATCCATGGTGAAAGATACCTGCGTATGGGCGTAATATAGTGTTGAAAGAAATTTCACTGTTTGGGGGGAAGGAACAGGTTTCTTTACACATATCCATTAGAGGGATAATTTTATAATATCACACCATTTTGTATTGTTGAAGTAAACATTTTTTCCCAGTAGGTACCTAAAAATTTTCTGAGTAGGTACTGATTTACTCAGTACCTACCTACTTAGTACCTACTCAGTACTGCCCTCTGCCTACTACCTACTAGCACCTACTCAGTACTTCTTCTTAATACCTACTCAGTACTAACTACTTTAAAGCTACCCAGCACTACCTTTTTAGTACCTGCTCAGTAGTAGGTTCTAAAAATAATTTCCCAGTACCGACGTACTGTATCTACTGACCGTAAAAATTGAAAATTGAAAATGGGGAAAATGGGGGGTAAATGCACAAACAGGGCAATAATGAATGTGTTTGCAAAACTTCAGCTCGATCCGTTATGTTTGTGAGGCTGTAGCCCTGTCAAAGAACAACGAAAACAAGAAGAAGAAGAAGAAGTAGAAAAACTGGAAAAATAGCGATTTTCAAACTTCGTAACTCTGGCATCTGATGGCCCCGATGGTTGAAATTTTGTACATATCCTCAAGAGCCCCTAGAGGTCTTATGTGCAAAAAATCAACCCTGGAGACCCCCAGAGGGCTGAGTTACATGGGAGGGGAAGGTAAAATCCCTACTTGTGTTGTCGTGTAAACAGCGTCTTGGTCGCTGTAGGTATACTAGGTATGAACGTTTTCAGTTTTCTTAGCGGGCGGGGCGATCCCGCGTCCCTATATAGACCTTATGTTAAACGTCTAAACCGTTGTTAAAAAACCTTCCAGGTAAGACTGCAGCGCAAAAAAACCTGTACGAACTTCGGCTGGAAGCCTTCTCACAACGTTGAAAGTCGGTAAATATGTTACCACCCGGATCGTGTTCTCCATAATGACAGTTAATTGATTTGACAGATTGACTGATGTTTACTCGCTTTCTTCGGAAATAATTGAAAACCTCAATGTAAACATCAACCGCACTGCTGAAGGTTGTTTTCACAACGTCAGCCTCGAGACCGAGGAGTAACTATTTTTCTCTAGTTATATTATTAGACATTATGAGACGAAGTGAAAGACCTTTCTTCTTAGTCATTCAACCTCGCGTTAAATCCCCATTGTTTCAGAAGTTTTCTTGTGCTTTAATTTTTTCCAGTCTCGTGCGTACCGTCAGTTGTACCTGGATCTTCAATACTGTCAGAGGCGATTGGTCATTTCAACTTGAAATTAGGGAATCCGTACAAAATGGAGCCAAGCTCGACAGTATGAGTGGGAGTGTCCATTAATTTTCAATTAGAAAAATTTAAGCGAGAACATCGCAATACATTCCTACTTGAATTTACCTAAGTACTAAGGTAATCTACTTACTACTACGTACTAAGGTAAGTGTCATCAGCTAAGGCAGTACCTAGCTGCTGACTTAGTTAACGGAGTCCCGCGTGTAAAAAAAAAATCATTCATCGCGTTTACAACATTTTATTTTTATACTTTACCCTCTCATGTTAAATATTCTTTGCCAAAACAAGCGGAACGATGGAGCATTCTCCAGTCGTTCAACGAGAATATGAGGTATGTAATATATGCAGATAAGCCCTTTACGTGATTTATTAGGTCCTGTTTACTAGTTCCAACATTAGTAATATAAATCAGAAGTTTCATATTATTGGGACATCGAAAAAATGCTTCATTTTTTCCAAGGTCTTGTTACACAGAATAGAGATGTATGTAAATTATTTCCAATAACAGTCAATGATACTGACAAAAATATTGTTTAAGTGGGTAAATTATAATAGTGCATTATTTCCAACATTGGAGTAGATGATGATGAATGATGATCTCGGTATCAAATATACCTACTTCGTTTTGGTTGAACCGTGACGTAATTGTGCTCCCCCCAAGAAATCTCTAAATCGAGTACTGAAACCATCCGGACAGTTGAAGTGTCATAAATATGCGGCATTCTGGATGTATACCATTTCATTAATGATCATGTTGACGAAGCTTTTCGGTACAAATTTCAGGGCCTTATTGAAAACGAGCGGCTGGATGTACAATGCTCCGGGTGGTCTAAAAATTCCCAAGTTCGAGATAAATTTGAAAACGTAAAAAAGTCGAGATAACAGCGTCCTGGAAATTTCAGCCCCTATTTTCCACCCCTTAAGAGATGACTCCAAATTTCATTAACTTTTGTTCGTGGTAACTAAGGAAAGCGAGCAAAATACGGCGGATGGCGTAAGGCGAATGGACAGAAATTTTGATCTATTTTTTCAATAATAACCTCCCCCCCCCATCCTTAAAAATGTCATAGTTTCCGTTTCAAGGTACGTAGAATCCAAAAATGGAATACGAAAATTTATGTCCATACGCTGTCCGCCGTACTTCGCACTTCCCTTTGTTACCATGAACGAAAATGAATGAAATTTGGTATGTTGGTTCTAGTTGATCCGCGAAGCTCGGCGTTACTGTCACTGATCTCTGAGGGGTGAAAAATAGTGGTCAACATGATCGTGAATGAAAAGGTATGGAGCCAGCACATGTAGCATTGATGTGAAACACCTGATTATAGTCACGCATGGCTTAATTAAATCGAGTTAGTTGTTCTGTGATATGCTTCATGGGTAACAACAATGAAGTATAATGATAGACTTCTTTATATTTATGAAACTGTAATGATAGACTTTTTTATTCCATGTACCTTGAAATGGAAACCATGAAATTTTGAGGGGAGTTGAACAATTTTTTTCATGCTCGATTCCAAAGGTTCATTAGGTACTGTATAATAAACCAAAATTAGGCAGTACCGAAATAACACTATAACAAAATAACCTACTTGTACAAGGGTAAATACAATCCAGATGTTTCCAGTTCCACAGGGAACTACTTCACCACCCTATAAATGGCGACAGGAGCCAACAGATGTACAAAGCTCAACTAAATGAAGCTCACGATTTGTCGTGTGAACGGTTCTCCGTAAAGCATTTGGGTCACGAGTTCTCATGATAAAGAGCGGCACGCGTCGTGCATTCAGATCGAATTACAGGGGATCTGCAACCGAGACAAATGAACCACTCAGAGTGATCTACATTTTCTATAATAAAACATTACAAAAATATTCTGGAGCCCTTTTAACAATATTCGAGGGTTTTGATAAGTTAATACCTATAGGTTTTAGGCTGACCTCGTTTCCCTCACCATTCATTGTACACTGGCGGGACTGTTGTAGCTGTGAGATTCATTTTTATATTACTGATAACATAGCAAACAAAATTTCATTGGCTTGATTTTTTTAGCACCAAAAAGTGAGGCCAAAAAATTTTCACCTTGCTCAACACCACCATTTTATCAAAAAACTTGCTGTTTCTTGGGCTTACCCGAGCAGATATCGAAGGCAGATGTAAGGTTTCTGAGCGATATCGCGTGGGTCATCTGTGCGCTAGTGGGTGAGATGAACAATGATCGGTTGAACAATATCTGTCCGGAACCAAAATCCGACAGCCTCCACCCCCCCCCCCCCCCTCCCCACCATCAGCCGCGTGTCAAAAAAATCGGGAAAGAGCCCTGATCCAATATAATATTGGACGGGATTTCCATACACCGTCACATATTACACAACGGTTTATTATTTACCTGTATAGATGCCCTTCTGCGTGGATCACTGTTTTCTGTGGTCAGTACCTACCCTTGAGCTCCCTCCAGGAAAGCCCTAAATCAAGTACTGTAGCCGGCCCGGGAATTATATTTCATAAAAATGCGCAGGATTCAATAACTCTATAATTAATTATTTACTGTTATTCATGTTAATGTTATTCATGAAGCGTAAGGTAAATAATAAACCGTTGTGTTATAGTTCACCTGTATAGATGCCTCTTCTGCGTGGATCACTGTTTTCTACGGTCAATACCTACCCTCGAGCTGCCCCCCAGAAAAGCCCTAAATCGACTACTGGAGTCGGCCCGGGAATTACAGGTTGTGACAGATTGATAGTGACGGTATACCCTCGAGAGTCCCTCTCCTAGACATGCGAGATTATCACCGGTTAAGAAGGGATATCGATTAGGCTTCCACATAAAGACCCCCATATTCACCGGAACAGAAAAACGACTCGAGAACAGCCACCGTCACACTCCTTCCCACATGGCATACTTCTGGGTTGCAGAAGTATGAGACGGAAAAGGGGGAATGAAAGGTAGTATGCAGTTCTGGTTCAGGAAAGGACATCTGAACAATTTCAAGGTGACTAACCTCCATCGTAATGGTGCTACCTCAATAATATTTACTGGTGGAGAACAAAGCTCCTGCATAAGAGTATTGGCGAAGAAAAAATGTTGACAAAGGTTGTTGTCCAATGAATTGTGCCCATCTGCGCAACCTCTAGCTCTAGATGATCAACCTCCATCGTTAGGATGGAACAACTATTGTGACTTGTAAATTGGGACAAGGCATTAATCGCTTTCAAATGAGCTCAATATATTTTAATTATATTGACAGTCTAAAGGGTGGAAAGGGGGTGAGAAAGCCAATAGATGCATGTATTATCAAAGGGACAGGATGTTTGTAAAGGAATCCTTCTGGAAACCTTTAGGCTTATCCCGCTGGAAAGCCCACAAAAAGTGGATGGAGTATGATGAATTACTCAGCGCTCTGCTACCATGTGACAGAGTAAGAAGAGAGTGACGGTGGACCCTCGAGAGTTCCCCTCCTAGACCAGCGAGATTATCACCGGTTAAGAAGGGATATGGATTAGGCTTCCACCAAACGATCCACCATCTTCACCGGAAAAACAAACGACTCGAGATCAGCCACCGTCGCAAGGTCCATAAAAATGCGCGGGATTCAATAATTAAATCATTCATCATTTGTTATTAATAATGTAAATAATAAACCGTTGTGTAATAATTTCCCTGTATTGATGCCCCTTCTCGTCTGCGTAGCATAACACACGTCAGTCAAAATGGAGATGTTTTCGTATTTTTGACAGGGAGTCCTGACCAATGGGCCGAACCACATTTTATGTTTAAGGTGGTCATTCGACGCAGAATTTAATGCTCTTTAACTGTTGTGCGAGTAATATTTTCTTTACGAGGTACCGTTCAGATGTTATAGTTAAGCCAAAAACTGAAAAAAGTTCGCGGCTTTTTGGGTTTAGCTCACTTCAGAAACCGTTACAAACTCATATATTGCTCTTTTTGGGACGCCCAAAGTGAAATAATGCTCCAAACTCTTCCTCCGCGCAACCCACGATTTTACCTACCTGGTCGCTCAGCAAAAAACGTTTTATAGCACCCCCTTAAAAGTGTTTCTTTTGCGTTTCAAGGTGCGTAGATTCCTAAAATGCAATGTGCCTTCCGCCGTCCCCCGTCCGCCGTGTCATCCATATCTACTTTATTTTCGGTCTAAAAAATTCGTTCTTTAGCGCACAGGCTCCATTTGGGCCTGTGTGCAACCTTGCCTGTGAAACTTTGCAGCCGATCGGAATGTACCCAAGGGTGTTATGGGTGAAAAATGGGTATAAGAATGGGTTTTTTGGTGTTTTAGTAACATGAGCTTGTGAGGTATCGTTTTCCATGTTTTTTAGGACAAGGAGACCGAGTATGAAGTCAGCGTTGACCAAAGAGTGGAAAATTGAGGTTCTAACGATGTTTCAGTCTTAAATTTACGTTGAATATTGGTCTAAAATCTTCATTCTGCCGCACACCGTTTGGGTACCCATTTGGGAACAAATTTCGGCCCTAGTTGTGCCCCAAAGCTCGGCAGCCTGATCGGAATACACCCAGGGGAATGGGTGTAAAATGCGTGTAAAAATAGGATTTTTCATTTTTTTTGTCGAGGTTTTAGTGAACATGAGCTTGTTAGGTATCGTTTTCCATGTTTTTTTTTAGGGCGAGAAGACCGAATATGAAGTTGATTTTGTCCAAAGAGAAGGAAGAGAGAGGGAATTGAGGTTGTAACGAAGTTTCAGCTCCCATAATTCATTTACTATGAGTCAAAAACCTGAAATTTTCTGAAATCACCACAATTTGTGTAATAATGCTAGAAGTGAATCAAGAAGTGATAATGCAACAGATGAATCAAGACAATTAAATGGCACTATCAATGATCAAAGATAATTTGTAATAAAAATAGGAGTCTAATTCGTGTTTTTGGGGGCCAAAATAATTGGTGGAAACCATCAAAAATAGCTATTTCAATTATTTCACATGGACGGAACAATAAATGAACAGCCAACATTTTTGTAGGTATGTCCAGTAGAATAATAAACCCATGTGACAAGGACTTTGCAGCGTTTTTCATTTGACGTTCATGCCCATACTCCGCATACTCCGCCCCACCAAGCGTGACGTTTGTCGTTTAGTAACCGTACCAACACCATGTTAGATGGGAAAACACGAACACTTACCGGCAGGAAAGTCAGGTTACTGTTGCAGATCTGCCACCGATCTCGAAAATCGTTTATGAATATTTAAATCTGCCAGATCTACGTCGGAGACGGAGCTCATTCTGCCCGATTTGATCCCTCTAACGAGCTGGGCAAGATTGGGTACCCCATGCGTCCCGGTGTTTTCTTTGATTGTAATCTGTGTTGAGGCTGAACTCTATTTTACTGTTGCCTCAGGACCTTGCAGTTATTTGCCATCCTCACAACGATATCGAAGAAGACAAATGAATCGCCGCATGAATGAACAAACTTCAGGGTATCTCTGCGTCCTATATTCGTCAGTTTAGTTTTCTCGTTGACATGAGTAGTTCAGTTCATTCGTGTCCGACGAAATATCGACCTGCATCAGCTGTTTCGGACAAAATTTGCTGGTGAAAAATGGTTAGACGTACAGATTTCACAAAATTACGAAAACCACCGATATGGTACGTTGGCCGTGTAATGTGAAAACCTGTTCAAAAAGCTGTTCGAGTTTCATGAAAACAGTGCCCGTTGAAGAATGTACCGTTGTTGAGGGTCACGAGAATCATAACCATGAACCCGTGGCTGAATCCAAAATTATGTTCAAAGAACTCGAGGTATTTATAACATTTAATGATAAAAGATATGTAATGATATTTACACAATAAATAATAACAGAAGTAAAAAATACACGCAACACAAATAAATAACACCGCAATAAATAATAACACAAAACGTAAGAAAATAATACCCATAACACACATAAATAATAACACAAAACATAAGTAAACAATACACATAAAACGCAAGTACCTAATAATAACTCAATAAATAATAACGCAAAGTATTTTCTGCAGGAGAGTTGAAGCGCAAGGCCGTTGCAGATGTAAGTGAGCGACCTTCCAAGCTGATTTATCCCAAGTTACAGGAAGAAGCCGTGAAGAACGTAACTGGGGATGAAAAGCACTGTCTGTGTAGATAGAGCTATGTACAAGGCCAGGAGGAAAATATTGCCACCAGTACCCAAAACGATTTCCGAGTTCCACCGAGTTTCAACAATTTCTACCACTGCTGGGACGCATGGGGTACCTACTTTTCCCCGACCGAGACGCATTGGGTATTTACTTTTCCCCGACCGAGACGCATTGGGTATTTACTTTTCCCCGACCGAGACGCATTGGGTATTTACTTTTCCCCGACCGAGAAGCATGAGGTATGATTAAGTTGCCGCGGGATGCATGGGGTAAAATTCCGCTGACAATATGATCGGGTGACAAATCTCTCGGGCACGAAAGTTTTGCCGATGCCATTCATACGTAAATCAGCAAATGTGAAAAGCAAATAAATAAATAAATAAATAAAATAAATAAATCAGGTGCTGTCTAGCAATGATATCAGAGCCGGATTTATACCGTTTCATTCACGATCGTGTTGACGAAGCTTTTCGGTGCAAACGAACGGCTGGCCTTGCAGTGCTCCGGATGGTCTCCAAATTTTTTTTAGCTCGAGATCAATTTGAAAACGTGAAGAAGCATTTATACCCTTCTATTGAAACGGTATAAATCCGGCCCAGATATCATTGCTAGGGAACACTTGATTATAATTAGGCATGGCTGCATGAAGTCGAGTTGGTTGCTCTGTGATGTTATTTCATTTGAAGGATGAGGCTTATTTTTATGAAACTCTAATTCCGGGGCCGGCTCCAGTACTCGATTTTGGGCATTTCTGGGGGGAGCTCGAGGGTAGCTATTGACCACAGAATATAGTGATCTAAACAGAAGAGGCATCAGTCCTACATGTAAATAATAAACCGTTGTGTAATAATTTGCAGCTTTTTTTCATTCATCTGAATTGGCTTTCAATTGTTCCATTTTATGGTTCTCAAGACGTTGGTAATCAATTTTCTAACGATAGGCGTTTCCGTCGTGTTACAGAAGATCGAGATTATTAGGATCTTTACCCAATCTATCAGTGTCTTTCCACTCATTAACATAAACTTCCGTTTTTTGTTTTGCCTTCAAACCAGAATGGAATGAAATAAAATAATGGCGATGGGGGTTGAGGCGGATAGCGTGAGTGACTTGACAACATCCGAACATCGAGGTCCTGTCAACCAGTCCCGTCCCCAACCTGCAATCAGCTCTCGTTTCGGTTCTTTTTCCTTTTATTCGCGGGCCTTTTTCACCACATTTGATATTCAGAACGAAAGAAACCCACTCAGGCAGGTCCCAACACGGCATAGACGGAATCTGTGTGACTGGAACGAGTCTCGTTTCGTTTTCTATTTATATGCCACTGAACTAGAGGAATTTCATTCGCCAGAGGTTTTCATCATGCTGACGCCAGTCTGACATTTTTTGTTCGTATTGCGATTGATTGGTTAGCACGTAAGGCACTTGAACAGTAAAATTAAGGAAAAAGGGTATATACTGACCGAAATTGGAGTGGTTGGGTACTAGAACTCGGAGTAACTATTGATGCCTTGTTGGAATCTGTGCATCAAACCGCTACCAAGTTAAACTGAAAGAAGGAAACGGAAGGTACACATACCGTCGTGGAACGTATGGATAGAATGTGGATTATGCAGGCATGTTGTAGTTACAAGGCATGGAAGGAGACTGAATGCACGTACCTAATAATGACTTGCTAATGTCTTGAAGTTCGGACGATCTGACTCACAGTTCTCTGAAAGTCTTTGCAACCTTTCCGAGGAGGCCGTTGAGGGAAAAAACTTATTCGTTCTAATTTGCTCGTCCAGCGACCATGGTTTGTGATTACGTGATGGAACAAACTTGTTTTGGTCTTCCTCAGAGCGTGTAGTAGAAAGGCGACGAGAGGATTTTAATTAAATAAAGAAAGGAAAAAAGTTGCGAACATTTTTCTGATTCCCCAAAAGAGATATTCAAGCTCATGCCCGAATAATTTATTCCCAGCCTTATCTGGGGGGGGGATCCCATTTTGCCGGGCCTGCCAGCAGTATTTTGAAGGGAGAATGGTGGAAGGAGAAAAAAAAGGCTTTTTCTGTTGTGACCTCTGTATGGGGGGGTTCAAGGGCAGATTCCGGTGGAAAGGGCTGATTGGGCTACTAGTTGTTATCCTGGCAACCCCCGATGATCGGCCAAGCGCGGATGGAGGTTGACATAGAAGTTCGGAGCTCGACTTGCTATTAACCTAGTTGTAGAACGAGGCACGTCTTGGGGTTAAAGGAATGTAATTTCGCAGTGGGGATTACGCGTCAAGGCATAGTGACTGCTAATATGGTGTTACCTTCCTCGCAGATATCCTATTATGTTCTGAAAATGCGCTAATCCTGTCAAACGGCTCCAACACGACATTGCTTGCTTTCAAGTCTGTAGCGATTTGCGGATGAATTCTACCAGTAACGCATGTTGATTATAAAGAAGTAGCGAGGCAGGATTATCGTCGGCGATAGCATTGCCACATACATATTTTATTTAATATTTTATTAAATATTTATTTAATTTTATTAAACATTTATTTTACGGAAATAGGTACCTATTCAATAAAAGTTTATTCTGTCCGAAAACGAGATTGTTAATATCTGCTGTCCCATAATAGTAATTTCCACCTAAATCTGATGACTTACTGGATTACTGGAATCCCACATTGGATCCCTCAAGTCAAAACTTCGTTGGTTTTCCAATATGCGACGTTGGCTCAGTCGAAAGGGGAAATTCCTGATGGACTCCCACGCTCAGTTGACTCCATCTTGATAATCCTTCTTACTCGAGGATCTCGAACCAGGAGCGTTCTACTGGCCGATCTAACTTGAGCCTCCCATCACCTTCGCCTAAAGCTTAGAGAGGGATCAGTTGTTTCCCCATTGATAGTATCAGGAATCAACTCATCAACTCGATATTAGGCATCAGGGGCTGCACTAAGGATGTATTGAGCAAGTAAATCCTTTTTGATAAATAGTAGGTAGCCAATTTTTGCCTCAACTACCATCGAAGGCGAAATAACTATGGTTATAAATCTTTAGGGACTCTTGAATCAATCTGAAATACGTACCAATGTGTACATTTTTGTAAGAGTACCTATATTTCGGACCGAAGATCTATCCTGGATAAGTTATCATAATAAAAACTGTACCTACCTATAAGTAGAGTTGTATAACATTTGAAGAAACCTAAACCATTACTTAGAGGTACCAAAATCTACCAAAAAACAAAACGTTAAATAACTTATTGTAATTTTCTTTATGCTGGTACCAAAGGCCTTTATGTTCCTGCCAAATTGTAAACCATTGTGTTTGGTATTACGCATAAAAATTCGTACCTACAACTTACGACTGCAATCCTTCATCGTTTCAATAACACGAACATTTGAATAGTAGAAGATTTGATGCAGAAATTCCACAGTTATTTGGGCCAAATTTACAATGCCTCTATATTCCACTTCATTCTCTCAGCATTGCAAATTTACGTAATGTGAAGGTATATAAATTCTTGAAGAGGGTTGAACTTATATACGATTATAACCGTCTTACTCTTTGGCAGGAATTCAAGAACTATTGTTCATTCGTGAAGCTTAAGCTCGTAGAGTTCTCATGAAATATTCCTCTCCGCTGGATTATATGCACGATATGGTTTTCTAATTCGTTGTTTCTCCTCGCTATTAGACTCATGAGTTTTCTCTGTGGTATGAGTATTTTTAAATGCATTTCGTTTGCGATACATTGTTCCAAAGTGATTATATCATGCGTTTTTAATTTATTAGGTACTTTAAACCTTATTTCAACGCTAAAAAATGTCGCTCTTAATAACGGACGTGCAATTTGAAATTTAATCATTCTATAGCTTTCGTACCATCGAACTGTACCTACTCAAAAACTAATTTGACCCCGTGTCAGTTTGCTTCACCTGTAGCCCGTCATAAGCAGGAATAGTCAAGAAATATTCTTCAAGCTATGATTTATTTATTTATTTATTTTAACATCAAGTAAGCTAGTCTTAGGGTGCCAGTGACTACAAAATTTAAAGGTCAAGTGGAAATAACTAAAACCAATGTCATTCAAGAGGCTTTTGGTTTTATAGCGGTTTTAGTACTACTCAAGTCAGGTTAGAGGCCATTACAGCCTACATCGAGTTTGTATTGAGATTGGTTCAGTGCCGTTCTGGTAACCTCAATAAACATTTTTACATCCTCCTATGTCTTCCTGTCATCGCGGATTGCGTTGGAGGAATGGTATAATAGCAATACGTCGTAGAATAAACAATAGAAGGTAAGCAAGGAAAATCGTTGAATTGGTAAACATGGCAAAGGACAACCTGCACCGGATTTGGAGGGGAGTTAGAGAGGAGGAATCTTTGGAAACATAACTTGAAGAAGAGAAAAGGAACGAGAAACTTAGCTGAGGAGGGACCAGAGCCCAAATACATAGTTATTGAGTGGATTGTAGCGCCAATCACCTCAATAGGCAATATAGGCACCTATTGCAATGAGGGGTCAATAATAAATTATGTAAATATTTGGTGTCGTTCTTCATCTACTCGTATTTTGGAACACTGAATCGATTTTTGAACTTATCAACATGCGTCGAGTTAATTATGGCTCCGCTACTGGTACCACCCCTCCTTTGCGGTAGTAAAACAAAACTGCCAAGAGGTTGGGCTGTTGGGGTTCTTCCAATCGTTGGCATGATATACTCAACTAGCTTTTGTTCCTACAATTTTCCACTACAGCAGGAATCATATACATAATAACCTCCCTCTCACCGCCGGCTTTCACCTAGTTACCAAACTTATCGGAAATCGAATATATGAATACTGAGTGTTTAAATTGGATTTCAGGTTTGTTCATCTAACAGACTTGAACGCATTAAAATTGCTCCATTTACTGTGGAATTTATAAAGACCTATTTGCAACCCCTACTCGCATGATAGACATCGTATTTGTGCAGGCGCAAAAATTTGTATACTATCATTAAGGTTCCATTGAAACCCACACGATACCTACCATTACTTGAATCCTACCTGCCAGGGATTCTAGGTCCCTGGAAATGACATCATAGTCGCTTGCGTAGAAAGTTATATTCTGATGAATTCATATGGGACAATCTGGAGACTAACCAGCACATATCCCAAAGCATTCAAGATCGTTTGTATTATTCTTTCGATAATATAAAGTGGTTAATAGGAATTGTGTAAATACACAAGAACTACAGGCATTTGGGGAACCTTCGTTTTTGAATACACGTGAGAGGAAATTTCGATTTTGGAGGACATAATGTTTTTTCGGTACTTGCATGCATCCTACAAAGCTTCCTTGCCACTGGTGGTGAGGAAGTAAAAATAGGTACATATTTCCTGCCATTTTGTTATGAATTTTTTGGAACGCGAAATCGATTAATGAACCGTTAAACAAAAGAAGAGTAATGGTGCCACTAATCGTACGAGTTCCTATCGTCCATTGTGTCAGAGATGGTTTCTTATTGACAAGGTATAATTTGATAAATAATACCCCATCCACCATAACGTTCCCCTGTACGTCCACTTTGATTTTATTTACGCTGTTATTTTCAGCTTTTGCGTTGAGAGCGAGTTTTGGAACTTCGGTTATCCTGTCCTTGGTCGGCTTCTTACTGAATGGAAACTGCTTGGAAACTAATTCGAATTTCCACAGGTGCGCCTTGTGTGTTTCTATGAGTGAATTTTGTGAAGTTAACAATGGAATCAGGTGGAAAGAAGTGTGCAGTAAACCGACTGCAAACCGTCACAGGTTCAACAAAACCTAAACCTACTTGATGGTTGATCAAGTTGAAGGTAGACAGATCGTGACTGCTCGTTCCCCAGAGAAGTCAGCTCTCGAATGTTGACAGCAGACGTCCGATCTTGATATCTGATTGGCGTTACTCCTACTTTCAACTTAATTGCATATTTCCTTCCCTTGAAGAGCACCGATCCGACCGCTGAGATAAAGGAACGTTTTTCACAATGGAATCGAAGTCTCAAGTTTCAACCTCCTACTTCAACATTTCCAGGCGAGTGGAACAGGGTTGATATTGGGTTCGGCCAAGCGATCAGGCATTACGCATGAAATGCTTAGTTGTTAGTTGGCACCTGCTTTTAGAAGATACTGGTTGACCTGTACTTTTTAATGATTAATATTATTTGTTGTTTGGGTTATTTCAATAACATGGCCTACGAATAGGCTATGATTCATAGCTTTAATATTAAGTACAGCTTTTCTTCGTCAACTTAGGCCCTTAAGTTAAAGATTTAGTTTATTATTTTCAAAAATGAATCCTAGGGAACCGAGCACGCGAAAAGTTTGCTCTTCCAGCCACGACGCACCGTCCAAGAAATACGCGTTTGGTTTTTACCGAGTAATAAATGCGTTTATGTAAGTAGGTACTCGTATCTATTGAAGGTGCAATCCCATTTGCGCCGTATCTTCCCAATATAACTTAAGCACATACCATACCCACTAAAACTCAAAATAGCAGGCAACTGTTCTGCTAAAACTTGTTATTAAATTACTATAGACACGCCCATATTGATTAACATTGATATGTTTTTGGGCTGGGGGACAATCCGACATTCCCGACACCAAAAATTGTAATGCGACACCGATAAACAAAATTAGTTAGGTAGGTAGGTTTCCAAAACAATAAGTTGCAAGGTTTTTAAAATAAATGCGTTTTTGGGCTGGGGACAATCCGAAATTTTCGACGCCAAAAAATTTTACGCTGTTATTCCTATAAGCTAATTAATTTCATTCCCGTTTGACCTACGAGGATGAAACTTGAAATGGAGCCCCTGTAGGACTGACTGGTAAGAATGACGAAGTGAGGACCTTCTTTTATCAACTGAGTGAGCCCTGCGGCTAATTTCACTCCTGTTTTGACCTACGAGGACGAAATTCGAAATGGAGCCTCTGTAGGACTGGTGAGTAGGAATGACAAGGTCCTTCTTGTCCTTCTTGTCCCTCCTGGGGGTGGGGGGAATGAAAAGGCTCCCAATTCAGTTGAGGGGGCCTTTCTTCAATCCAAAAATTTCCCCGTTTAACACCACAAGAAAAATGTAAACTATATTTTTTCCGTTTTCACGGAAAACTTTGAATGTGGATCTACAATACGGCACTGTCAATTCGTACATCCAAAACATGTCCATGATTCAATGTTTTTCCGTGAAAGCGGAGAAAATGTTTTGTCATTCAGTCTCATCATATCAGTAGGTATATATCCAACATGATATGCATTAGAGCACGCATGCATTTTACATGCAGTACATAATATTGACCACATTGCATAGATATTTAGACTACAAATTAAAAAAACCATAGCGTATTTTCTAAAAATATGTTTAAGCACAATTTTTTTTGATTTTTACTAGACAGTAGACCGATAAAATATTGATAATAAGCCAGTACATGATAGAAATTTGAGGGAACAGAAATGATGAATGATTCATTTAATTTATATACATCGTGTCTGAGCAAAACTCAGTCTCGATCTTCATCTTCAGTCTTGATAAAATAAAGGGAAGAGATAAACAGATGACGTGGATTAAAGTTTGCTATTTATATCAACTACCTCCCCGATTCCACGTGTGATTTATATCCCTTCATTAAGGTAATAACCATACCCCGCTATTAAATATTCAAATACGGCTTTAATTCATTCCCCTCTCACCCCTCGCAGAAGAATTAATTACCTACTACCGACAATCACTCTTCTGACTCTGAGTCCTGTCTTTCCTGCCATTCGCAGACATGTGGATCAGATGCCGAAGATGGAGGGTGGAGGATGGCGGTGTAGGAGATTCTTTGAGCTGATCCTCAGGCCTTTCATTAGCTAATCGTCGTTGCCGTTTGACACTAAGAACAATCCAGCATCTTGACAACTGCTGCATGACGTTGACATGGAATTAATTGATTAATTATTGATAAGAGCGCTTTCTTGTGTGGGACGTTTCTGGCGGTACAGTTTCGTAACGGATTTTCTTCATTATAAACATTTCAGGCGAAGTCGATCCAGTTAGTGACGTGCCATTGTGCTCAGTAATGAGGGTTTCTGATAGAACAAATCTTTTACTGTTTGCTAATCGATTCTCAAGCCTCACAAAACCATCCATTAGCCTGCTTGCTAATCGCCATTGGCCGCCGGTTTTGCTTTCAAGTCAATCAATAACGAGGAAACTGATGGAGTAGAGTCAAAAATGAAAAGTAAGTAGGTTTAAAGAAACCTGTAGAAACGTTTACATCGCGCCAACGTGGTGTCTGAATTGCCCAGGGCGCGTTGTTACTAAGCATAATAAAAATATTTTTATATTCCGCCCTAAGATGACATAGGTAGTGAACAATCGAGCTAATTTTTATACCAGCTGCCGGAGCTTTCTTGCGTGGGTCGTTTTCGACGTAACGGTTTCGTAATGGACTTTCTTCATCACTAGCAACTATCAAACGAAATCAAACTAAGCAGATAACGATGTGCCATTGTGCACACTAATGATAGACTTGCGGCATCTTTTATTGATTGGTAATTTAACTTTTCAGTTAAATATACGTTTTTCATAAAACTATCTTGTTTTATGTGATAATGTTTGTTATGAATGTACAGCCGCCCGAAAGGAGGGACTTCTCTAAAAGCCCTATCATGTTTTTGTTTAACGTTCGATGATTTATTAATTATATTGTGGCCTTCTCTGGAAAGCTGGTCTTGCGTGAATCCCTTTATGCCTCCACTTCCCTTCTACACCCATATATGTCAATAATCTAAGACTATAATTTATTTGATGATGACCAGTTCGTGCTTATGATGACCACCCAATCAAATCCACAACAATACTTGTCCAGGAAACGACACTATTCCATTAATTGGTGGAAGTGATCCACCTAAAGTAGTGGCGTATCGTACCATCACGTCTTACCAGTTGATTAAGTAGCAATGGCAGTTTCCTTTCTCGCGATATTTGTCCTTTTGGTAAATTAAATTACTGGAAGGAATCGGTTTATGGAGAAGAATCCTATATAGGGAATTCGCGTGAGTACAGTTGTCTTTATCGCACTCGCCTATACCATAATTAGAGTAGTAATTTGATATAAATTCAGTATACATAATGCATGTAACATAATTAATGTGCATTATTATGATAATGATTCGTGTAAAAACTGAAAGTAGAACATAGTTGGTACTGTTTTAGATCCATGAAGCCAGAATCACTTTTGAATTTCATTAGCGAAGCTTCTAATCCTCCCTCCTAATAATTCGCCAGGTATACGGGCCAGGTTCATTTACATCCCATATGCAACGCTGCAAGACCTCACTTGGACACCTTATTAATTTCGATATTGCGACATAGTTTGAACGTTAACAGGTAAATGAGGTACCTCCCTATCCACCTACTGTCCCCTTCCTTTTCATATAAAACACGCGGCGGGTCTTGTTTCAACTTACAATGTCGCTTCAAGAGACCTCCTGTGTATAACATATTCATACATTTTCTGGTACGGGCTCCTGCCACCCTAGATCTCGCTCTCCTCTCTCGTTTCCCCGACATAAATAACGAGTAGGCGCCTCTGATACTTATAAAGATAAGATCTGATCTTATCGAAATAATAAACAATACATACACCGGACAGTTTATTTAAATAAGTCCTTTGATTATAAACCATTATTTAAATTAGATCAAACGCTAACAACCCTTAAAAATGAGCTTTTAAACCTGTGGCCCTTTCTAAACAAATTAGTGGTCATGCCGAGATAAGCAGTTTTAATACCTACATGAGTTGTAATAACTGACAGTGGACTTTCAAAAGATCAACACGCCCACCTATTACCTACCGTCAGGTTACTGCTGCTACTAAGACTGAATACAAATAATAATACTATCCTGCTAACGATGTGATACCTCCAACCCATCATTGCTTGCGACTACTGTAGGTAGTAAAGGTGAGGTGACCATGAATTGATATTACTTTTTAGTGCCTTCAATATTCCTCACGAGAGAACATTTTCGGTTTCTTCACACCCATGTTCAACTTTTATCTTTCTTTTAAACTGGATCACCGAAGTTTACTGTAATTTAAATTTCATGTTTAAACTGGATCACCGAAGTTTACTGTTAATCGTTCATGATCACAGTAGACATAGTCTAATTGCCGAACTCCGATACTGCAGAACAAATAGCAGATAGGTACATCCGTTTACAGTTATACATTATTCACATATTATTCAATTCTCTCTAGGTGTTAACGCGTAAGTATAAATTAATTCATCTGAACTGTACACGTTACTCTCCTATCGATCTTTGGATCAAATTACTAGCTTCTCTATCCTCGAATAAAGCCGACCCTCCAAAAAACTCCCTCCTAATTTGTTACACGATAAAAAGTTAACGAACTACGAAGGCGAACGACCTGATGAACTTGAGACGATACAGCACGGAAAGCCGCCATCAGTGAGTAGGTACAGGTGGAGTGATTGATTAGTTTGGAACCTGATACTGAAGCGGTCAGTCTATTTTCCCTTCAACGCTGTGAGGAACTGGGAGTGCAAACAACGCGGGAAGTCAAACACTCTCACCCGCCATTTAGCGATTTTCTCTTCTCCCATTGAATTTTAAGAGTATCGGAGTGAGAAAAAAAAATCGTGTAAATCATTCCTAGAAAATTACATCCTAAAGAGTATTTCTGGACTACTACAAAAACAGGTACGATTATCGCGTAGGTTTGAGCATTTAGTTTTATCATTCAAGTAAAATTAGGTAACAGAGATTTTTTCCTACAATCCCTAAAATTTCCTCATACCAGTGAGTAGGAACTTGCATGAATATGATAGCTACAGAAAGAAGAAAAGATAATGGTGCCAATCATCTTCAAGCATTGCGAGAACCTATCCTCCTAATCGACCCGGCAGCTCACATATAGTTCCGACTCCTTGACACATGGGTATTACCTAATCAACGCGAAGTTCTAATGCAGAGTTCTATCAAGTGTAATCCAGACGACCGACCAATCGCCAGTTCACACCTATAAGCTTATCGCATTTAGATTGGCGCCTCAAGAATAATCGCTAAGCCCGATTTGGCACACGATCGGCTGCATGGACTGTCAAGTAGTCATGGTTTCTGGTTAGAGAATTCATTTAATGGTAGGATATCTTCGACGTCTCATAATAAATCCACGCGTTATAATCAACTCTGCATGCCAAAACCAAAGCCATCTTAACCATGCGCAAAAAATAGTAATCTGTATAAATCGTTGATTGTAAATATAACTCGTAAATCTATGCTCGTCTACTAGGTCCCTCATGACATGAATGAGGGATGTGTATGAAGAGAACTTAATAACAACTTGATGCTTGCGAAAAACGATTTAAATTACTAAAGAACTAATAAGAAGTTCTTAAAATAATTAGTAAGTTTCATGTTGACTTGGGGTGCGAGTCTTCATGTTGCCTTCTTCATGTTTTTCGCAAGATTCTCCAATAAGGCTAGGTAACGTTTTTTCTAATTCTGCCCTGGTTGGTTGATCCATCGATGGGTTCGTCATTATGAATTGTTCCTGAAGCTGGGCCTTTTTTTATTTTTTATTTTCAAACCTACGCCGAGGCCATTGGCTGTGATGCCATTCGATCAATATATCCCTTGCTGCCCAGTCCCTTGCAGTAATCTTCGTTGACCTGGTCCAGCGATCGTCCAGTTGATTTGTCAGGCGTATGCCTTTTAGGGAGGACACGTGTCGAGGTGGGTTGGCGTCATATTATCATGCTCGGTAGTGCAAAGGGGGTAAATTTAATAGGGCTTTCTGCTATACCTATACAGTGGAGATCTGCTTGGAGGTAGGTAGTCATGGCAGAAGGCCAGCCTAAGCACGCGTGGGACTCGTCCTTCTGAGCTTAGCAAGCCAGAATAGGCCTTTCCCTCACAGCGCTACGATGATCCAACTTAACCTCCTCTAGCACACTTCTCTTGAGAAGGCGTTTTGCTGCGTCATAAGAAAGTGACCTACAGGTTGCTGCATGTGTCAACCAGCTTTTGAGATGGCATCAGGACTTTTCGTTCCCGTGAACAGAGTAGTGGGAGGGAATCCACTGCAGAGTCAACTGTTTCCCAGACGAAGCCTAAGCGTCAGCGAACAGGCAGCACTCGATAACGTCAGTGGAATCCGTTCGTCTCAGGCTCCCCACTGCTTGGATTGCGGCATGGGAATCGACCAACAAAACTGTAGATATTTGTGTGGTTAGTTTCTTTTATCTTTCTAGATGCCAATAATATTGAATAGACCTCTCCATCGAAATTTGACTGATATCAAAATGTTGGTTGATTCAGCTATTTGAATGCTGCCAGCGGTTCATACCTATTGCAGGTCTCTGATAATTTCGGAATCCAAGTAACTTTCGTCAGTTCATCGAATAGGTCTTGAATCAACCAGAAAACTATTTTTTAGAGTAATCATGTTATACCAAATCAAGAAAACAAAAACAAAAACACCAGCTGCTGAACTATGGGAACTCTCAATTGACGGTGGGATGCACAACGAATCCTACTTTCAATTCATGCAGGGCCATAGAGGAAAACTCACATGAAATGGATTTATCTTTCTTGCAGTCTTTTGCACGCTTCTCAGATTTCCTTTTTGTCTAAATGTTAACCCATCTCAAATACTCACGGTTACGTTTAAGACCGAGCTAGTTTTTCAACGTAGATAGATAACCCCTCGTCACTCGATTGATCTCGCGAACAAATATGGTGTTGTCTAGAAAGTGTCTGAAACACGCACTGATTTTTAATTGAAACATAAATAGTGAGAGAGTAATAAAGAACGGTTTTCTGACACAGTGTACCAGCGAGTTATCCCATGACATGAAATGAACCGGTATTTATCGCTATGATCTCCTGTGACTCGGGAGGCCCTGCTTCGAGCTAGACACTCAGGTAAAAGTAAAGGAAGATAATGCTGCACAACGCACGGGCGACCAACTTACCGCATTGGGCATGGTTGACTTGCTCCCAACGACCTTGTCACCCAGAGTTTACAAGGAATTTAAACATAGCTTGATTTGTATTCTAGCTTAGTTAGATAAGACAGTAGTATAGGCACATTAAAACTGGCAGGTGTGCTCCGTTACGTGTCATTGTGAATGAAATAAATAGTGAGCAGCATGTAATTAATTATTGTTGATTAATTGTTAAAAGTTCTGTTCTCCGATTCCATTCGATTAGTTATTCGTCCAAAGTACCATTTTTGTTACCAACAAATTATATGAAGATAAATTAATAAATGCATCGTCATGTTCTATTTTTTGTAAGGACAGGTATGTTGTGTGAATAATTACGTTACAAGGATAGTTACCATCTATCTTATTAAAACTGTAATTTTGTCTGTCTGCGCGAGTACTGTATACAGCAATCACAATCGCGTAATTTCAAGTTTTTACGGTATATATGCTGTCCTAAAACGATCAACACCATACCCCGATGTTTGTTTGTTTGCACAACAGAGCTTAAAGAATACCTGAAGAAGGAACTTGAAGCGTACATATGAAGGACGTCCAAAATTCTAAAAATCGGAATAATGGGTGTTCGTTAGCGAATGTGTTCCTTAGCAACGATAACTGAACCGGATTCATGTTGACGAAGCTTTTCGGTGCAAACGAACGGCTGGACGTGCAGTGCTTCGGGTGGTCTCAAAAAGTTCTTTAGTTCAAGATCAATTCAAAAACGTAAAATAACCATACCCTTTATTGAAAGTTTTCGAGCTACGGCGTTCTGAAAATTTCAACCACTATTTTTCACCCCTTAGAGGACTAAACAGTATAACGCCGAGCTTCGCGTTATAAAATTTCATTGAATTTTGTTCATGGTAACTAAGAAAAGTGAGAAGTACGGCATGCGGCGGACGCAAAGAAATTTTTTATACCATTTTCGGATTCTACATACCTTGAAACGGAAACCGTCAAACTTAGTGGGGGTTAATTTTTAGCGAATTTTCAAAGAAAATGAAGCTATTGCAATGGCTTCGAAATTTAAATAATATAAATTTTTGGAAATTTTCTTCATAGAAATCCGTTTCAGACCATTCTAAAACGATTCCTGAAATTTAACACTTTTTTATATGTATATATATATATATATTTATTTATATATGTGTCACTCCAGACGATAACTCTCGATAGAATTGAGATAAACAGCTCAAATTTGCACAAAAAATCTATCTTGGCAATCGAAAGGCTAAGTTCGAAGATGGGCGAAATTGGCCTACTCTAAGGAGGGTTTTGGCGCATTTAAAGTGCGCAAAAATTACCCAAAAATCCCCAAAATGTTATTTTCCAACAAGTGACCCCTCATTTTAAAGGTTTTTGCACGCTGAACACGATGGTGGAATCGGATTTTAGATATCTTGATCCGTTCTCAAATTAGAGTATTTAAAGTGCGCAAAAATTACCTAAAAATCCCCAAAATGTTATTTTCTAACAAGTGACCCCTCATTTTAAAGGTTTTTGCACGCTGAACACGATGGTGGAATCGGATTTTAGATATCTTGATCCGTTCTCAAATTAGAGCATTTAAAGTGCGCAAAAATTACCCAAAAATCCCCAAAATGTTATTTTCCAACAAGTGACCCCTCATTTTAAAGGTTTTTGCACGCTGAACACGATGGTGGAATCGGATTTTAGATATCTTGATCCGTTCTCAAATTAGAGCATTTAAAGTGCGCAAAAATTACCCAAAAATCCCCAAAATGTTATTTTCTAACAAGTGACCCCTCATTTTAAAGGTTTTTGCACGCTGAACACGATAGTGAAATCGGATTTTAGATATCTAAATCCGTTCTTAAATTAGAGCATTTAAAGTGCGCAAAAATTACCCAAAACTAGGATAATCTTTAAACTCTTACCCCCACCCCCTTAGAGTGGTCAGATTGAAAAATGTGAGAAGTATTAATTGAAGACGAGAGTTCGAAGCAAAAAAGGGGGAGGCAAACGATTAGTATAACTCCTTGAATTTACCCACAGCGATCAAATAAATAAGCACTTAGTACAATTACGTAATAAACAAACGGTAGAATCAGGATGGACAAAACGTACAAATTAAAATAAATACGAAGAGAATATACATAGAAAACCAAATTTTAGACCGAAGTTTTCCTTTATTCAAAACCATAGCCATTAATTCGAATATTTCTTTGAAAATTCGCTCATTAAGTCATGCTGCATGACTGATTTTTTTTTTTTTTTTTTTTTTTTTCATGCTCGAATCCAAAGGTTTATTATTGAAAATAATAAACCAAAATCGTCGCTTACCAGCCAACTGACAAAGCTGAGTGTACGCATACGCAAATAACAGGGCACCATGTGGTGTTACCTGGAAATTGCAAAACTGGTGTGTCGCTTACCTGGTTTTTTGTTTAAAGCCATCCATCTAGTTTTGTTCACGTGATTGTGTTCCCAGTTCGTGGCCGGTTCATTTTCTTTGATCACTCGACCATTTCAATTGAAGAGATTCGAGAAAAAGAAAGAGGTTTTCGCCTTGCGTAGAACAACACCAAAGCTTCCCCGTAAGTTCCATACAAAAAACTTCGAAACGGCTGAAGTTGAGGGCCAGAGTTAGCCAAATACAGAAACATGAGAATGTCGAACATGTATGGCTGAAAGATAAAACTTGCGATTAGCAATGAGCGCAAAGGTGAGGGTTTGTCATAGTTCCACAGAACAAAATTTCATAACGTTTACCGAACAATTTGATTCGGTTGAGGTAACATCGCAAATTAATAGGTAGGTACATCTTATCAGTCCAACCAGATCCCTCCATAATACCAATCCCGTCTTTATTGATTACCACTCGACACTTCACGGGTGTTTGGGGCTCAGAAATGACGAGACGTTAAAATTATAGTTTACAGCGTCGAAGCAGCTGGTGCCCGTTTATTAGCGCCAAGGGACCTTTTGAACAGAGGCGTAGGTACCGGTTCTTCAAGTTCCTTTCGATCATAAACTCGTTGGCGAACTGGCGGAATCCATCAGGGCTCTCGGAAAACTGCATTAGCCTGTGAAATCCGAGATACTATTTTATCCTCTATCCCTTCAATAGGAAAATTGAAGCTTTTGCCGAGTCTGTATACTTCGGAAAGTTATGGACCGTTCCATAAAGGAATCTGCGGCTCGACCGAATGGGCTCAAGACCGTAATGCTGACGTTCTTTGTAAAGGTGTCGATCGCAGTATAATCACCAAGCCCGACATGCCCTCGTTTCACTCTGAATACAATCGTCACTATAAATCTACCAGCCGTTTCCCTCCTTTAATAGGAAATTCTGCCCTTTTTCTTTATCCTTGTTAAAAAACCGCAACAGTTCAATCTGGTCAATTCAAATCAGCAGATTTCTCTTTAGTGTTACCACACTGTTCGTAAGGTCATCATTACCATGCTGTTTCTGCGTGCAGTCATTCACCGCATGTCCTACCGACAGACCCCATGAATAGACGCTCTCCGTTTCCTTCGGGACCTCCTTGATTTCTATCTCCAAATTGGCCACCATGATGATCGAATCTTTCACTCAGTTATACCTAACTGATGATTTAGAAAGCTCGTTGAATAACCCACCAACTCATTACTCGTCAACCTTCAATCAGTTTTCCGAGTCAGAGTGTTTACAATGTCAAGAAAATCTTGCAAGAACGAAGCATTTGTAAAGTTATACATATCGATTTGTTCATCAATCATTAAAATTCCAAAAATCCATTAAAATTCATAATAATAATTAAAATTCCTATGCAGTTGAACTCACAAACTTTATTTTATATTATTTTTACAACGATTTATCGCTCCAATGTTTCTCTGATTTTGAAGAGGTTATGGCCACAGTGGTGGTCATACAGGAAGTTCATCACAGCTTGAGAAATATTTGCCAGTGCGTAAGTATTAGCAAATAATGGGAAATCTCAGATCCCCTATTATTCTTCAGATTGATGGGAACTGAGTTATTATTTGCTCATCCTCTTCATAATTTTTGAGAAGTAGGTCAGATGTGTGATTTATGAAATTTGTGATCACTAGTAAAAAACTAAAACTTCTAAAGTTAAACCTCCCCATCTTCCTCTAAAACGTCTTCCCTTCTTCTTCTAAAACTTCTTAGTTGTTTTGAAAATAGGGTATGTAAAGGTAATTTGCTGTTAACATACACAAAACTGAATCTACCATTAGTTGAGCCGTATGAATAATTATACGAATATTAATTTATGCTTTGCTAGGGAGAGAAACAGTAGGTTTTCTCAAGTTTTTAAAATGGGAAAATGGGCAAGCAATCATTATTTGTCGCAATATAGCCGGAAAGTTTCTGATCCGTCGCCTTTGGCCAGTCTCATCAAACTCAACTTGAAACCGTTTACTATTACAGATTCATTCCTCCTCTTACTCAGAAATGTTTCGTCAATAATTTTCAAATCCATATCACTGGCATTTATCACAGGACGGACGTATTATTTTATATTTGACGTACATTGCACAGATACACACTCGGTGTGGCGGACGGACTTTGACTGATATGTTGCGAAAAGACTCCAGTTGACGTTCGTGCAGAACCGTGTTCAAACAGACTCACCGTCCAGGCCTCATAGCACATACTAGGTACATATACCCGCAGTATTCTACCTGAGATTGTGGTGATCCATGGATTATCACATTCGATTTCTCAGAAATAGGGCAATAACCTGCTTAATATTTGCAGATAGCATATATCCTGTTTCTTTCGTCCTTTCATCTTTGGCTCAAGATTCGAAATCGCAATACGATACAGTGATTTAGGCGTCAGAACATTACTTAATCCACCATCCCGGAATCAAACTTATAAATCGACGGAGGGTGAGAAAATTTGATGTAAATATAGTAATTAGATGTAAATATCTATAACGCACTAATGTTCCAGAAACCTCTGCATACCTGGTAGTTACTCGTACTTAGCTTATCTCTAATAAATGCTACCTAGCTAATTTCTAAGTGTAGCACAAGAAGCATTCAGATTGATCGCCACACAACACACCCTGATCCACAAAATTTCCTCCACCCTTGATGATTCACACGTGCTGAATCACAGCTCTTCCCACTCCAATTTTGTTTCTTAGCCCGGAGTTGGACGCCCTAGAGCTTTCTCGAGCCATCTATGGCCTTTGATCGCTTGGCTACCGTGGACGTCTATCTCAGCTCTGAGTAATGTTGCATGAATTTTCATGGGATGCAGATTGATATAGAAGTATCACCACGCCGAGTCTGGACTTAAAATAGAGCCTTGTTTATTAGTGATGTTAAATTTCATTGCGGATAAGTACGGCTCACAATCCGCCGTTTTTGTAGCCATCTCTTAATCCCCAACCTAAATCCCCCTTCCGAACTGTAAGGATAAACGATTAATCTACCCAGCCGAGGGCGGATGAGAGACCAACTAGCTTGGTTTCCTTCCTTTTCTCCACGGTCAGACGAAAAACAAACAAGAAAGCTTTCAGGTTGCTCCTGTTTGCGTCTGGGGCAGTTCTTGTTGTTCAGCCCCTTTAAAAACCTCCGGCCATATGGTTCCGTTCAGTGTCCCGTCAATCACTTCGACACTTGGGACGGCAACCGTTGTGTGGCCCTCTTCATACCGTCTGTCATATTAGTTGTTCCGTTAATTACAGATTTTTGGCTTCGTCCCGACCTTCTCCTCGAGAAAGCTTCGTGTATGATGGGCGTCCATAATGAACCTTCTCGTTGAATGCGCGCTCATCATTTTAGGAAGAGAACCTGTTGCTAAATGCGAACCTGTTTCGGAACGGAAGGGTATATGATCGATTTTGAGGAGAACTGTTGCGTAAGTCGGTACGCAGTCGATAGGCTACATGGATTTTTCCAAATCCGACTCCTTCATCGTAAACTCAGTGGTCCTTCACGACGACGGAATGTTTACATTTTGCCGTAACTAAGGGCGTGACGTAAGCGCTATAACTTTTGGAAGAGGTTTCGGACGAAACATGATATATTATGATGGAAAGAGATTTTCTCGCTCATTCCAACGACACCAAAATGTTCGTCCTTCGATGTAAACGGGTCTTTCCTTCGTGACGGTATTGTTTGGTTTGTACGATTTTGGGGCAACTTAGAGTGGCTGGGGTGATGCTTTGTTAGAAGCGGAGTTGAAGAGTTCACGGCGGGTTGTACCCATGTGTAGTACATTCCGTTTTGGAATGAAGCTTCTGTTGGACTGCTGGGTACAATGGAGGGTCCGCCGCATACATGAAAAAAAAAAAAAAAAAAACGCAGCAAAGCCCTTGTCACATGGGCTTATTATTCTACTGGACACACCTACAGAAATGTTGGCTGTTCATTTATTGTTTCTTTCATGCGCAATAATTTATTGAAATAGCTAATTCTGATTGTTTCCACCAATTTTGACCCCAAAAACACGAATTAGGTGCGCTACTTTTTTTTTCAAACTATCTTTGATCATTGATACTGCCATTTAATTGTCCTGATTCACCTGTTGACACTTTTTTAGTGTTATTATACAAATTGATGGTGATTTCAAGCAATTTCCCATGTTTTTGACTCATTAAAAATTGATTTTGGGAGCAGAACTATGGTAGATTTATTTCCCACTCAATTTGCCACTCTTTGGTCAAAACTGACTTCATATTCGGTCTTCTTGTCCCAAAAAACATGGAAAACGATACCTCAAACGCTCATGTTACTACCATGTTAGTAAAACACAAAAAGTACCTATTTTTATACCCATTTTAACTCATAACATCCCTCGGTATATTCCGATCGGGCTGCAAAGTTTCGGGACACAACTAGAGCCCAAATGGAGCCTGTGTGCGAAAGAACGAATTTTTTAGACCGAAAATGAAGCCGGTACACGTGATATGGCGTACGGCGTACGGCGGACGGACATTGCATTTTGGAATCTACTCACCTTGAAACTTAAAAGAACAAATTTTGAAGGGGTGTTATACAAATTTTTTGCCGAGCGATTACATAGGTGTATTATTCCCAGAATAATAAACCAAAATACTGGGAGGGCCGACCCCATTACTAAATTCCCTGTTCCCACTATCCCAACCCCTCCTTTCATTCCATCAGTCATACTTAATTATTCTCACGTTATTGTATTTTATTCTCATTGCATCCGGGCAACTAAGAGTGGGACGGTTAGAGGACATCTTAAAAAACATCTATTTGCCGGGAAAGACAATTTTTTTCTTCCTTAGATAATATGCATGCCAGGGCAAACCATGTGTTGGCTTTTGGATAAAATATATCCGACACTGATTCTCTCATGCTGCTGCATATCCTAGGTATGTGTTATTCAGGGCCACACGGCTCATCGGATATAGATGATCAGGTTTCTTCAACTTGCTCATGAAAAACCGAAGAATGCAATAAACTATTAAAAATGTGTAGCTTTTGGAGTGCTCAAGACTGACATAGGTGATTCTCCATGCCCCTTCCTGATCAGCTGTGTGGCCCCGCTGTATGGATTACAACTAGCTTTCTGACTAGTTGTTGAATGAATAACATCACAACTGGGCTAAAATTGAATAATATAATATACCTTCTTAGTAGGAAGTAGGCTCACGCTAAACAGGCTTGTGCCTGTTGTGCGGCTTGTTTAGCGTGAAACTTGTGCGTAGCGGTGCAATCCATTGTTTGTCCAACAATAACAAATTGTTGTTGTAGTCAAATTGAGAACAAACTCATAATATAGCAACACTAGCTATCTTAAAGAAGAAAGCCTTGTGGTCTTTTTTCGTTTGAGTCGTCGATAAGTCGGTGTCGGGGTCAAGCGGTTTTCCAGATCTTCAGTAAATTATTGGGTTTGTCTGTCATGGAGACCGATGTTATTAGAATACTTAAGTAGCGCCTGCACATGTACCTTCACTGTATCTTTACTTGTATATGTGTAGTAGGTAATATAATATATAATGATTAAAAAAGTCTTAGTTACAGTATTATAGGTAATACTCAAAATCAACACCTCAGATAGGAAGTGAGGTAGTCTCATACTGATATGGTCCTTTATATTTTCTTATCACTTTGGATAGCCTAGATGAAGACGTAAAATGGACTAGATAAATAGGTAGAACTAAATAAAACGGAACATTATGCTTTGAATAAAAGCATGCATGAGTATTTCCTATTCCTACGTGTAAAATTTATGCTAATAATATTCGCGTGTATTGTAAATTCTATGGTAAATACGACAGTGGGTTCGTTATGAACCATTGTGAGCGGGTTTAAACTGACGTGTAACGTTTCTCTCTTTGATTAAGCCACAGGGGTCCTTTGGAACTGCGAAGGTTCTTTTTGAAAAGTCGTATTAGCCATGAGAGCAATGCGTGGGGTTGAATGGAAGGACAATGACATAGTACAGAATAGCCGCTGTACTCCAGGCGTTAATTTCCTACGAAAAACCTAATTTTCATAATAATATTGCTTGTAGAAGGAGGATGATGCATAATAAATTAAGTTGCTGAGTCCAACTGGCTTTTAAATTAACTTATTATGTGTGGTCACAGGCGAAAAGTTTGGAGAAGATTAACGGACCTTACGCTGATCAAACGCTGAATAATTACATATCGCCTAGAATTGTGTCTTACTGTTTAAGAAAAAATTAGTTATCATTAGCATTTGACGGCTTGAAGTAGAATAAGTAATGATGAGCTATATTATGTTGGCGTTTGAAGACATTTCAAACCGCTACCTACTTTTTAATCAATTACTTTATGAAAAACACGTCAAACTCCCCTACAATTGACTAGTAATCTGGTGGGGTCTATGTACCTATTTGAATTTTCTTTCGAATTCGAATGGAGGAAGGATCCATTTAAATAGCTTCCTTTTCTTCGAAAATTCGCTAAAAACAAGCAGGTTGATCCCTAACAATAAACTGTGAATTTTAATGCAATCTGAATCATAGTGGTAGGTATCAGAGCATGGGCAAACATGCAATCCTTGTAAATCCTTGTTAACGTTCAACCTACGTTGGTGAAGTAATGAAGCGTATGCTGCAATTTTTAGTAAGATTGTTGTTCTTCCCACTTTTTCTTGAATCTCTAATATCTGTGCTCTGTTAATTTAAAAGCTGAAAATTATTACACAACGGTTTATTATTCTGTATAGATGCCCCTTCTGCGTAGCTCACTGCTTTCTGTGGTCAATACCTACACCTTCATCCCCCCCAGGAATGCCCTAAATCGAGTACTGGACCCGGCCGGGCAGTTAGTTTCATAAAGCATGAAGTATAATACCATAACGTTTGTTCAAGGTACAAAGTAACTATCAAAAAATCCAAAATAACTATCATTTTTCAAATAAAATGTAGTTAGGAACAACCAACTCGATATCATATAGCCGTGCGTGATTATAATTAGGTGTTCCCTAGCAATGATATAATTATCTGGGCTGGATGTATACCGTTTTATTCACTATCATTTTGACGAAGCTTTTCGGTGTGAACGAACGGCTGGACGGACAATGCTCCGGGTGGACCCAAAAAATTCTCAAGTTCGAGACCTACTTGACAACTTGACACCAAAAAAAAAACGCATCCTTCTATTAGTTTTCGAGCTATCCCTTAGAGATGACTGGCAGCAACGCCGACCTCCGCGGACCACAGATGGGACCCACATACCAAATTAATTTAATTAATTTTCGTTCATGGAAACTACGGAAAGTGCAAAGTACAGCGGACGGACAGATTTTTTAAAATTCCATTTCCGGGTTTTACATAGGTACTTTAAAACTGAAACCATCAAATTCTGAGGGGGGTAAATAAAATGTTTGTGGTCTATTCCAAAGGTTCATTATTGAAAATTATAAAGCAGAACTGTGTGTTGTGATGTTGAATGCATGGAACATAGCCGTAAAAGAACCGCCATGGATTCTTTTGGAAGAAAGTTCGAGAGCCACTCTCAGTAAGTAGTGTAATTCAAATAAGTTGTCCCTATTTTTTCACATCACGAATAAACTCGCGTAAGTTTCAAGCTACTGCCTTTAAAGGTTACTTTTATGCCTCCATGTGGATACAATTAATACTGCATGGAACTCCTAAAAATTATCGTCATCCGTGGAAGACTGGTATCAGAGGATCTTAGTCGGATGAATATAATTATTATCTATGCTATGCTACTGCTCCAATGATGCTTTTAAGCTATGGGGCATCTTCAGTAATTTCATACACGAGCCATGAGGAAATCCCTTCAGCATTCAGGTGCATATTCAGACTGGTAGGAACTTACTTAGAATGGTAGGTTTTTCGTTGAATGAATAACGATATTCATCTTTAAAAATGCAGTCGACTTCCCTTTATGAAGTTCCTTTCCATCATCTCGGTGAAAATTTCAAACGGCCGCCTTTGATGTTTGAGAATTGCAGGATAACGCGACTCTCAGGCGGTTCCGCAGTGTGTGAAGTAAAAGGAGGATAATTAATTCAACGGTCCTTTCATCTCAAGACATCTTTTCCAGGGAAGGATTAAGGTGGAATCACGAAACCCATTACTGCAGCTTGAAGGATTAAAGTTGAGATTAATCCGACGTTCAACCGGTCTACCTAGTACCACGAAGTAGGCGAATCCGGAGTCGGCGAACTTCCACGATTTTGGCGTACCGCAAATATTTACTTTAGAGGGTCGAGAGGAGGAGACACTAGCCGTAAGGCTATCCACACTAATAGCTTTCTAACTTTTTGTGCAACTCCAAGCCACCCCTCCAAGCCTCGGATCGTTTTTGATATTTTTCTCGCCTACAGATGCCCTTTATTAACCCATAGGCATAGCTTATTCATGCCTTATACGAGTCTCTATTACATAAGCATTTTAAGTACGAATACAATGGAAACAATTATAGTAATCTGATTGGGTAAGCGTTTAACAAAATTTAATAACATTAAAAAAATAATTTTTTTCAGCATTTGTAACCCCAAAACTGTTGGTCCTGTTAATAAGGAGATATAATTATTATTTACTTTTTCGGGTATTAAAATTACCCTAAATCTCTGTATTGCATGGTTCTTTCGTGGACTACGCAATCATTGAACCGACCGGAGATAGAAGATAGAGACAGAACACCATGAGTATAAATCAAACAGTAAAATATCACAAGCTCAATTTTCTTAGTGAAGAATAGCTTATTCCTGAAATAGCTTATTCGAGTTTCCTGTTTTTAGGATAGTGTTTTGTGTCCCAGGAATGACGAATAGTCTCAGATATTATTTCTTAATACGTACTTGGCTATAGAGATCATTATTGTATACTTACCTACTTCTTGTACCTTGCTATTTGGTTCTACTGAATACGTGAATGGGGTCCGTGCATGGGTCACAAAGCGGTTTATATATTATCTGTCAAAAAGTTCTCAAGTTCGAGAACAGTTTAAAAACGTTTAAAAAAACCATACCATTCTATTCAAAGTTTTCGAGCTTCGGCGTTCTGAAAATTTCAACCCCTATTTTTTACCCCTCAGAGATCAGTGACAGTAACGCCGAGCTTCGCGGACCAGCTAGTTCCCAAACGGGACCAACAGGCCAAATGCCATTAACTTTAGCTCATGGTAACTAAGGAAAGAGCGAAGTACGGCGGATGGAAATTTTTTTTTATTCCATTTTCGAACTCTACGTACCAAAGGTTCATTATTGAAACTAATAAACCAAAAATAGAATAAATGCGTGCGCATACCTCATAATCATCAACTCATGAATATGTATGGCTCAGCCCTGGTCTTGATCGGGAAATTGATGAAGCTGTCAGTGAGCCAGTTCAACTATAGCTCAGCAGTAACTATGGTTTCTAAGGAAAGTTTGCAATTACGCTGACGAAAGCTATGGTATTTTTAAAATTCTTTTTCATTTCGTACGGAAAGACGGGCATTCAAGGTATGGCGTACAGAACAGTATAGAGAGTAGAGTATGGAAAGAATTCAGAAAATTCTAAATCAAATGTACATAAAACCACCTTTGCGGGAGCAGCGTTTTCGTGTCAGAATCCGCTTGGAGCGATTCTGAATGTTTAATCCAGCGGAGAATGCCGGTTGTCACGACCCCTCTCTCCCGCTGTCTCAAATTTTATTTATAACGGCGGCCCCTCTCCCAAAAGAAATAAAAGTCAGTTCATCTACACTCTACGGGAAAAAAGTATAGAAAGACTCAAACATAAAAAATGTTGTGACACTCGACAACATATCCCGTTCTGATTTATAAGCCGACAATTTTTCTCGAATCAGTCGGTTCTCAGAAATAGACTTCTGAATCGGAACCCAAACTCTTAAAAACGCTCATAGAAAAAAGTGTCCCCCCTAATACATTCATTTCGCGGTTTATTCTAAACTTGATGACGTTGGCTGATGTTTGAAATCCTTAAGTATTTATCGCGACTCATAACTCGACAGCCCGTCGTTCTCGGCTTAGAGGATACAATTTTATGATATGTATAGGACCTATCTGGGGATAACAATTTCCTCGACCAAATATAATTGATAGCAAAATTTTAAGGCCTTCAAGTTACCTTAAGTGACGTTTACACCTAGTTAAGATGTTTCACATAAGGCTTGCGGCTAGTAGCATTTATGCATGTGGATTGGGAAAAAATACATCAACCTACCTACTTCCTTTTTAAACTGACTATCGAGATAAAACGAGTGCATATTCACAAAAATTGATAGAGCGTTCTCCTTCGGTGAGTGTTTTCGTCTGCTTTTCTTCTCAATGACGATTATTCATGATACATAATACTAATTGGCAACCATTGAGTTTGCAAAATTAGAGCACTTACCTAGCTACACACTCATATCATATATTATATTATCGGTGGCCTGATTGGATCTTGTGTTTAAAAATTTAGCAACCTATGTATTTCAACACAACTCTCAATTTCTTTGATGAACCGGTTGAATTCGAATGTCAATCCATATTTTATTACTACTTATATTTATTAATTACTATTTATATTCTATTTTTTACAGTTTGGGATAATGGACTGGGTTATACGAGACAACTACACAAATCCCGGGTCTAATTCATCGAAAGCTACAGATGAGATAAACTCCTTCTATTTCTACCAGGTTAGTAATTACATTATTGTATAATTATTCCTGGGTATTTGCTCCATATCGAAATGCTAGCTGTGATGATTCCAATAATTTGGAGCTCTTTGGGTTGTAACTATAGGATCAAATAGATGCATTTTCAAATAATGAATAACTGTTCAAGAATGAACGAATTTGACGGACTATTGTGCTGTTCCTGAAAATACAACTGTGAGCTTGAGCCCTAAGCCCTAAGAAAACAAACATTTGCTTCCTTGATAACCCGTGGGGTGGACCGTAATGGTGGCCGTAGTATGGAAAACTTGTCCTGCCAGATGTTATGACCACGTATATTTGGGGTGACGACGATCACCATTGGTGAACTGATAGTTAAAAAACGCTGCAAATCCCTGCACAACGGTTTATTATTTTGTATAGAATACCCTTCTGTTACAGATCACAGCTCTATGTATAGATAACCCGTCTATATAATATAATATGTACTATTCTATGCATATTTATGTAGATCGCAGACCCTCCGTAGGTTAGTACCTAACCCCGTACTCGTTACTAGGTACCTACCTAAATCACGAGTTAAATGTTGCTAAAATAATTCTGCCGATGACAAACAGTACCTAACAAAAAGAAACACACATAATGAAGTTCTGAAAAGAAATTGTTGATTAGGAGTGAAAAAAGTTGCAAAAGTACCTACCAACAAACTCCAGCCCCTTCTACGTAGATGGTATAATGAACCGTTGTGTAATAATGTACCGTTGAGTAATGATTTACCGTAGTAATAATTTACCCATCAATAATACTTCAACGTTTGTTCAAGTTTCACTACCTACCAACAAACTCCAAAAGAGCCATCATTTTTCAAATTAAATAATATCACAGAACAACCAACTCGACTTCATACTCCGCCAATATAATCAGGTGATCCCTACCAATGATTGGCCGTATTCACAAATTCCTATTGTGGGCGCGTCTCTGGTTACGAGATTTGGTTTGAATTGTATACAATTTCATTCACACTGGAGTCGAAAATGCCTGTCGGTGCAAACTTCGGGGCCTTACTGTGAACGAACGGCTGGACGTACGATGCTCCGGATGGTCTTAAAAAACTCGCAAGTTCAAGAACTATTTAAAACCGTAAAAATATTTACGTAAAAAAATTGTATAGGCGTTTTGAAAATTTCAACCCCTATTTTGAACCCCTTAGAGATGACTCACAGTAACGTCGAGCTTCGAGGACCAACTAGACGCCGAACGGAACCTATAACCCGAATTTCATCAATTTTTTTTCATGGTAACTAAGAAAAGTGGCCCGTACGGCGTACGGCGTACGGCGTACGGCGTACGGCGGACAGACAGAAATATTTTTAATGCAGTTTTGGATTCTACATACCTTGAAACGTAAACCATCAAATTTTGAGGGGGGGTAAGAATTTTTTTTTTCATGCTCGATTCCAATGGTTCATTATTGAAAATAATAAACCAATAGGGTCTGAAAAAGTGTCAAGATAGAAAAACCGTAGGTAGGTACGTATTTAGATTGTAATGCGGTGCCCCGTTTCAAAAAGTTGTAAAATTATTCTTTCAATATTATTATTTCGAAGTGAAATATCAACCATCCACCATGACTTATTTTAGGACATTGCTTGGTAGCATGACCTATAAAGAATTCTATAATAAAGAATATGGAATCGCCGGTAAGAGCATAAAACGTCTCATAAACAGAACTAGGTACCACAAGTTTTACCGAAGTAGAATCGCGAGCTATAAAAATTACAACATGATGATTATACATTTATTGCCATGAAACGTTTTATAAATAATCACAGAACCCAAATACACGTCGTCAAACTATTTTAAGCATCTGCTACGAGCAATGCTTATAACGCCAAGTATTGACATAATATATCTTTTGGGAATTCTGGAGACTAATATGTACCAATACTACAGGAGTATGAAGCATGTTCATTAATACCTATGAAACAAGGGTTGCACGATTTTTCATCAACATTCCCTCCTTCATTGCGATGGCAGTAGGTTGTTATCCAACGCAGGAGACTTGCAGGTACGGAAGCAGCAGAAGCTGAAACTGCGTACGAGCATGAGTTGGCAGAGTATTACGAATTGGACAGCCAGGCCATGACTATCATCAACACTAATCTCACGGAAGAGAATGTCCAAAACGTAATGAGGTTTGAGTCGGCTGGAGACGTATGGCTGGAACTGCATCGCCTTTACGATGGGATCGCTGAGGACAAGCGTTACAATTTATGTATGCAGTTTTTCGGGTTCTTAGAGAGGAGGATGTTGAAACCCAAAAATCTCTGGGATCCGTTGAAGAAAGAAATCTAAGGGACAAGGAGGATATCATTCATTACGATTTTCCTGACCTATTTCTTATTTGCAAAACTTTGGGTTCATTGCCAGAGGAATATTTTTCGTTTAAAGCTATAGTTGGATGCTGATGACCCAGAATGAAAAAAATATCGAAAATTTAACAAATTAGTTAAGTGCAAATAAACGCGCATCAGCAAGAAAACTTCAAATGAGGAATCGCTTACAAAGTCAAAGTGGAAATGTTCACAAAAGGCAAACAACAAGGAACGGCAAAAATTTAAATATTGTTCTCAAACAGCTCATTGGGTAAAAACGTGCCCAAAATGGAAAGCTGATGGAAAACCTCCAAAACCATCAGAAGGGGGCAATAAACCGAATGGAAAATCCAACATGGCATGTCTTAGTATCAGAACCTTTAGCCAAAAATGATGATCGGTTTGTAGAGAGCGGCTCAACAAATCATAAAACTTCCAACAAAGACGTATTTTCGAGATTCACACAATTTCGCCCACGAAAAGCCGTATAGATCTACTGCTAACGGGGAGGCCTTAGTGGCTACAGGAATGATAGGTGTGAAGTTGAAGCTAAAGTAAATGGATCATGGAAGAGAATCGCTGCATGAAACGTCTGCGGCATGTACGTACCAGGAATTCAGGAAAACATATTTTCCGTCCTCGCAGCGCACGACAAACACAGCAACAGCGAGTTTGTGTCAAAAGCAAACGGATGTCATCTGTCATTAAGGAATACGTAGGATAGCACTCTACAGAAGGTATCTCCGTGGTAACTGTTTTAATTTATGTAGATGTATGATGTGCACAGGTCAGTGTAGACCAAAAGGGCAATCACTAAGACATAAAACTTTGTCGGAGCTCAAGATAAAATGCTTGGAAGGTACCTAAACTTCTTGAAACCATGTTGCTGTGTTCGATTCGATTAAATTTGTGATTTTGATTTTCAATAATGAACCTTTGGAATGGAGCATGAAGGGGGGGGGGGGGGATCACCCTAAAAATGTGATGGCGTTTCAAGGTGTACGTAGAATCCGAAATGGAATAAAAACGCTACAAATTATTGCCCACACAACGGTTTATTATTTTCGTGTATAGATATCGCTTCCGCCAAGATCACTCAATTCCCATTTTGTAGTGTAAGACCCTGATTTAGTAGGTTTGTTTTATGCAATGGCTACCTTCCCATGCGCGGGCACACACACACACACACAGTCACGACAAAAATCCCACCAGAACCGTTTTATGAGCTCTCCAACGTTGGGCAAATGTGAATTTTTTCCACCGCCCCCATCTCCATTACGGCTCCACGAACTCACAAACCAGTAATTTTTGAAATACTGATGGTCGCTGAACCAAAGTAGGATCCTCGACATATTCAACAACTTTCACGTGTTTAGGGTGATTCAACAACTTTCACGTTTTTAGGACGATTCGCTTAGCCGTGAACAACAAACTTGTACCTATCAACAAATAGGTTAAAAGTACATAATTTAACAAAATCTAAAATCCATCTTCAAATGATATAATATCACGAAACAACAAACTCGATTTCATAAAGCCATGAGTGATTATAATCACCTGTTTCTCGTAATCACATTTGAGCTAAATTTATGCAGTATGATTTACACTCATATTGACGAAGCGCTTCGGCTCGAAATTCACGGCCTTTGAACAAACTGCTCCGGGTCGTTTCAAAAAAATCCTCAAGTTCGGAATCAATTTAATCATTATAACCGTACATTGAAAGTTTTTGAGCTACGACGTTCTGAAAATGTTAAACCCTGTTTTTCACCCCTTAGAAAGGAATGGCAGTAACGCCCGAACTTAGCGGACCAACAAAGATCCAAAATGGGACCTGCAAACCAAATTACATTAATTTTGATTCATGATACTTAACTAAGGAAAGTGCGAAGTACCGCGTACGGCTCCTAGAGGGTTGATATTGACCACAGAAAACAGTCTGATCTACGCAGAAAGGCTATGTACACCGAAAAATAATAAACCCTTGTGTAATAATTTGCAGCGTTTTGTAGTAGCCATTGTTCAAAGTTTGAATCACTTCCTTTTTAGGTCCTTGGATCCTAGACCGCTCTTTTCTCAGGGTTCCTCTCCAGTTGGAAACCACTGATCAAAAATTACCAATGAGGGTGCATAAGGCTGAAAGCTCTCCATGACGAAAGTGAGACGAATAAGGAGAAAACGTTCTCATTATTTTTCGAAAGGAATTTGATAGAGGGGATTTCATGAAACAAACGGTGAAAAAGATGCCGGGGAAAGGAGGTGACGCCGTTTTGGAAGCATTGCCAGATGCGCAGCCATTTTATCCGGCCTCTTGCATCGGTTGACCATCAGGATAAATCAGCAGGTTAAATGAGATTGATATACCGTACCGGGCCCTAAGTCCTTTCATGCCCTCCGGAGGTGTCCATTCGGAGAACGTGAAAATATTCAGGGGAGGAGGTTGATCAGCGTAAACCAAGAGGTTATTCTGCCGACAGGAATTCGAGCGTAACATGGTGTAGAAAGCCCTTTTATACTTGTAAGAGTGGCGGTAGGGTCCAGGGTAGCTTCGTTTAAAAGATAGGAGAGGAAATTCCGTGTGTCCTCCATTAGCTTGGGATGGGACGAAGAGGGTTAATGCTCCCCGAGGAAGTGTCTGCATTCCGGATCATATCCTCTGACCTAACAGTACGATTTACTTGAGCTGACTCGGGGAAAGATCCAAATTAGAACATTCCTGTAGAAGAATATGAACCTACCGTCAAGAACATCGTGATACCTTCAACAAAACAAAATATTCCATAAAATTCAAAATCTACTGATTTGCCCTTTTCTTCGTTTAACAACCTACTCAGCACTTTTAGGAACTTCACGTTAGGCCACTACCAACTACTTTTTTTCCATCTACTGGCTTTAATTCAACGTACACAGCCGTTATAAACATTATTTACAATAAATTCATAGTTTAATATTTATCTACAGCTTGTACGAAATAAAAAATCAACACGCTGCAAATTATTACACAAAGGTTTATTATTCACCTATAGATGCCCCTTCTGCGTCGATTGCTGTTTTCTTTGGTCAGTACCATCCCTCGCGCTCCCCCAGGACCCCTCCAAAATCGAGTATTGGTGCTGACCGAGGAATGACAGTTACATAAATATTCGGTGGATTCAACAATTCTATCATTGATTATTTGTTGTTATTTATACAGCATAACTTTGTTCATGTCATACAAAAGTACTTACCTATCAACAAAATCCCATATAACCACTATTCTTCAAATGAAAAATAATATCGCGGAACAGCCAACTCGATTTCATTCAGCTTTGCGTGATTATAATCAGGTGTTCCCTAGCAATGATATCGGCTGGATGTATACCCTTTCATTAACGATCATGTTGACGAAGCTTTTCGGAGCAAACGAACGGCTGGATATACAATGCTCCGGGTGCTCTCAAAAAATTCTCAAGTTCGAGATCAATATTTAAAAACGCAAAAAAAACCATAACCTTCTACTGAAAGTTTTCGAGCTACGGCGTTCTGAAAGTGTCATCCCCTATTTTTCATCCCTTTGAGATAACTGAAAGTAACGCCAAGCTTTGCGGACCAACTAGACCCCAAATAAGACCTACAAACCAACTTTCATTCGTTTTGGTTCACGGTAACTAAGGATAGTGCGAAGTACGACGGACGGTGGACGGACAGAAATTTTTGCATTCCATTTTCGGATTCTATGTACTATCAAATTTTGAGGGTTTTTTCCCTAATGCTCGATTCCAAAGGTTTATTACTGAAAATAATAAACCGAAATCACCTAATTCTCTTGAAAATTGTCTGCTGCCATGACTGTATCCAGATTGAAAGGGTTGTCAATCAGCGTCTGCCTGTGGGCATTCCAGCAGTTCTTCTGCGTTTTCACATGCTCTGCATTCGGATGGATCAACAAAGTTCATTCTATTGTGGTGGGAGTTACAGCAGCTGCTTTTTCCACTCCGAGGTGTCGATAGTCCTGTAGAAAGGAACCTTCTGTCACGTCTTTAAACCAGGGTTGCTAACTACTACTTGTTTAAGGTAGTTTTTTCATTTCGAAATCAATATAGAAATCTTGGGTTCCTAATGATGGTGTTAGCTCACTTTTACTTTAGTTCCTTATGCTTGTCGATATAGAAGTATCGAGGTGATAATAATATACATCAATAGCAATAGAGATTGTTCAGACTTGATCGGAAGTTTCGAGGTTCGGTTTGACCCTTTCATTTCTGTACTCACAGATTTTAATCGAATCGAATCACAAATCACCTGATCTATTAGAGACACGCAGGAAATTTGTACAGAGAGTTCTAAACGAAAAACGAGTGTAGAAATTTTTATTTTGGAGGATAAAAATGGTTTTCTTCCCGAAAGTGATAGTCTAGGAAGCAATTATTGTACTTAAATGTAGAGGCCATTCACAAGCAATTTACAAAAACTAGTGGCTATTACAGTGAGCAATGACCTTTACACAACATCTCCAGGAACATACCAATTAGATCGAAACGTCGAGAATATTTGTAGGAATTCATCTCGTAGTCGTTTGGCCTCCAGGGAAAAGACAAGACGAATATCCCCAGCCTTTCCATCGATTTGTTTGTGAAAAATAAATGGTGTATAGCCACTGATCTGAGGCGGAACTGAATGAGAGGGGAAAAAAAGACCAGAGCTAACTTCCCAGCTAATGAACTTCTTTTTGGTTTGTCCATTTCCGAAGATGAAACCGGAGCCAAAAACGGAATAAGTTTGATGGGAACTTGACGGCAACGATGCCCTTGGGTTGTTGACTGGGAAAACGTAAACTTTCAAAGTTGGCGCCGACTTTCTACGAAGCTTCGTCTATATTCATAAAAGATAAAGTTCCGACCAGTTTATTTGGATGATTTATTTGGCTCAGTTTTTCAGCGTTTTGAGGAACTGAAGTAAACAATTCAAAGCGTTACGGAGACATTCCGGACAAACAACGTTCAGCTCAGAACACTTGCCTACTAGTTGCTTGTTGAAAGACGATAAAAATCTCGAGG
Organism: Leptopterna dolabrata; assembly: GCA_954871275.1. Classification (NCBI taxonomy): domain Eukaryota; kingdom Metazoa; phylum Arthropoda; class Insecta; order Hemiptera; family Miridae; genus Leptopterna; species Leptopterna dolabrata. The sequence continues at coordinate 20,449,612 of OX940981.1, read as the reverse complement.
AAATGTTTTACTGTACCTACGTCCTACGCGCTTTGGTTTTGCAGATTATTTGGATTTTTCTGGAAGTCTCGTTGTTTAACAGTTCAACACTATAATAATCGTGATACGATTTTTATGAATTTCACGATTTCAACCGGGCCAAGACGCGTACTAAAATCTATAGACCCCCATGTTTGGACATTTTCACACCCTTTCATTTGGTTCTTGAATACAGGTAATTTCATTAAGTAGTCATATGATTATCAAGTAGTTCAAGGATTCCCTAACTTGGTAAGCTCATTTCCTCGGTGCTGTAAGCCTTCTAAACAATAGGTACTTTTGGCAATTTTTGGAACAAAATACAAACATTTCAAATCGTTCTTGCTCGTTAAATTATTTGGATTGTGAAATACCTAATTATTTTTGTACGAATAAACTCTGTTACGCTTTTGTTGGTCACACTTTTCTGTGCTTCATAGCGGTCGTTAGATCTGAGAATTGAAAAGCCATTTTAACGTTTGACGGTTTGGCCATTCACACATAACATTCCCATAAAATTTCAAAATCCCACTCATCATTACTTCGTATAGGCGACATAAACGGTTGGAGAGTGAACTTGTTTACTTCATTTTGTTGAGGTTATAATATCCATAACGTGGGAATGGGGTATGCGCACTTATTTATTTTTTAAATTAAAGTAAACTCTATCGTGAGAATTTTGGCACCTACCGCACTGTCCTACGATAAGTAGCTCTTTTTCTATGATTTTTCAAAGATTTCAGTCATTGCACCCCTCTCGCCTGGGCGGACTCCCCTGCCCACTGGAAACTTTGAAAAATCGTAGAAAAATATTTACTTATCGTAGGATAGTGCGCAGAATGGAATCTAGTTTCATTAAAAAAATAATATAAACCGCTTTTGTGACCCAGAAGCATAACCCATTGTGTGCATTACGCCCCACACTGAGATGCACCCCTTCTATTCATTATTACTCTTGATTATTTATATTTCCCAAGGGTATCACTCAAACCTTGTACCTAATGAATATAACATATTTATTTTATGGTCTCTGATTCCAAGGTGAACTAGGTCTTAATATAACACAAAACGTTGAGTACCCAAGATCTAATAGTTTTTAAGACTGACAAGCAACGAATAATTTCTTGATTGAGTGTGCTGGCTCAGAGAATTACAATCCATTGACCTAGATTATAGTTAGGTAATTTAATAACAGTCAAACTGGTCTTCAATACTACTGACATAAGCTGCACGTCATCATCCTTTTTTCAACAGTGATTGTTTCATCAAGAGTGTAAGTACCTTCTCGATTATAATAACAAAGCACAGTATTATTCTAACAGAAGAGAGACCGCCGTCAGAAAAATACTTTCAAGACTGGCGGAGAAAAAAAATCCGGCTTTTTGGTTTTGACAGAAAATAGATAAGGGCCGTTTCCAGGCCGGCGTGGACTGCCTCGATTATCTTGATAGATGGCGAAGTAAAAGAAACCCACTTATCCCCATTCGGGCTCTTTCGGGTTCCTGGGGGAAAAAAATCAAGCTTGGAAGCGGTTAAATGATTGGTAAAGGTCCAGGAAGGAGGAAAAAAGGGTTATAATGAATGGGACCGCCGCAACCGCGATGTGTTGGTGCAGAGGGGATAAATTCTGTTATGAGGATCGCTCAATCGGTAGACGGTTGAGGGGAGATTTTTTGGCAAACAAATAATCCGGGATCGCTCAATCCCAAACACTGTGTTCAGCTAGGAAACAGCCCATCAATCAAGAGGTTCCCACTTCTAGTGCTTCCAACATGCCTCTAAATCAACCCTATGGAAGTATTGTTTACGAAATAGACATCGTATTGAGCGCTATTGTTTGAAACGGGATCGTGAAGGAGCGACACCAAATAGGAACTTCGGACTCACCGCAGCTCGATTACTTTTTACTAGACAGCTTATATATTTTTGCTTCCTCACTACCAAAGATAGGGTTCGAGCGACTTTGATGCCAAGTTCAAGGATCAGCAAGTTTAGTCTCCGGTGGTCTCCTATGAGTTAACATCTATCGGAATGGTACTACCGTATGAGCATAAGCAAATAATTTGTTTCAATACCTAATCCATCGGTCTAAATCACTACCTATCTGATACTATCGTCATAAGAATTATTTCTCGCCAAATAGGTACTTCGAACTTACACAGCAGCTCGATTACTTTTTACTAGACAGCTTATATTATGTTTTTGCTTCCTCACTACCGAAGATGGGGTTCGAGCGACCGCTGCAAAGTTCATGGATCATGGAAGTGCAGCAGTCTCCGATCGTCTCGTATGACTTTCGATCTATCGGAATGGTAGTATCGTGTGCGCTTAAGCAAATAATTTGTTTCAGTACCTAATCCATCGGTCTAATTCACTATCTGATACTATCGTCACAAGAATTATTTGCCATGACGTTACGGGATCAGTCCACATCGACTCAAGGAGACGCAGATGAGGCACGATTATCAGAAGGTATTGGGTATTAGCTGATTCCGGTTCATTTTGATGATATTTTTCAGGGTAATTGAACTTGGTTTCACTCAACTATTGTGCCAAGAAGAGTTAATAATAGAACTTATTAGCAAGCATGTCCACACCTTTAATTTCTGTAGGATTCTATAGGATACATTTACTTCTTTACTTTCAATTTACTAAGCTCTCTTTCCAGTCCATGGAGAGAAAATACTGTTGGCAAGTAATTGAAGGCAAAACACTTAATTCCAGCTAACCTTGGGGGAAAAATTATACACGCGCTTTTCAGCGACCTAAGAACTTTAGAAACATTAGTATGCGGGAGTGTTCTAATTGGCATTAAAAGCCACCGGTGGGAACCCTGTAAATTGTGACCCTTGTTCCGCAGTTTCCCCAAGTTGTAAGCGTATATTTAACTGCAATCAAGTGAAGCATATGGCTCTAACATCACCCAAGCCACGAGAATTCTTTTATAATTCTAATTTTCATGTCATCCTAGAATTTTATAGTCCTTCAACCGCTTGACTCCTGCCCTTGTACAATATTTAAAGCTCATTGCTCCCAACCAATCAAAACGTGTTAATAAGTTCGGGCTTGATAAGTAAATAATTGTATGACTGGTAGAGGGTATATATGAACCTATTCATTTTATAAAAGTAGTACATGGCTATGGTAAACAGTGTATCAGTGGTGGGGTCATCGACACAGCTAGGGTCTGTAAATATTGTGGGGGAAATATAAATGAAGACATCGTTCCGTGCTTGATTTCATTTACCGCCACTTTTCGGTCTTTAATGGTTTCATTATTGATGACGCCGTGAGCTGCGAATTAGTAGCAATTGAGCTGAAACCTCAATAATTGCAGTAGCATACCCACTGCGTAGCATGTTTTCCTGAAAATTCACCGATTGTTAGTAAACAAACGCGTCCATCTTGAACTACCCCTTCCATGATATGAACCTAGGCGAATCGGTGAAAGAAATAATATGATTACTGAACGAATGATCGTAATGGTGGATCATAAGTCGTTTCTGAATAAACTTACAAAAGATTAAGCACTCAGTCTCATATGCAGGGTGTAACATGAGTGATGCAAAACCTCTCTCCCACGTGTTCTACATCTAATTTCCGACCAAAAGTGTCCTATAACATTTTTTTTTTTTTTACTCCGCTTAAAACCCCACTTTTTTCACTTTTAAGATTTTTTTCGGTTTTCCGACCTCGTCTCACTAAAGCAGATATAATTTCCTTAATTTAAAAAGTAAATTCAAATTTAGAGGTACCGCTGGAAAGAGCGTTAAATTTCCTGTCTCTCTAATGCCTAACAAATTTTTTTAGGAGGATTTGAGGAGCGAAAATGGAGTTTGAAAAGTGAATTTGGTCAAAATCTTAAAATCATCTGTTTTTTCAAACGCTTAGTGATCCTATTAATTCTTGTAGCAGAATGGTGAAGGTAAGCTAAAAAATGCGCCAAAACGTCAGCTTTCCAAGGGACTGATCAAAACGTTTTTTGGAATTGATTTCAAGAGAGAAAATGAGGTTTGAATACTTAACAACGTGTTGTTTCCGGCTAAATGTGGGGTTTTCATTAAAAATGTACCTTTTGTAAAGTAGCGAGTCAACTATGGGGTAATTTTCAAATCGAATGGTGACACCCTCACATCATCTCCCAGTATGTATTTGGTCGTTATTTTCATTTTAGTCCAAGGGTGTTGGCATTACAAAGAATGGAACTATGGAAGTTAAGCGGGACTCTGTTCAATCCTTTATTTCCTCAAAATGCCCTCCGTTTTGGCGAATACAGAGACCGGTTCGTTTGTGAAGGGTCCATAGGCGGCAGCAAAAAGATAAGAACTCATCCCAATCGTTCGTAGAGGAACAACAGTCGTCTCACGGATCTTTCAATACTCTTCGCTTAACTTCCATAGTTCCATTCTTTGTAATGCCAACACCCTTGGTCTAAGTTAAGCGAAGAGTATTGAAAGATCCGTGAGACGACTGTTGTTCCTCTACGAATGATTGGGATGAGTTCTTATCTTTTTGCTGCCGCCTATGGACCCTTCACAAACGAACCGGTCTCTGTATTCGCCAAAACGGAGGGCATTTTGAGGAAATAAAGGATTGAACAGAGTCCCGCTTAACTTCCATAGTTCCATTCTTTGTAATGCCAACACCCTTGGTCTAGAATGAAAATAACGACGGAATACATACTGGGAGATGATGTGAGGGTGTCACCATTCGATTTGAAAATTACCCCATAGTTGACTCGCTACTTCACAATAGGTACATTTTTCATGAAAAACCCACGATTTAGCCGGAAACAACACGTTTTTTCGTATTCAAACCTCATTTTCTCTCTTGAAATCAATTCCAAAAAACGTTTTGATTAGTCCATTGGAAAGCTGATGTTTTGGCGCATTTTTTAGCTTACCTTCACCATTCTGCTACAAGAATTAATAGGATCACTAAGCGTTTGAAAAAACAGACGATTTTAAGATTTTGACCAAATTCACTTTTCAAACTCCATTCTCACTCCTCAAGTCCTCCTAAAAAATTTTTGTTAGGCATTAGAGAGACAGGAAATTTAACGCTCTTTCCAGCGGTACCTCTAAATTTGAATTTACTTTTTAAATTAAGGAAATTATATCTGCTTTAGTGAGACGAGGTCGGAAACCCGAAAAAAATCTTGATAGTGAAAAAATTGGGGTTTTAAGCGGGGTAAAAAAAAAGTTATAGGACACTTTTGGTCGGAAATTAGATGTAGAACACGTGGGAGAGAGGTTTTGCGTCACTCATGTTACACCCTGTATAATGTAGGTAGGTGCTAGTATTATTTGTTCACAATGTTTTTCCATAGAAAACGGTAGAATTCTAATAAGTGGATCTCGTAGGAGTTCGACAGTACTAAGTAGACAATACAAGTCTACGGGCAGTTGTTTTAGTTATTCGGAAGTTTTTTGGAATGTATTGTGAGTTCGATGAGTCGTTTCACAGGCAGGCGCCCGAAACTGTTGTTAAGCAATACACAAATGCGTTCCGTTGTAGTATAACTCGATCCTCGCTCTTTCCTCGCCATCCAACAACTACATATATCAGAGGAACTAAACCCAAACTCATAGGTACCTACGTTATTCACAATCATTTATGCAGCTATGCTTTCATGGAAACCTCGTCTTAATCTGAATAGATTCCGCCATTGATTCGGCTTTTTGTCGTGTTTTCTTTGATAATCAAGGATATTATTTTTATTCAATTCCATCTCCATTTACTAAGACGTTCATGAATTAGCTCCTGCGCCCGAATGTTACATACATATACATATACAAGGTACATGCATACTGTCATATTGAGTGGCCTGTCAGCCACGAGTTGTGGCTTAGTTTATTGTCCTTTTCGCCTGTATATCTGAGTTATATACCTTAATTCAGTTGAGATCATGAAAAGCTATGCAGATAGTTAGTGTGTTGTATACCCAAATCTTTTTACGTCCAGCTTATCTTTTTACGTACCACTAATTTTGATTGTATATTCCGATGTGTTGAACCAAATCACTACATTCGGTGTATAGTTTTGGTTGCACATCTCCAACCATCCATCTCCAAATTTATTGTATGTTCTATTACGATACACAGTACAAATTGGTCTGCTTTCGCGCGGATAAAGTGATCTATACCAGCTAATTAGGATATGCGTGGTCTCCGCACTTTAAACCGCCAAACATCAAGGATCGATTCTACAACTAATTTCCAAAGAACGCCACTCGTTGCAGTTTTTCCCTTTGTTTTCGTGAGTTTTTTTAACTTTTACGATTTTTTATGGTTTTTCGACCTTATACCACTAAAATGGTCATAACTCCCTTAAACTACAGAGTACAATTGAAAATAAGTACTCCACTGGAAAGCTTACTAGATTTCCTACCAGAATGTGGCCCAAACAAACATTTTGCAGTACATTCAAGCTTGAAAAGTAAATTTTCTCGAATTTCAATAATGAACTGTTTTTCAAGCGGCTGTAGGTTCACGAAACCTACCACAGGGAAACGCAAAAATGTGGGGAAAACTTTCCCAGGATCTCGGCTTTCCAATGGTGTAGTATTTTTTACTTTTATTGTACTAATTAGGGAGAAAATTGCGTTTGACTGACAAAAATTGTGATTTTGTTGTGAAAATCGAGTTTTTAGGGTGTATACGACTTGACTTGATGTCCATGACTTGAGGAGTTACGTATCGTTTTCCGCGTAATTTTTCACGCTGAATCGAAAAGTGACACTGCCAGACCTTCCCAACCGCTAAAAAACTGGGTTTTGGACCTCTGACCCTTCCCTCTGAGCTCCAAAAATGATTTTTTTCGGCATTCCTGTGGGCTTGTCACACTCAGAGTTATTATGCTGTGAATTACAACTATTAATTAAAAACTCTGAGTGTGACAAGCCCACTGAATGCTGAAACGTGGATGCCTCTGTCTGGATAAGTGCATCATGTTTGAAGGATACTAAGTAGTAAAATAGTAAGAGGATTATGATGAGCAGGTTAGGTACTAATCAAACTAAAATCCATCAAAAAGTTCATGTAGTTACCAACTCCTTAAACTTGTAGTTCGTCTTCTTCAATTTCTCAAAATTCTCTGGGGTATCTTATCGTAATTGCAGAGGAACTTTGCTATCATGAGTTAATGGCTGTTTAGTTCTATAGCTAATCCGAGTTACTGGCCAAATTATTTATCCTGAGCCGTTCAAGTTGTCGTCAACAAAAATAAATTCGGGTGAGTGGAACGACCGGTCAAAATAAAATAAGATAACCATCTAATCCACGAACAAAAGTATAAAGGGAACAATAGTACAGCGGGTTCTGATTTAGGGGATAGAAGCCAAGAGTGGCCTCCACTTGACGGTCCTTGCTCTACCACAACTTCACCGGCAAACAGCCCTTCACGCCCACTCGTACTCGTAATTTGTTGCCCTTATCCAACGTTCCGCTGGTTTGGCCTCTCGAAACTGGGAATCGGCACGTTCCGTCGTATGACCACCGTTGAGTTTGAAAAGGCCCCCGTATATCCTCCTGTAGGTGTAAAACTTCTGAAACCGGGTTACTTTCTTTGGATGATAGAGTTCCAAATATCTCCACGAAATATTGGACTTTGTTCTAAATAAAAAACATTAATCTTTTCATTCATCGTCATCGCTCTAAGAACTGTATATTAATCTATAATAGATTGCGTTATTGTGATTCATAGTCAAGGCCACCAAGAGAACCAACTACAAATTTTTTGAAACTGTCACAGGATATAAAATTGAGGGAGAAAAGGACTAAGGTATTTAATTAAGCAAGATCAAACCTACTTTTACATAAACACAGCCTTTCCTTTTACATTCACTTCAAACTTTGTGATTTTGTTGTGTTTTATCTTTATTGTGGGTATGGTATCTTCATTATAATATATAATGTATTAATAATTAGTAATTACCTATACCTCTATTATATTTTGGTATGTCAAACCACGAGCAACGTTTTCGAATTTCACGATGAAGGTTTCTCAAAAAAAAAAAAAACATGCAAACAGTCTAAAGTTATACGTATTTCATTTTGATGAGTTCATCCGTCTTCACAGGACCCGTACAGACCTTCAATCCAGATTTATCTCACTATGATCGCTTCATTGCAGATATGGGCTCGTCAAAGAAAATTGTGCATGCATAGGCTAAACACCAGATTCGAACACATCGACCAACAGTTCAACGAATTATGTGGAACTATGAGCGCAAACCCTAGAAACTCGCAAAAACATTGTCGAGATAAGCTGAAATTTGGAGAAAATTTGGAGGTTGATGTTCAGATAGTCCTACTCTAATTTCAGTAAATTCTGATTAATTCTCGTATGCGCATGCTGAAATTAGTGCAAGCTCTCTATCTAAGTAGTTACCACAATAAGTGGCAGAAAAGAGCATAAATTATGGGGTCATTAAAAATGGGACAGTAACTTTCATCTGCGCAAACTGTTTTTCCAAGGCCGATAGCCACCCGAAAAATGGGTGAAAAGAGCTGAAATTTGGAGGGTACATGTTGGTTTGAGTCCATTTAACTTATTCTTCCTATCCTGTTCAGTTCGATGGTAAGCGGTCATATAATATCGGCCTAATTCCAGGCCACGCCAGCTAATCCATGGATTACACCATACTATATGTATTTTAAATATGCACAATCATATCAATAAAGCAATCATATCGATTATATTTTACCTTACGATCATATCAATAATATTGTAGGTACCTTACAATCATATCAATAATAATATAGTAATCTTATTAGCTACTATACAAAGTACAGCTGCGTACTACCCACCATAGAAACTGATATCAGATAAGGGGTATGATACCTCATTACACATTTCTCAGTTTTGCTCTTGATATTGATACAAAACATTTCAGGTACATTAGTCTATCTAGGCTAGAAGAAAATACCTGAACAAGAACAATCGCACTACAATAAATCGTTTCCATAATATTGCATTACCCGATTCTCCCGTAAGAGTACTCGTCTTCTCTTGGTCCTCCCATAATAGTTTTCAGATAAAAGTAAAGACATCAAAAAAAGACATTTCTTTGTGACTGGATCGAGATATTGGATTCAGTGGAGGGGAAACTGTGTTCGTACTTATCTCACTACTGAACCGACCCTTCCTGCATTTGCGTCATCCCCCGTCCTCCAAGCCTTATCTAGACCCTCAGTGTAATTTCCACAGGAGCTATGACCGCTCATCGTTGTTTATTGTTTATTGTCGTCGGTTTGGGTCAAACTTGGTGGAGCTGGGGTGGTCCACCCGCTCATTTTCGTCCTTGATTGCTCTGTTCCCTCTTCCCTTAGGCGACTTTTCCTCTCAGCAACTCTGTCCAGCCCTTGTCAGTTGTGGGCAACCTTACTGTCTCGGGTTTCCTTCGTTTAGAGGGTCGGTCCTTCCAATATTGAGAGAAGGACGGGGTGTCTCAGTACGAGTTGAATGACCGATTGAAGGGCAGGGAGGCTCCGAACGAACCAATATTCAAACGTACATATTTATTATTGAACAGCAACACTTTAGTAAAATAAAATAAAAAGTCAAATTAAAAATGGAGTTGTCCATGTCCACTAAAACAAAGTGTTTCATTGCATAACCATTCTCAGTAACAAACATTAACTGGAAGTATACAGGACACCATGAACTAATATGGCTGTTCAGGAAAGAGGAGGAGTGGTGACCATTTTGAACGGTTAAAAAATAAACCTTGCAGCGCCCCTTAGCCTAATGCTTTTTATTTGACGATTTATATAAATTTTGCCTATACTAAATCAGTTTTTTATTTTTTATAATTACTACTTACCTACATACGAGTTTGTAATTTTTTCAGACTGAGCAGTTCACGTTGCTATGGCTATTGTTCGGAGCCATCGTTTTAGGCAACTCAGCCGTCCTCGTTGCCCTCTTATTCAGCAAGAGCAGCAAGTCCCGCATGAACTTCTTCATAATGCACCTCGCCTTCGCAGGTTAGCTTGTCATTAGTATCTAAGTAAGTTCCTACTTTTAAAAGCACCTTACCCTACCTGTGTACTTGCCAAATGGAAGTTCATACTAAATTCTATTTGTTCGCATCCAAACCATTCGTATAGCATCATTTTGTGAGTCAAGAGAGTTATAATAATGTGTGTCAATTAACTGAATTGGACCTTGATAAAAGAAAAAGGTGTTTTATTACAAACTATGAAGCACCACGAAGTATGGAGTTGTGTAATCCAATAATATATTTTGCAGATTTGTCAGTCGGTCTGATCAGCGTCCTGACCGATATAATTTGGAGGATAACGGTTGAATGGAAAGCAGGTGGCGCAGCTTGTAAAATCGTCAGGTTTATGCAGGTCAGTATAAAACGTCTTTTTAGGGATAAACTTGGCAACTGCTATTACTTTGGTACTTATTGTTGAATCCAAGATGTTCCACTCGTTCTCTTGTTCTTCAACTGGATCGAATTGTTTCAGGCTGTGGTCACGTATGCGTCCACGTATGTTTTGGTAGCTTTGAGCCTAGACCGGCTAGATGCTATCACACGACCAATGAATTTCTCGGGCAGCTGTAAGTACTGCGATGTATTCAAGTCTAGGAATATCTTTTGATTCCATAATGCTTGGAAATTAGGGAATTATGTATTCAGAGAAGGGTACTTGGAAGAGATAGCAACGTGGACTTGATCATTCAACTATAATGAAACTGACCTCCCTATGAGCTTATATAATGCATCTTTTTGAATCAATAAACGCAGTTTCACAGACATAGCTTTATGGACGTAATTTTGAAACCTTTCCACTTCCAAATCCAAATTGATGAATTCTCTCGTTCAACCACATGCTAAAGTTCATTTTATACTGTTCCGACTGATGAATCAACGAATCCTGATGAGCTGCTTACCAGCAAGAACGAATGAGGGAGTAAGAGATAGGATAGACCCAAGCATTGGAAAAGTAATGTTACCTTTACGTTTTCCCAGATTTGATTTTTCAGGGAGACGCGCACGTCTTCTCGTGGGCTTCGCCTGGACCCTCAGTGCAATATTTTCATCTCCGATACTCTTCCTGTACGAAGAAAGACTAATAGAAGGTAATTTCATACTGCATAACTAGATACTTATCATTGTTATGCAGTATTAAAAACTTCTACATCAACAGATGAACTCAACACATATACTAACAAGTATGTAGATAGGAAGAGACTTAAATACTTAGCATCTACTAATGAAACTAGGGGAGATAGGAAGAGGTGTCAGTTGAGAAGTTGTTTGCTACCAACACTGATAGCGTCACCAAAATATTCCACTGCCACCTGAATATCAACCTGGGCTTTGAAAAGTCGGATGTGTGGCCCTCTGGTTAGGTACCTATCTCAGATAAACACTGTCAAGAAAATTGTTGTTGTCTTTTAACGTCAACCTGGATAGATACTCTTTGTGGTGTGCCTTGTCTGCTACCTCAGATAGCGTTTATTCCACTGGAGGAGAAAATAACGTTTATCTGCTGGTCTATGTCTTGGCATTTGATGTTTTTCATAGGTCCATATTCCATTTAATTCCCCAAATGGGGTTCGTCATCTTAGAACACGATTTTGTTCTACACGTCTGTCTATATTTCTTGCAACCACTTTACCTCAATGAAAGAACTATCCAAACAAACTACGAAATATGTATCATACTTTCACTAGGTAGATGACCCGTTCGTTCTTCCACTGAACAGTATTATAATTATTATGAACGTTGTTACGAGTATCGCACTATGTGGAGTTTAGTGTGCGTATTAATTTGGTCATAGCGTCGCAAGACTATCAAAGTATCTACGCTTTTAGTATCTTCTTTTAAAGCTTCAATAGACCAAGATATTCCAATGTCAAACTCTATTGTTGGCATATTCAGCTATTTTTACACTTACTGAAATTGACTAATTTCTTTTATTCCAGCAATTTTGTATGATTTATTTCCAAATTCCGATCGATTTAATAAATTTGATCGCATAGGTAGCGATTCGCCCATGCTTGGATGCATGTACGGCACTAATAGAAGATTTCAGAAGTTTCTTTCAAACGGTACAGTCACCATAAGGTTTGACTGTATGACATCGGGTCTCGATTGTATGACGCTTGATTCACGCTTGGTCTAGTATGATTTCAGCAGGATCCCATTGGATCGTTCGTCTGTGCAAGCGTAATGTATAGATATTCCACTCATAGACGTATCATAAACATAGAAGTAAAATTATGCGGTAGTATCCTCATTATTTTATTTTATTTGAAATTGCAGTTGCTTCTGTGGATGTGCGAACAACGCAATCTCTGTTCACTCATCACTATAACACTATTTCAATTCAACCAGTTTTATTGTTAAAAGGCAGGTTTTGATTGTGAAGTAGGTAGGCTCCAGATGATTTTCTCTACAAAACCATGTGAATGTTTGCACTCCTTTTTTTCACCAATTCCCTTTTTTATTTTCGTTGCCAGGAAGTTTCCAGTGTTGGATAGAGCTGGGCTCACCACTCAAATGGCAGATCTACATGAGTCTCGTGGCAGTGACGCTGTTCGTCGTGCCAGCCCTTGTAATCACGGCTTGTTACGCTGTCATAGTCTACACCATCTGGACCAAAAGCGTCCACATCACAAGAGACTCACAACAGACCACGCCTCTCAAAAGTTGGTGTTCTCAACCAGTTCTTGTTGATTCTATGGAATGAAAGATAAATATTCCATTTACAGTAGATACCGCTGCCTACATACCTTCCGAACATTTCATTCACCTTTTTATGCGCAAAATTGTTTCTTTCTTTAATGCAAGTTACAGCAGATTGGCAATTCAGGCACAGCATGCAGAGGCACTCATGACTACCTCAGGTTCTACTATGTATAATAATAAATATGCATTGAACAATAAACTTATGCAGAATGAACAGAAACTTGCTTATTTTCATGTATAGAAATGGTTGCAGAGCCTTTTGTTCGAGTACTGGAGATTGCTAGGAAGCATTATTTATGAGAGTAGATTCGAAGTAGGGAAAATAACGTACTAAAGTGAGATATGACTTCACAGCTTATATCAATAGAGTGAAAACCGTTAGTTCATCGGAAACTTGCAAACTGAAACATTCTGTAAATTGCAGATGGAGACAAACACGAAGAGGCAGACATCAGAAGAGCGAGTTCCCGAGGAATCATCCCACGAGCCAAAATCAAGACAGTAAAAATGACATTTGTTATAGTTTTTGGTATGTCCTCGTATTGTTTTAAACAATTTACCTATTACCTTTTTTTAATAATCTAGTAGCAGATTAGTCAAATCAAGTTTACCTGTTTTTTGGAACTTCGTTGGTAGTTGAGTATTTTTTTTGTCAAACGGAATTAATTCCCAACTCATCATAAAACAAGCTAAGTAATAATATTATCAACGGTAAATCCGGAAAAATACAATCAAAATCCAGGGACATATTTGGAAGAGGGTGAATAAGTTATTTTTACTGTCCCAGTCAATCACTTTCACCAAGTTTGGGGAAACCTATATTGGAACCCGAATATATTAATATTTTTCTCATAAGATTACGCAGTATGATATAACTTTAATATGACATAACTTTCCACGTAACATGTTTATTCCCTCCAGATTCTTGGGTTTACTCGTGTATCTTCCTTTTACGAGGAACACTGGGCATAGTGGGCATCGATTGGGAGCGCTGTTCAAATAAAGTGGAGAGCTCTATTCGAAATGAAAAACGGATTGCATTGAGAGCTTATCGTTGAATTGCTACACTTTCTTTGCTACCCTAATCAACGATGGTCTTGAAGGAATGGGAGTCTAAGTACACGATATCTACGACTTTTCGGTACAGTGTAGGTACTTAATAAAACGTCTGAGCCTATTGCTAAAGGGTATAACGGGTACTTTTTATATTATTGTTCTTTGGATTAACAGACTCAAGTTAGGTACCGGTCGCGAATGTGCGGTCATGTAACGAGGTCTGGGCAGTTGAGAAATGTGCAACAACGCTTGTTGTGCAGAAGAGAAGGAATAAAGGAAGAGAAGACAGGTTGAAAAATAGGATTTACGTGTGCACTAATTTCAGAGCAATTTTCAGTAATTGTTGTACTTCGAAACAGACGATAAACAAGGTGACATCTCTTTGTTATACATTTCTTGCTTCCAAACTGTGAGTGCATGCTTCTTTCATTCCATTGGGATATGAGTTCTCAAAAGGTTCTATCATAGTTCAGTGAATGGAACTGAGATGAATTGTTACAATGTAGTGCAATTTACCTTGAGCTAGGAGTTCGTCAAAGGATCACCTAGATGGGACAGTTACTGATGATAGATTGATGAAGCGAGTGTGATAGATATCACAGCTCATGTGACTGAATAAATTAGAAGTTGTTATGACAGGCCCCTGATGAAGCTACAGAACTCTACAAACCTAGAGTTAATTGGCTGTGAGTTCACCAGGGAATGTGAAGAAATGTTCCTTTGAGTCAGTTGCTCAATCCTCATCATGGGACCTGTTGCGCGGGAAACCCTGCACAATTAGGTACCTACTATAGTTGTGCTGCGCTTTAAGTGAGAAATTTGATGCCGAAATGAGTAGCCCAATAAATTTCATTAGCCCGTAATAACCCAAAGCCTTCCTAAATATCAGAATAAACTTGCTCAAGTTCTATCGGCTCAGTAAAAATAATAGTCAACTTCATCCGAACAGTACTTGCCCACTGAAGCGTACGATCATTTGGAATCCATGGACCCTTAATAAATCATGAGACATGTGTAGAAAATTGCACTGGTATACTTACCTAATACGTTTGATTAGGTTGATGAGGGCAGGATTGAAAGAAAGATTCTCTCCAAAATACCTAATTCAGAGAGTTGAACGTATTATACTTATACGGTTAACCATTTTTAAACCAATCCAATTATGTTTCAGTGTTCATTCTCTGCTGGAGCCCTTACATCGTCTTCGACCTGCTCCAGGTTTACGGATACGTCCCCCGGACGCAGACGAACATAGCCGTCGCTACATTCATCCAGAGTCTCGCTCCTTTGAATTCCGCGGCCAATCCCGTTATCTACTGCCTCTTCTCCACCCACATATGTCGATCTCTTGGGTAACATTTTTATTTCATTTTATTATACTTATCTACGTAAAAACTTGATTGATTAATCATAGTTGTTGTGAAATCGACTCTTGACGTTTTGGGGTTTCTTTCACTCTATATTTCAGCACGAGTGGCACGAGAAAATACCTCTTACTTTTCAGGTCATCGTATATGCAAATGGGATTGTGAAATGATTTGACGCCGTGCATGTCAGATCGGAGCGGTTTGAATGGAGCTGTTTCTCCTTGTGGGAGATTGAGAGGGACCAAACCAACCGCTATCTCATTTTAGTATTCTCATATTCTCCTCATTAGGAGCGTAAGTTATTACCATCCGGAATGAAGCAATCACTTTTCCATCTCTCAGTGACATTCAAGAAAGCCTCCAAGTCATTCAGAGGTGTCACATTAAATTAGGCTTCCTATAATCAGATACTTCCAAGCTCTATATCATTATAAGGTAGGTAATAACAGACGAGTCTTCCACCTCCTACGCAAACGCCGTAGGCGTCTTCAATGGGTTCTTAATTTCGACAAATCAGGTGGTAGGCAGTAAAGTTGGAACGTCAGAACATAAAAATGGTTTAGAATAGCTTACTTAACTTATTATGTTCTGGGTTGCCACGCGTGTTGTTGTTTGGGTTGTCATATTGTCTGATTTACTTGCTAGGAGAACGGAACCGGGCCCAACCTCTGAAAGTGCTTTCTCTTGAAACATGCTAATCAGTGCCTGCCTAACATTTCAGTTGTTTCAGTTTCTCTGCCTGTTGTACATGTTTATGACAAAATTAATATTTTTTTGTTTCTTGTAAATAAAGTAACGTCGCCCTTCAACTTTATTCGGAAACTGACTTCTATTGCTTCGAGAGCAGAGTGATCAATATTACGCTGTAGTTGGTAATTTTATAAAGCATAAGCTTGAAGTTTTGATTTCTAAATGTGAAATTCTGAGTTTGGATACAGTAATCCGTAATGAGTTAAAACATAACAGAGAAAATAGTTTTCCTATTAATTACGTAAACTACTTTTGCAGCCTCAGTAGTAGAGGTGAGTAATTCCTGACTGAACTGTTCCTGAAGAACTATCTCCGCCAGATGAAATACTCTTCGACTCAGTTCACTTCAGTGAACGTTCGTTCACTAGGACCGCAGAGCAAAAGATCAAGGACCCAGTGTCTAGAGATGTATATTGAATGCAGGAAGAGGGAACTAAGAATCATCATTCTGCGCATTATGAACTAAGAACTAAACAACTCACTTTAGTTCTTGTAGTTCGTAAGAACAGTGGATACTACATGGGAAGTTGATAGTATCCACTGAACGATAATTCCTTTAGTTCATAGGAGTCATTCAGATGGGGTGAATTAACACTACTTGAGGAGTTTATAGTATCCACAGAACGATAGTTCCTTTACAGTTCATTACAGTTCGTTATTTAGAAGCTCATTAGAGTTAGTTCAGGGGTGAATAGTGCATAGGGAGTTTAGTATCACGGAACGACAGTTCGAAAGAATAAGGAACGAAATTGGCATCGTTCAGGAACTAAGTTGGTATCCCATATCTTTGTTCTAGTTCAGTGTTTGTGTCGTGTCGTGTGATTGGAAAACAAAAGGAACTAGAATGAACCACTGAATTAACTCAAAAGAACTACTCCTTTCAAGGAGTGAACTAACTGAACTTGAGTCCCTCAAATGAACTACTCTTACCCACCATTACTCAGCAGCAAAGATCTGGGATTAGTAACATTTTCAATATTGACGATAACTTATCCAACATCCTGAACCTCTCATAACAACTAAATCCAGCGGTTCTGAACGTGCCCGCATTGTTTATTGGGCTATAGAGGAAAAAAAATACAGGATAGACAGGATAGGTTTGTAGACCCTCCTTTCCTTCCCCAGAAAAGCCAGACTACCAAGCGCTGCATTCGGTAGTCGATCGTAGTTTTATAATAAAATTTCAAGTTGCACGTGCACTGAGGGGGGGGGGGGTTCCTTTGTTAACTTCTTTATTGTTTTGTGTTGCAGGAAGCTACCCCCATTCTCCTGGATATGTTGCTGTCTCACAAGTGGTGGTCCCGAGTCGAGTAGCAGTCTTATTGATACAGTGACTTCCACACTGCGTCGTGCTACTTTGCGTACTCAGGATAACAACGTATGAAGTCCATCCTGCCAGTAAGTATCAACTTGAGTACCTAGGTGTTACGTAACCGCAAATATGCAATTCGAGCACTGAAGCGACAATAAAGAAAGGATGCATCATCTGTCAAAACATGTGGGTGATGAGGTATTATTTTAGCTATGTACTTACTGGAATGATTTAACCAATCATTTATTTTATCATAATTTATTTTACAAATTTTTGAGCACCACAGATTTTAATGGCTAAGTCTGGGTTTGTCTGATCTGCTTGAATCATCTGTACTTATTTTGAATAATGAAATACGGGTGAATTTTTATTCTGATTTGCTATGAAGACTTGATATTTCAATCACTTATGATAACTAATTCAACTATACACGCGTTATGTTTTGTATTTCAGTTTCGTCACGCATGAGATGGTGAAATCCAAATCGACTTCCCGTGACTGCATTCCCCACTCAATCTGCCAATATTTTCAAGTTTTTTGTATTATCATTTATTTATTATCCCTCGTTAAATTTTTTACACTTTCCTGTCATACTACGTTATAAATTATTATCATTTGAACACAAGTATATTTTATGAATCCCACCTACTTTGTGTTTATTCTGTTTCATAATTATAAACTATTATCTATCCCTGTATCACCCATGGATTACATGGTTCGTAGAAGGATTACTCTAAGTACTAATTTATTACTCAACGTTCGTACAAGAGATCTTCACTAAATCCATAGTGCATTCTACAATTTATCATTCAAAAATCTTGTCAAAATGTAGGTCTTGGACAAAATTACAGTCTGATTTTGATCACCTGCATTACTTTCTAACCGAGCTCATTACAATAATTTGGTTCATGTGGGAATGTGATCCCAATTCGAAAAAAGTGCATTTTGTAGGTATATAATCTAATCCGCTTGTGGTTGTGTCTAAAGGTTATGAGATTAAGGGCTGAATTAATAACGCTGGTTCTGATAAAAATATAATTTATTTAGTCAACTTAAGATGGTAATTATTCATTCTCCAACTATAAATTGAGATTAACGACTATTGTACCTACTATAAGTTACCTACTGAAAATTTAGCTGCATAACACTCCACAGCTCGTTTTTCTCTTAAAAACTTTATATACATTTATTGGAAGTCACCAGTATTTGGCACATGCTTGTAATGTTCACAATAATTAATTTGCTATCAAAAACTCGTCAGATGTACGTAACAGGATAACGTACCTACATTATTGAACTATGGAGATATATAATTTTAAATAAGTCATTGATTATAGAAAAAGTATTTATGTAACGACAAAAACAAAATATTGTATCCAATCACGAGTATAAACTGAAGAAGAATATTAGAAGGTTGGTAATCAGAAAAATCAGGTAAGTTTTGTAGCAAGGTACGAATTACTATTGGAGTTTGCTATGCAGAAACCAATATTTTTTTAATCTTATTGACTAGAATTTACACTCATTTAATAAATACGAAATTTACTAATTAATATTGAAACAAAACTCGATTTTAATATTAAATTTTATTTATAAGGCAATAAATAAATAAGTTAATAGAAATATTACAATAATATGGACAATTCAGTAGCCCTCTTGGTATCTAAACAAGTATAAGTGTACACGTTGGTATAAGGGCTGGACGAAGTTGGTCGCGTCCTGGTATCAACTTTTATAGAGTTCTCGCTCGATTTTTCTTCGATAACTACTTAATAAGTAGCTTCAGTAAACTCCTTCTTCGCTCTGAACCATGTGCATGAGGCGCTTGAATGTGTAGCTCTGCTGAATTTCTTCGTTAGTTTGGCCTTGGAGCTGAAACAGTTTATCGTGACAGTTTAATCTGCAGCTGTTATTGATTTCTTGGAAGTGAGTATATGCACGATTTGCTAACTCTTAAAGGGCATGATGGATAGATAGTGCATGAAAACCCACGCCTGTAGGTACCTACCATAGACGCGGCTACCATACATAAGCCTTTAACTCATACGACATGTTCTTGTACGTAAGAAAGCCTTTTGTATGATGTTCTGTAAATAGCTGATCAACTAATAATAAATGAATAGTACGACTGTGTCAAGATGCTGTCATCACAAGAACTAAGGACGGGCGCTTAGCTATTCAACGATCTTCAATGTAAATATCGTTGCTGTGCAACAAAACAACTAGGGATGGCTTTCCTGAGGGCTCTTCAGTTCGTCTGGATTCCGCTGGGAGCCTGTAGCGTATTGTCAGTATTGTCAACCAGTATTTTTGGCTGGTTTTTCACCAGCCCGACACCGGTGCTACCCGTAAAACACGCAAAAACCCAAATTTTTACCCGCCCGATCAATGTTCCCCGTAAAACACAAAACAGGGACAGCCCAAAAGATGCTTCCGTAAAACACAAAATATTTTATTGTAAATACGGTAATTTCGGAGTGGTTGGCAACTTTGTTTTACGAGGAGCATCGGTCAGGCTGGTGACAACTCAGGCTACGCGTGTGCCATGCAGACAGACGCAGCAGTGGAATCTACACCACCAAAGGAAAGAGCCCTCGGGAACAGATTGTACCATGTTGTCTCTATTGGGGGCACCTGTCCACCTTAAGCTGTAACAGTGCCGGAGGTCACAGGTTCGATCCCTCGTAGAGAAAGAACGTCGAACCTTTGATACCCTTGCTCAAATTATAATGACATCTGATCTACAGACTATCGAATGGGCACGCCCGACGTTAATGGTGCACGTTTTATACTTAACCCCTGATTCGTGGAGGTAGCATTCAGGCATTGCGGCTTTATCTTCGTTTTTTATATCAAAAATAAGAAGAAGCACATAAATGGAAGACACAAACACCTCTATTCCATTTGGAGAATAACCAGCATTATTATGGTGACAAAAAACGTGCCACTTGGATAGACAAATTAGGTCACTTGGATTTGACTGAAGTACAATTTAAAGTTTTTTCAGGTATAAAGAATGAAAATTGATTTAAGGATGCATCCATTAATATAATTAGTAGAATCTATTGGAGGTTCAATCCTTTAAAACTATTCCGCATTTGAACCATTTGTGTGTTTTCTGTAGCACCGGCTTATCCCATAGATGAAGACAATTCGATGTAGTAGTGAGTAGTGTATTTTATTAGAATTGCAGTGATATCAGTTCGACTGAGCATCAATCAAAATGAAGATGTGGTAACTACCTGAATGTAGAAATTTGAACTTACAGAGTGAGGAGCAGGCACTGGGTGAGGCGTAGGCGTATTACGAGCTTGCTGTAACGTCGTAAGAAAAATCAAGTTAAAAAATACCGTTTATGAGAACACAAACTTGCACAAGCATATGAAATTCAAAGATAGATACTTTGTAAAGTATGGAATGGAAATGGAAGCCATATAGGCACGAGGTTCACCAGCAATTCTCAATTTTCTTGGCCCTGTAAGAGGTACGTAGGTACCTATACAAAGACAAATTAACTTATAATTCTTGGATTATGGTTTGAATTAACTGAATGTGGAAGGAACAACCAGAGTGTGAAGGAAAGAGTGCGATGCAAGATAAAGTGCGAATTAGAGAGCGACACAATTATGAAACAACTTACTGGAGGGGTAGGTATTACTCGCTGCAAAAAATTGAAAAAATACGCATTAAAAACTTCTCCCTAACCAGATCTCTGGTCATTACAGAAAATGACATGAGTAGAGACTACTTACTGGAGTTTTTATTGCGGGTTGCTTGAATGCTTTAATAAATTATTTATTGATCTACTCTACAAAATTTCGAAGGGAGCCATTTTATTGGGTCCAGAAAGGTTTGCACACATCATGAATCCCTGAAATGTTTTTCGATACAAATCCGTTCTGTCTGATAACCCAGATTTTAACAATTTCGATATCCCAGATTTTAACAATGTATGAGCTTATGATAATAACCTTGGCTTCGAAATAAATAAAAAATCCGAAATTCGCCAAAATGTATATAATTACAAACAAAAGGATGATTTCGAAGATGGGCACAATGAGTGACATTTTGAGTTTTATGTGTCGAAAATACAACAGAAGTTTCCTCGTTAAAATCTATTGCTAATAGATGTGATTGACTCGTCGTTCAATACACAAATAACCCTGAGGGAAATTGTCGCTTTGGTATAGAACCGCTAGGGTAGTAAGTACCCACTGCCATCTGCTCAGATCGCTGGCGGTTTCATTTCAAATGTAAGAAAACATCTCCCCCCCCCCCCCAGCATTAATTTTTTTAGAAATACAGTAGTTGAACAATTAACACGGGGTATTGCAGACAATGGAATTTTCCGAGGCTTGATTCGAACACGTCCTTGGACACCGGCACTTCACTCTGTACCACTGTGATTGATATCCAAAAGATATTGAAGAATGAAATGGCTGACGGTGTATGGGGATCAGTTGTGTACAACTACACCAGTTGTGACGTCCAGTGGTTGTGCGTGAGGAGGGATGACCAGAACCCGAAAACCACACCAGCCCAAGCAATTTTCTAATTGCTTAACAAATATTTCAACTAACTCCAGTAAGAAATAGTTCACTGGGATTTGATAAAGCTAATTACCTTGACAGGAGTGAAAACTTTGCTTGGGACTGGAGTCACCTCTTGAACGGTGTTGTCATAACCGAGAGCGTTGTCCTGGAGCGCCTTGTAAGTTTCGGATTTCGCTGGGTCGTAAACTACGGTCTTCTTGAACCTATAAAACAAGAAATGGGTAAATAGGACATCTCAATCCTAATTTCAATCTACCATTTCCTATTTCTACCTCACCATTATTATAAATATCAAACCAATGATCCTGGAAGTAGATGACGATAAAACTTGTTTAGCGAATAATGCAGTTCCAGTATGCGAAAATAGGCTCCATGCCTCAATAAAAATCTGTATAAAGCATTTACTAATAATAATACTTTGAGTGGGTTCGTAAGGATCAATCGGTAGGCCTATAATATACGCCTACCTTTACTAGAACCTTTATATTATAAGGTGCAAACTATGTTAACAACTATAGAAAAGTTCATGATGTTTTTCGGAATTTTGGTTAGATCCTAAATATTATCTCAATAGAAATTTTACCTCGTAGTTAAATTCAAATTTTCAAAAATATGACAATCACCCAAACTTATAGTGGTTTCACATTATCAATTTAGACCATCGAGTTGCACGACTCAGTATTAACCTTACTAAATTGAATGTTTTCAAGAATTG
Source organism: Leptopterna dolabrata (assembly GCA_954871275.1). NCBI lineage: Eukaryota > Metazoa > Arthropoda > Insecta > Hemiptera > Miridae > Leptopterna > Leptopterna dolabrata. The sequence goes on along the minus strand of OX940981.1, from coordinate 20,427,132 downwards.
ACTTTTCAATTATTAAAATTCTACAGAGTTTAAATGATGAAGTCCATGCAAACTAATTGTAAGTATGACCAACTTATATGATTCCTGAAAAGGCTCGCCTTTTGAGACTACAGCCACAACGCGAAGCGAGATTTTACTTCGTCGTGAAAAGAAAGTGAGGTTAAGTCGACAAGTTTAGACTACCTACCTATATTTGTTCTATGAAAAATGCAAATAAATCATATTCTAAGTGCATGATTAAATGTTTGTTTTGTAGTAGGGTGCAGATAGTAATTATTAACACTCACCAAGTAGAAATCCTCATCGCTACCTACATTACCGCTCGCATTTGAATGCAATACAATTGAAACAATAGAGTTTGCGCAACCTTTGCCGCAGGTAAGTGAAATTTACTTCCCCACAGGTAACCTTGTCGTTTGTTTCATGGAGGTAGTAGAGGGGAAAATTTATTTGTGGAACGTGAAAACCTTGTTTGTGATTTTGCAATCCTGCTTATAACAATAAAGAGACCATCCATACCTATAACAAAAATGTAACACAAAAAAGTAAGTTTTAGACAGTAGTTTGAGAAATTTGGTAGTTGAGACTTCGGTTCCAAGTCAGGAAAAGGCTGGATGGATGGATTTAATAGGTATGTATTTCTTCTGTAGTATTTCTTCAGTATGTGCATCTCATTGTTACCTATCAAGTGCCAGGGGCTGACGTATCACTTACCTGTTCCTTCTTTGACGCTAACGTATCACGTTGTTAGGTTTATCTGTATTAACATTTTGATTTTTTTAAACGTACCTACGTAGATACGTATGGAAGAAGATGGTTGCGCAAACTCTATTTCGTTTTTCACGTGCGTTATCTAAACAAGAAAACATCCACAATGATGAGGATGACAAAATTCGTTCATAAAACTCGTACATTTTGTCATGGCTGATGATAAGACGTTAGCACAACAGACAGTAATAATTGTTTAATACAAGACTTGCGATCGATCAACATACAGTAAATTGACGTATGATACCTACTTCGTAACACTACAATTATGCTGGTACGTTACTGAAAACAAGAGGCCATAAACAATGTGATCCTCACAGTACCTGAAGATAATATTATGCTTCGAACGGATATGTGTATATGAGCTAGGATATTAAGGACTAGACCGGTGTAGTAGCTAATTCGGTTAATGCACTTACGATTCTCACAATATAATTTTAGCTACCTATTTGAAAACGATAAAGAAATAAGTATAAAAAATTAATAACTTTTCTCGTCAGAACAGCCATACAAATAGATTCTGATAAGGTACCTGTTAATGAAACCACGGAAGAACTTAACATCATAAATATATATGCAGCTCGATTCTTTTAGACTTTAGTATATGATGAAGAACTAATAGGGGGTCCCTGACTAGGGAGGTAGTACTTAATACGAAGCAGAGGTAGTTCCGTTGAAATCAGTGATGAGTAAATAACTTGATACAAAATTCCTTCCACAAAAATGACATAGGTAATTATGAACAAGATGATTTGCATTAAATACGGTGAAACACTTTCGTTGTGAGTTAAGAGACAGAGAGTAAGCTTAGAAAAATAAATTAGTGTTTTAAAACAAGCAACAAACAAGTTCATCGAAGTCCACTTCGTCCAACGTTACTTCGCTGGTTTTCATGCTTCAATCACCAAACTTTGAACAAGTCTGTCTTTAGTGATATCCTCAGTCGCTCGTGCGGTTTTCACTGTTTGTAGACTCCTGTACTTGCCTAAGCGAGAAGTTAGGTTGAAACGGTACTGGAGAAGCCCTTCAAACGAAAGTATAAATGTATGGCGTAAGCGTTAGTTAACACTCATTGATACAACAACGCAAAAAGTATAGAAAAAGAAGAGTAGGAAACTATCAATTTCCTCATTAAGAAATTAAAATGTAAAAAGCATTGCCACACAATATGGACCTCACTGTCGTCTGTGGGGCAAAAATAGAGTTGGTATAATACTTATGATTCTTGTATGAAGTAAGGCTCATGCTGCAACGCATCCATGTAGTAGGAGAAAAAAGGGCAGAGCTTTCTCGAGAGCTATCATCGCTTGTGCTCATTACATGTTCATCAAAAGTTTGAAGGAAACCATGTAAATAATTGATATTTCTACGAACACATTAATTTTGCCTCGTCAGTTATCAATGCAAAAAAATTATAGAAAATAAAATTCTAGAAAAATAAATCTGTCAATTTCCGACCCATGGGTTGATATAATTACAAATTTGCCTTCATGTTTGTAACGGATAGTTGGATGAACGTCAGAAACATAAGTGACTTTCGCCGCTTGATATTTTTAATGCAGTACCTATAGCTACTGTCGTATCGTTTTTCATTAAGAACATGTTGATAGATATGTATACCTAATAGCTAACAACCAGTTTTGCAAATCACGACATTGCTTGACATACCTACCGCCTGAATTACAAACACATGTAATAATGATTTTTGCACTTGGTCGACAGTTTTTCAAGTTGTTAATGCATACTGTTGGGATTTTTCCAAGGGTGCTTAGATCATGGTGCTGTATTGGACAACGTTTCACGCTGTGCCTAAGCTCATCTTCAGTACTTATTGTAGAGAGTGGCGGTCAGATTCTGGGCTCAATAGTTGCGCGAAATTGATGCAAGGCCAGCTAATCTTGTTTTATTAATTTTGCATGAAGACTCTCACAGTTTGCTTATTCATATCCCGTGGAAAAATGGGATTGGTTAAAAATCCTTGTAGGTTTCTCATTCCGATTCATTCATTCTGCGTCTGGTATGCATTCTATTATCGATCTGATATTTGGATAAACACGCTACTGCAACGGGTCCGTAATTATTCCATCGGATTTGGTTTGGTTGGCCCAAAAACTGGCGAATATAAGAAGACCTTTGAAATGCTCCTTTTTTCTTGCTCAATTTTCAATGTTGACGAGGCTAATAATTACCTAATATTGGGGAAGGTTAATAACAAATTTCTGATATTTTCTTTCTTCAGATGACTCAGTATAAAGACATACAGAAGGCACCTATATTTTTCCCTTCGGTTTATACAGAAATCGGGAGTTTCAAAAATACCACATTCTAATTGAGTCTACAAAACTCATGAAATTTCAAGTTGTTGAGGAGGAATCGAAGGGACAAAAGGCAATATAATTTGAATTGAAAAAAACCGCTGCAAATTATTCACAAAGGTTTATTATTTACCTGTATAGATGCCCCTTCTGCGTAGATCACTGTTTTCTGTGGTCAATACCCTCGAGCTCCCCCCAGGAAAGCCCTAAATCGAGTAATGGAGCCGGCCCCGGAATTAATGTTTCCTACAAATGCGCGTGATTCAATAATTCAATCATTAATTATTTTGTAGTTATTCATGAAGTATAAGGCAAATAATAAACCATTTTGTAATAATTTACCTGTATAGGTGCCCCTTCCACGTAAATGGAATAATGAACCGTTGTGTAATAATTTACCATTGCGTAATAATTTGCCCGTCAATAATACCAACTTCAACGTCTGTTCAAGTTTCACTAACTATCAACAAACTCCAAAAGAGCCATTATTTTTCAAATTTAAATAATATAACAGAAATCACAGAACAACCAACTCGACTTCATACTCCGTGAATATAATCAGTTGCTCCCTAGCAATGATTATCTCGGGCCAATTCCCGATTGTCGCCGCGTCCCTAACGATGATATCTGGGCTGAATGTATACAATTTCATTCACCCTCCTGTTGAAAAAGCCTGTTGGTGCAAACTTCTGGGCCTTACTGTGAACGAACGTTCGAGAACTATTTACAACCGTAAAAAATTCGATATAACGGTGTCCTGGAGATTTCAACCCCTATTTTTCCCCCTTAGGGATGACTGACATCAACGGCGAGCTTCGAGGACCAACTACACCTCAAATGATGGGACCTATAAACAGAATTTTGTCAATTTTGGTTCGTGGTAACTAAGAAAAGTAAGAAGTACGGCGTACAGCGTACCGCGGACGGACAGAAAATTTTTTTTATTGCATTTTCGGATTCTACATACCTTGAAACGGAAACCTCAAATTTTGAGGGGGGGGGGGGGGGGTTAAAATTGTATTTTATTTTTCATGCTCGATTCCAAAGGTTCATTAGGTATTGAAAATAATAAACCTAAAAAAAACTTTAGATTTAGCCGGGACGGACCGATAGACAAAATACCATGTATTCATATTTGAACGTGAAAGATGTTGTCCCAATGCCTTAGTTTCATCTATTTATATTTCATGGGCGAGGAGGTTAGGTATTTTTATTCTCAAGTATGTGCCAGCGTCACTTCGGCCAGTTGAGGTAGAACGGCCTTCGTCGAGAGAGGCCCATGAAAAATAAGTCGGGTGTGGCGCTACCGATTTGAAACGTCATATCTCTACCAATCAAACCGTGAAATCATTAGACCTGTTACTAGTATACTACTATGTTACGTGAATTACAACTTTGCTGTTGAGTCGGCCAAGTTTTATCTTTGCACCAATAACTTTCGATATATCTATAATGAGCAAGATATGATGATAGAAGAACTATTCCCTATAACCATTTTCTTTCATTCCATATTGATTTTGACCACGTGTTGGTTCTTGACCGACATCAGGCGGTCTGAATGAAGAACCGACTCAACCACATAGCTTTGCTGACGGTCGTAGGTATGCACTCGCCTATGTAGTTTGATCTTGTTTTAGTTTACGTATGTCATACGACACAGAATACACAACATCGTACTACATGAAACGTCATAGAACACGAACTCTGAGATTGTAAACCTTCCTACTCCATTGCGAAGTATAGCTACTTCAGTGCCTACCTCATAATCAGCAGCCATTCTCTTATCAAATACTAACATCTGAAGGCGGATCTGATAACTGTCTGAATAGGATATTTCATACGCGTTTGGATTTTATATATTTTTGGAGAATTCAAAGTTCAAAACATTCGAATTATCTATTTCGGGTCAGTTTCTGAGTAACGTAAACTACGAATGTCGAAAGTGGCTAAAGAGGGAGTGATGAGGGGGTCATAGTTTTGTTGAATTCCTAGGTATCCTGGCATGAATGTGAAGTTCATGATGGTCTTCTGAGAATCCAGTCAACTCATCAAATTGCTCTAGACCTGGTTTTCTGTATCTCTTCACGTTAGGGTTTCACAGTCTCATCCCGAGTGATTTGATTTGTCGAACAAATACCTAGGTACTGCTCATCAGATAAGAAGGGGAAGACACCATACGTGTTTTGATAATTGACACGCGTTTCGGTCCCATACTGCTATTCCAAATGCGAGAAAATCATTGCGAACTAAATTTGCTAGTGAAGTATTTATTTTGAAGTTTGGTCGAACTGAGGCTGAGAAAGAGGTCTTTACTCTTGCTCCCAAAATAGTCGGCTGTGCTCTCAGGTTTCCATCCCACGCGATTCGAGAATATGGTTTTGCGGAATGAACGGTTGTAAAATTTGATTTACGTTTATTAGGTAAGTTTCATAGGTTTCTTTCTCATAGCTTCATACGTTTCGTACGTACTTCCCCATTGCATACGATTTCCTAAATGTAGAGTTCGCCATTGAAATTAGCGTGATTCAATTGACCATGAACAGCGACGGTCTGACGATCAACAACATCCTCTTTGGCTAATGGCCCCAGCATTAGAAATAACCGCTGTGTTGAAATAATAATGGTATTCTGTGTGCGGGATGATATTGCCATGGGATCAGTCCCAAAAGGCCGACAGACCACCTATAAAAATACATTTGTTCTCTTGAAAGTTTAAGTTGGTTTGAATAGAGATTTATTTTTATATTTCACTCCAAGTTGAATACTCCTGGGTTCTTATGTCACAAGAGAGATCATAATTGCCACTGTTATCGTATTATACATTAATTATTTCAATGTCCGTTAGAAGAAATTCAAGAGGTGCTTGGGACAGGCATTGGTAGAGAACAGATACATGAAGCTATTTTTGACCTTTTGCTAAATGATCCGGAGCAAATTCTCATGAAATCGTTTGTTTTGTAGGTTTACAACTTAAGAAAACAAAAATCATAAATAGCGCTTAACCCTCGTACATAATAACAAAATAATAATTAAATGAGTAGACGAACATTTAATTATTCTTCAGCGCAAAAACAGTAAATTATTTACTCTGGAATTCATGGGCTTGAATTTATAGACTGCGTTCAAATCTTCTAACAAAATTTACTATTGTATTACGCACTCTGATCAAGGTAATTTTCTGGTAGTAACGTATCACTTCTCTACCATAACCTTAATACCTAAGCAAATATTAGCGAAAAAGCCACAGTAGGTATTTAATTAAACAAATAGGTATGTATAATAACTGAAATAGGTACGTACGGTGCGGGGGCTGGGACAGACACAGGGGCCTGTGCTCCACTTTGCTGGTTGATCGTGTCGACAATATTCTGCTCGGAGTAGAGTCCCATGGGAGAATTGAACTGTTTATGACTGATCTGTACAAACCGGAAAACCGCACCATATTAGTGTTCAGACAGATGCCAAATAAGTAAATGTTTCTGTTATTCATTACCTACTGCATTGTGGTATTCATTTTTCAACATGAAAATGATTATTATGGAACAGAAGTGATTAGGAATTTCCCACTTTCAACCTCATGGTTGGATAAAGCCTTCTCAAAAACCCCCCGAATGCCAATTTCTAACTATAAGTTCCCATTAGACTCCGAAGGCGTGAGGTCATCTGGTAAACCGTGCCTAATATTTTACTTGTAGGTACCAATAACCTGTTGCGTTCCCACGAAGTAAACGATACTGAAGAACTCCCCGTGTTTTTACGAGTATTATTGGGCAGAATGGATGGAAGATTAAGATATACGGAAAGGGATGTAAATCAAGTAACCTAGTTTATAATCGATGACATAGTCATCGAATGAAATATCATTATCGACTTAACTAAAGCGGGATACGTTTCTTTAATAAAAACTGCAATGAATAACTCAAGCAAGAGGATAATAATTCCATAAGATATACATGATATTCTAAATTCCCCATAGACGAGTTGTGCAAATAAATTCTCAGTAGTGTAGTTAAAATCGAGTCACAATTCTGCATGTTTCGGTCTAGCTTTTGCATTTAGACGGTATTCAAACAAGTTCAAACGCCAAAAGGTAAACCCGGAGTTTATTGAACCATGCCTAGTGAAATTTACATTCACTTACAAGAGAAAGAAAAAAAAAATACAAAATATTTCACATGCGGTAAATATGTAAATGAACCGGTTAACAACTCAGTGTTGTTCAGAGTTGTGGTTTCAATTAATATATGCGGGGTGCCTTGAAATTGCGGTGTTTAAACATGTTAGAAATCGCAGTGTTGCTGTTAGAGCAGTTCTCATATCAACTTGTACCACCCCTTAATTTTGATTAAATTACAAGTGGGTAAACTTGTGAATTTATTTAATTTGATATTGAGTTTGAAGCCGGTGGGGATGCGTATTAAATCTATGCATATATGCGGTAGCTTGATTCATGTATTATCGACGTCTTCCATTGCGTATTGCATCAATCTGGACGTAGTTAAGGCACATTCTGCAGTGTAAGTAGTTCTCGAGTGTGTAGCCACATCTGTTCAGTGATGTGCTGGAGTAAATTTCATCATATTAGCTATTAATATACTTCTTCCAAACAAGTATTCGTAGTTTTTCATGCAGTTTATTCTTATTGGTTTCCGTATTATGAAAATATTATTGTTTCAGCGGAATCATCCAACAACCTGCTTTCCAGGTCCGCATTGCTCTTCGATTTTCTGGATGATGGTATCGGCAACCTGCGGCAATGCATCTTGAGTTATGATCGTGAGAGTCAACAATTATGAGCCCTACCTGTACATATGGGCGAACCTTTTCGTATCAATTCATGTAGTTGTATGTGAATTCGAATACAGAACAGATGTGGATTGTGAGTGGGGATCCACCAGTTGAGCACAAAGCTGGAATGAGCATACCTAAAGGGTAACGTACCAATTGACCGTTCAACTCCGTTCACCTGCTGCCCGCATGTGGGAGTCCGGAAAACCTCACTATGGTAATTTTAACTTTCTATCAGTAGGTAATATTGTAAAGTTAGTGGTAAAATGCACGTGTCATTTGGTAGAAAAAATTTAATCATTTGAAATCCCGAGTTTTACGTTGCTTCATTATACCTATTTTATTCAAAGTAATACGATAGGTAGCCACCGATTGCTGCGGTCAACTCTTAGCTGTCCGTGACAGAACGGCGCTGCGCTCAACTAGTGATGTTTTCTGGCTTTGCGCTCAATGGTCTACACCCTTGTGAGTGAATAGATCGGATTATATCGAAAGCTATAGCATCCACAAAACCATAAAATAGAATAAAAAAGCTTGAATGGCTGCTTTGAAGAACATGAATGTTGAATGACCAATAAAAAATTGATATGACGATAACAATAAATAAAATACATCACTTGAAAGTACAGCACGTAAGGTGGTAGGTACTGCTTGGTCAAAACGTTGGGTGAAAAGGGTTCACAACAGCCTATGTATTTTGTAGGTTGTCATCCTCCGTAATATCAAGATTAAACTGAGGGCTAATTTGTTTTGAAGGAAAGGTAAATACCAAAATAAAATTTTACTGTGAATTTGGTTTTATTTTGATTTGATTTAGTTCATTCTGGGAGAACCTATTTTATTACTCCTCTGATAAATCATAATTATATCGATCGTGTGTTAACTGTTTCCCACATTACGATTAATGTAACCCCTCAGAAATGTGTTTTTCGATTTTTCAAATAATAAACACCTCTTATTAAATCTCAATTCGTAAGATTTTTATCTTTCTCAAATTACGCAAAATTTAATTTTCTAATTATAAAAAACTTCATTTCATAATTTTTATTATTTTTTTAATTTATTTTTTACAAAAAATTAAACCATTATTTAGGATTGTAAAAAAAGTTAAACACGCAATAAATTCTAGGTATAAAAAAATATTATGGTACATAGGTACTCGTATGTTCGCCTGTACGAAAAAATATACAAAAAGTTAAATTTCCATAGAACTCTAAAATAAGGTAGGTATCTACCTATGGAAAATACAATAGGGACACAATATGATGACTTCTTGTCAATAAATGTGCGACACATATTAACAGGTACCTGGGTACTTGAATTCTTGTGCACTTCGTTGTTAAGCATAATAACATGGACGTACCCTTTGTTTCATAGCAAGCTCATGCGGCAGGAGGGGATGAGGAGGTGCCTGCCTGAACATCGGGTTCGGATGGTGTCGGAGATAGGACTCGGTCGGGCCGAAATCCTTCTTCACCTTGGCCCCAGGTAGAACCAGAGGTGTCGTTCTGTATGGCTTCACATGAACAGAACAAAACAAATACGAAACAGGTTTTACAAAAATGACGAACGCATTGACTAGACAGTGAGAAAACAATGAGGGTGATTAAAACGCGTACAAACAACAATGATGCCCTGCATATAGGGAATGAGAACATGCATCACCACATACACATAGCTCCAAAGCACAAGAAATTTCGACATTTTCAACAATTTGGTGCTAACACGAAAATTGTATCTAAACCTCTCTATATGTATTTTACTTGGGAAACAAACCTCGGAATGTTTCTAAATAGCATAATCCAAGGATAAAACCTAGAGAATCTTATGCAGTGCCTCTTCGATCTGCTATTCTAGGTATGGCGCAGTTCTCAGATTCACATATTCGTGGTAACTTTTGGATGACCAAATTCGAAGACCTCGAGCGCTTTGAATAACTGGTACTTGAGCAGATTGAACCACCTACGTTCAAATTCAGTGGCACGTTGTAAAACTATCACAGTTGAACCTGGATAATTGACGTTTCAAGGGACCGATCCTTTACCGGTCAAATAACCAGGTTTTTCAATTATTCAGGGCAAGAATGATGAATATGTCAATTAACCAGGATTTGAATGAAAAACGAACACATCAAACATTCATATGAAAAATCGTTTTATTTCACACTGATTATTATTGATCGTCACTGGGGTTCGAAGAAGTCGGTGATCGTAGCCTGCTTTTTACATGAACTTCTAACAATGTTGTCGAAAATAAGCAATTTTTCAAACACGTTTTGATCTGTTTCCGTGGTTCCAAAGTAGGTACCGTGTCGAAGTTTCAATGGCTTTCATAGCTTCATGTTGGGTTCTGGCGGAGGTCCTTCTTATTATAAATAAATAAAGCAAACTGACGCAAACATCAAATCGAACGTATACGATAAAAAATGATCAATGGCTATGATCATATTGACATCGATGACAGGGAGGGAGATCCGGCAATTACAAAGGTCGGCGATCTGTTGTAATGGGTGGGGAAGGGAGGGGGAACCCTTCAATTACAATAGAGGTCGAGAGTGGAAGTCCGTTCAATTAACCAGGTTTTGGGGTAGGTTTCAATTAAACAGGTTTTTATCGGTCAATTATAGAAGTTTTCGGGCCTCAAGGGGGTGGGACAGGCAAAATTCCTTCAATAAAAGAGTTTTTCAATTATCCAGGTGTGAACTAACCAGATTCTACTGTATTCTTGAAAACTTGAAAAGGGAAGAAGCCACCGAAAACCCGGGAATGGATCGACGGCCTGATGGCGATGTCCTTACATCGAGACCGCTCGCCTCCGGTACCGAACCAGCTATAGTCGACGGGTTCCTCCGGAAGGTATGGTAATTTTACTTCTAATACTAGCGGAAATAACCCTTCAGATATCAGATTTAATAACTGACCCAAACTACTGCCGCACTAAATGTCGAAGCCGTTTTTTTTTTTACCTCAAAATTTTATTCTGGACTCTTAAAAGCCCATATGGCGGGATATTCCAAGTCGTAACAAGGATAGACAGCGCGAAACGTCATTGAAGAGCACGAGCTAGATAGGCTGGGTCCCGGCGCGGGCCGTGACGAAGCAACTGGTCGCGAATTTCAAGAGACTTTTCCCGACCAGTATAATACCTTTCATATTGCACATTTTTCAAAGCTCTCACTATGATCTGTCGTAAAATAAATACCAAAAAAAATCCAGTCATGAAGCATGGCTTGAGGAGCGAATTTTCAAAGAAATAGTGCGGGAAATTGAGAATTTAAATCAGTGGTAATCTGCCAGAGCACTCATTACGGCCTGAATGGGCACTGGCTGATACCAGAGTGATACGTCGTGCAGAAAAATTATGTCTACAAATCATGTTTTGGTGTTTGTACCAAAAAATTGTGATTTTGATCACTCGATACAGTCTGAACGGCTTGAAACTACACCCAATCGATTCAGCGACCAAAAAGAAAAGAAACTCGGCGCTCCGCGCCTCGCCAGGGGGCAAGCCCCCTGGACCCCCGGATGCTTACTGCTTAGAGCCTACGGCTAAAATTCAAGCAACATGGAACATGCTTTAGCCACGCTTATACACATCGAAACAACCAAGTGACAACCAAACAAGCGTCATTGTTTACTATCGATTTATAACATCCATTTATATAGTTATATTATGAAACTAGGAAATAAATACCAAGAACAAATACGAAATAAATGCGTGATAAATCAAGAGCTTTCCAACGAATGGAAATCGATTTTTGTCCGATGAAAATGAAAGAAGTTTCATTTCCCTAGCAACTACTCGGTTGTACGTGAAAATCATAAGAAAATTTCGTCACCCATCCGCGTCACCCATTCAGCGTAACGTTTTTTGGCTAGTTAGTCCAAGGCTAAAGCATGTTCCATGCTAAAAACAGGGTAAACAATACCTCACATGTCTACACAAAAAACATGAATTTTTTCGGATTTTGGACTACAATTTTGCAAATCTGGTACGCTGGGTGAGCCTAACTGGACTAGAACCAGTTGCAATTTATTCAACGCCCCAAAAAACTTGATTTACAACGCCCCACATGCATGTGTAGCTAAAATCTGACAGTTTTGATTTTTTTAAATTAAAAATTCAATCAGCCCTGCGCACAACTCAGGGTTGGGTAACGAACTAATCATTACCTATCTTGCGGAAACGGATTTTTCTGCGCAAGAACGAATGTATTACCATGATAATTAAGGGATATATTTTATATATACATATACACACGAAAAAGTGAAAAATCTATCATTTAGAAATAATTCTAAATAAATCATTTAGATTTAAATCCGATGCATGAAACGGATTCTGGAGGGGTTTCCGGTGCACAGGGAGCATCTTTGACATTTTTAAGCGAGCCAGATAGCTACATTTTCTTTGAAAATTCGCTAATAACCGAGCAGGTTCACCATTGCGTTATAATAATATATAAATTATCATAAAAAGGTGAATGAAGGCTGTCACTTTACGGTAATAATGAATCCTTTCACTTGGATTTGTAGATTTCAAGTTTCTCTGTCTGACTAGTTAGTTACACTTCAGTTGCCCTGTTTCCCGCCGTCTAATTTTAGAATTTTATAAACTTCCAACCAAGAAGGCCACTCGCCGGAGTTAATGGCACATTAATGAAAGGTTGACGCCTCTACCCGAGGAAACCTTGTTTACATACAAAAGTATGTTACAGCAGTGACTGGGATACCCAGTGCATTTCGAATTAAAATTTTCGGCGACTGGGCTGGGGTAGGGATCGATGAAATGATCATTTCAGTTCGAGTCATACATTGGTAATAGTGATGTATACTTATCGGAAAAACCTGCTTGTGACAAACTCACCTCAAAACTTTTTTTTTGGGAAGATCTGGGGAGATCCTGTCAATGACAAGTTGACCCAATTTTTTCCGCTATAAACCTAAATACCTAAATTTTGTTGTTACCTATTACTACATGAAGTGAGTGCTACGGTATACGGTTTTCCTCAGAAAATAAGGAAGTTGTGTCATATTTAGTGGCACCTGTTTATGAGCCGACTGCGGTGCAATCTCATAAGTCTAGACAACATATGAAATAGAAATAGTTAACAATTAAAGCCAATCTAACACTTTTTCTGCTTTTGAATCTCATTTCTACTACATTTTCAATGGAATAAATAACTATTTTTTGAGCTTTGAAGCAAGGATTGTGATCGGTAGTTGACGTACATCAGCCTACAAAACTACTGTTTCTGAAGAAAAAAAAAATCTATAGAGGCTCTTGTTCGGATTGATGAAGCGTCAGCTGGGCCAAACTTCAAGCGTTTGGATCTCCACCAAATCCTGCGATGACGCAGACGACTTTTTTCTGACAGCTGTGGTTAGTTGGTCTTTTCCCCCGTTATGTTTCAATCGCAGTCCACAATACCCGAATGTAAAATGCGTCTATCCGTTCCACAATCAAGCCCAGACGGAAGAACCACTCTTCACGCAGTTTTGTCTACTTCCTTGGTGCATCCAAATTAATTAGCAATATTGCTCGCAAATAAGTGAATAACTGTTTCAATCCAATTTATATTCTTTCAAACCAGATTAATAATTATCGTTCAAATCCCTGTATGATAATAAATTATTATTCTCAAATTAATAAGTATGATAATTATTAATTGTTCTCAAATTAATGAGTATAATCTAATTATTATTCTCAAATGGTTTATATCTACCTACCTACTAATAATAAATTATTATTCTCAAATTAATAAGTATGATAATTATTAATTGTTCTCAAATTAATGACTATAATCTAATTATTACTCTCAAATGTTTATATCTACCTACCTACTAATAATCGACCAACTCGAAATTCACCTCAATTTATCAAATTAATGAAGTGATGTAACCTAAAATAACGGGGATGCCCGCTTTTACGATTATTTTCGAAGAAGTTTGGCATAGGTCCTCTCACAACACGAAGTAAATTTAGCGTTGCAGTGACGCTCTGGCGAGATTTTTGTCTCGACGGACGTATGCAAACCCAATTGAACTTTACCTTCGCTATAATAAATGTTTATTGCACAACAGTTTAGCTGACTACTGACCTTCCAAATAAAGACTCTTCCAATATGTTTTGGAAAGTTGTTTTTTGAAATAATAGAAGTAACTAATGTTCGCAATGCTTGTTAAAAATCTTCTATTTTGAGTGTCCACCTAAGTAGATACTATATTGGTTATATGTACATTGCAATTCCGGAGACCTAGTTTTTGTATTCACTCTCTTACTGAGATTGTTTCGGACTCTTCAGGAGACTAAAATTCATAGATACATGATTATCGTATAATTTGCTATCTAGAACTGAAGGAAATTTTTATCTTTCAATATGTAGTTCTGCAAAACCAATCCACACGTCAATCAAGTCAAGTTGATGGCCACTGGGTGTGGTACCTAGTTTAAGTTTTACGGTTTACTCTACATAATTTTCACCGTGAGTAAAATCCAATAATGAGTACCTATCACCAAGTGCATAAGAATAATATCGATGTAAAAAAATTATGCACACTATGACAACTGAATTGAGAATCAACAACTGTTGATGCAAAACATAACAAGTGTTGGCTTCACATCGGAACCCGCCCAGCCCTGAGGAAAGTACCTACTGAATAACGTCAGATGCGTCTGATTACCATGCACAATTTTGCTGGTCACCGAATAACGTTTTTACTTATAGATCAACGGCAGAATGAGATGATATAACTGTAAATTATTATTATACACTTGACATATTATACGATTTGGAAAGATATTCCTTTTGGTAGCCTATTCCTGTAGGCTTTTAAAAGGGGTAAAATGGCCAAGCAAGGATGGAGTCACAGGGTCCGAAGAGAAGGGTCAGTAAGAAAGACAAGGGTCAAGTTACTTCAGCAAAACTTCGAAACTCTGCAGCAGTTGGTTTCTTAGGATCGAATTTATTTTCTTGTGCCACATAAAATCTTGCCATTGTTGATCAACCTTACAGGTACTTACTGGACGACCGACCCAACCAAACCGTTTGATCTGAAGCACTGATTGATAAATACGAGTTCATCACAAAACAAAACCTTGCTACATACCAATTCAATTTATTAGTTACTAGGCAACATTAGGGCGCCCCTTATGAAGTGTCTGTCAACTTTATATCCTGTAAGTAGTTTAAGTGCAACGATTAATTCGCTGGGTGAGGTCCATCACATTATAACAAGTGATTTCATAAAATACGAGGACACAATCTTAACAACATTTGCCTACCAGAAATCATTTTTGGTCATTCAAAAACAAAAACGAAACTACCTACACTGGCATACATAGGTAGGTACTCACTCACCAAGGACCTGGTTGGTGTTGGGTTCTCGTACCTACCTACTTCCAAACGTTTTTGCTCTGTCATTTGAGAATTCAGAACGATGGGATTTGCTTATACGTCACAATTAATACATACAATAATGAAATTGTAGCAGTTTTCCAAAAACGATTGGATTTTATGGAAAAACAGTGAGATTGAGTCCCGAAAATAAAAAAAGTAGTTTGTTTAGCACCCACAAACAGCCCGAATATTCATGATTCAATATCAGGTGTATAAAGGGAATTTACGCCCATTTCAGTTCGTCAGATTGGTATTACATGCCTAATATTTTTTTTGAAAACTAAAGATTATATACACGGATTGGTATGTAATAATAAATTATTATATTCAACAATAATTAACAAAATACCATCAAATTGCATGAAACAACAAGGGATTTGAGAACGATCAAATATCGGAAAAGAGATTGTTATCTCACCCATAAGAGCGTGGAGTCGGTGTCAGCCCCAATGTATTTCCTTTGCTGGTGGTAAAGAGTCGTCATCTTGGGGTTTGTTTTTCCGGTGCCGTTCCCACTAAAACTGAAAGCTCTTCGAAGGGTTCTTTGAGTTTCAATCCCCACCAGAAGTCCACCTCCCACGCCATGCCCCACCTTCCCTTTTTCTTACTCAACCGTTCTCTGTAGGCCTTCAGGGGAAATTTTTGTCAAGGATTCCTTATTTTTAAAAAAGTTTTCATTCATGAATAAGTTCAAGATGTGAAGGTCGACATTTTCTCCTAGGAACAATAAATATACAAAGAAGTATAAATAAATCCCATCCCCAGTTTTGGTTTATTATTTTCAATAATGAACCATTGGAATCGAGCATGAAAAAAAAAATTCTTACCCCCCCTCAAAATTTGATGGTTTACGTTTCAAGGTATGTAGAATCCAAAACTGCAATAAAAATATTTCTGTCTGTCCGCCGTTTTATTTTCAAAATTGGCTTTCGAATCTCAAATGAACATTATTAAAAGCTAGTGCAACCTAAATTATCGAGAAGTCTATCGGTAACACATTTTACTATTTCCATAATGGGCAATTATCGTGAATTCCGTCCGCATTTTTCTCAATTTTATATTTACAATGTGTGATAGACGACAGGGCTGAATCGGGAAAATGCCTCCTTCATATTTTGAGAGACTTTCAAACTTGAAGATTTCCAAAAAGAGGCGGGGAAATGGGGCCCTGCTGTTGCCTGTGACATTGTACGGATATGGGTTCTGATTGGCTGGCCGTGGCAACAGACGGGAAATTTCCTGTCGATGCGCTATATCCGCGGGAGGTAAGTAAGCAAGCGGCTTCTTCAAATCGCTTTATTGCGTGTTTTTCTTCATCCATGAAGCAACTTTTCCCTCTAGCTTTCAACTTTTTCAAATGTGTAGAGGAAAATATCGTATCAAAAGTGATGTTTGTGGATACGTGATAATTGCCGTATGTCCACAACTGCCGTAATTTTGTACGGTGATATTTGTGAATACAAGAAAAAATTCACGATCTAGTACTCTTTGAAGTAAGAGTCAATGAGCATTCACGAAAACAGATCTCATACGAGCAGCAGTAGCCACATCGCAACGATCTCTCTGCAATAACAAAGCATTGCTTGAAATTCTAGGCATAATTCAGTCGTGGTCGAAATCAAAGGCGAGACTACGAACGAAAAATAACCCACTTTCCTTCAGCTTTACGACATAGCTCTTTTATAGTTACGACCTTGTGCTAAAATTACGGGTAATCCAAAAATAGACGGTGTCGATTGTGTTGGGTAAAAACTAAGCAGAAAGTTCGATCTGAAGGATGACAGAGGTCTTGGAGAAAAATAAAGATGCCATCGTGTTTTTCACGGTTACTTGGTATGAAAAACATTCAAGAATGTAAGTGGCAGAGCGTGATTTGAACACAGTCGCACAAGAATTAACTGCTAACATAGAATCTTCCGATTTTATTTCATGAATAAATATATTCTTTCAAAGTATGCATCCAAAAGAAACATACCTTTAAACATATTCATATTGAACCGAATGGTACGGTAATTTTTAATGTTTACTTCCTTACACATCCCGTAGGGTAACAGAAAAGTAGAGAAGAAAGGCAGAAAGGTTCCATAGGAACGCTCCAAAATATTATAATATAGACTTGTATAGGATGCCCCTATAAGCGTATAATTTATTTGCTCTAGGTAAGTGATATTTTGCCGATATCAGTGAATGTCTTTTGGTTTATTATTCTGTGAATAATACTCCTATATATTCGCTCAGCAAAACGTTTTGGAGCACCCCTCAAAATTTTTTCTTTTACTTTTCAAGGTGCTAGGTGCCAAAAATGCAAGGTCGGTCCGCCGAGAGCCGTATCATCCATACCTACCTTTATTTTCGATCTAAAAAATTCGCTCTTTCCTACACAGGCTCCATTTGGGCTGGTTGTTTCCCGAAACTTTGCAGCCCGATCGGAATATACCCAAGGGTGTTACGGGTAAAAAATGGGTGTAAAAATAGAGTTTTTGGTGTTTTAGTAACATGAGATATGGTTTTTAGGATGAGGAGACCGAATATGACGTTGATTTTTACCAAAGTGTGGAAAATTGAGGTTTTAGCGAAGTTTCAACTCTCAGAATTCTTTTTTTATGAGCCAATAACCTGGGAAATTGTCTGAAATAACCATAATTTTGTGATAACACTAGAAGTTGTACTAACAGGTGAATCAAGACTCTTCAATGGCTCTATCAATGTTCAAAGATAATTTGTCAAAAATAGGAGCCTAATTCGAGTTACTGAGGGCAAAAATTGGTGGAAACCATCAAACATAGCTATTTCAATTATTGGACATGAAAGAAACAATAACTGAACAGCGAACATTTCTGCAGGTACATTCAGTAGGACAATAAACCCATGTCGCAAGGACTTTGCAGCGTTTTTATTAAACTCGAAGCTCGGCGTTACTGTCAGTCATCTCTAAGGGGTTCAAAACAGGGGATGAAATTTTCAGAACGCCGCAGCTCGAAAACTTTTGATAGAAGGGTACGGTTTTTTTGGCGTTAATAAATTTGTCTTGAGCTAAAAAAAATTTTGAGACCATCCGGAGCATTGTACGAGGTGCAAACGAGCATGTTCGTTTGCACCAAAAAGCTTCGTCAACATGATCGTGAATCAAACGATTAAATCCGGCCCAGATATCATCACTAGGGAGCACCTGATTATAATCAAGGATGGCTGTATGAAGTCGAGTTGGTTGTTCTGCGTTATTATTTCATTTGATAAGTGATGGACTATTGGATTTTGTTGGTAGGTACTTCTGAAACTTGAACAAACGTTGAAGTATTATTGATGGTAAATTATTACACAGTGGTAAATTATTACACAACGGCAAATTATTACACAAAGGTAAATTATTACATAACGGTTCGTTATACCATCTACGTAGAAGGGGCTGGAGTTCGTTGGTAGGTACGTTTGCAACTTTTTTCACTCCACATCAACAATTTCACTTCAGAACTTCATTATTTACGTTTCTTTTTGCCATTTTAGGTACTGTTTGTCATCGACAAATTATTTTAGCAACATTTAACCCGTGATTTAGGCAGGCACCTAGTGACGAGTACTGGGTTAGGTGCCAACCTACGGAGGTTCTGCGATCTACTTAATATGCAGAGAATAGTACATATAATATAATATAAAGGGTTACCTATACAGAGAGCTGTTATCTGTAACAGAAGGGTATTCCGTACAAAATAATAAACCGTTGTGCAGGGATTTGCAGCGTTTTTATTGCATTTTCGGATTCTACATACCTTGAAACGTAAACCATCAAATTTTGAGGGGGCGTTAGAATTTTTTTTCATGCTCGATTCCAATGGTTCATTATTGAAAATAATAAGCCAAAAGCTATTTTTTTTAAATAGGCGTTTTTGCTTCTCTCTGCCTCCCTCTCCATCTCTGTTTTTTCATCAGGCAATCCAGCCGATTTATTTGTTTAGTAAGCCGCTTCATATTGCACATATAAACATATTTGTATGAGGGACTTTCAAACTGGGAGCTAGCTTGATTCATAATCGTCACTCATTCCCATTAATTTCAAATTTACTGTCGTCTAAATGCACTTACTTTACCCGATGTTAAACTCAAAACAGTTCGTGCTGTATGCACCGTCAGATCAGAACTTCACGGACAAATGTTGGAAGTTTTTACATTATAAAGCTTTGTCAAGTCTGCCGGTGAGTTTGGCATCAAGCGACCATCTAGTGGCCAAATCTTGACTAGTCGATTGATACAGGGGTTGTTTTTTTTTAGAACATTAGAGCAATCGAATTTTGTGTTGCGGTTTGGATATTCACACAATGCTGACGAGAAACAGTGGGCATTATATAAAGGGAAAATTCAGTTTTATTTTTTCCAACTACAACCGAGTCAAAGTAATAGGCGGTGTATTTCTAAGTCTACCAAGGTAGCGGGGGGGAGGAAAAAACGTGTCCTTCACAGTCGAAATTTCCAGTCGCGTTTCAAACCTCTCTGAACAAAAAAATATGGTTCCGTGTTTGTCTGTCTCTGTCTGAAAAGTCTGGCAATGCGCATGAAATGTCGTCTCTATGAAACATAACCAGGCAGGTACGTTACCTGCCCTCTTTCGGACTTGATAGCAATCTCTTAATTTGAGGTTCTAACACCAGGTGCAGTTCGGATGTTTTGAATTTATGTTCCCTTTTCATCAACTCATTGAGTTAGGTCTCGGATAATTATATTTCGTTTTGATAAAAATGATCTGAAAAAATTGTAGAGTTGATGAACGGGTAAACATTGTAGATGAAAAATTGTAGATGAACGGGTAAACCGTACAGTAATGAGACTCCAACAGTAATGGGACAGTCCCAGTTCAAATGGCGAAAATAAGGCTTCAATTCATTTGTTACCTACCAGATTTGCACAGGTGGTGCCTCCATTAAACATCTGAACGTCTACGATCGCCGGGACGCCAAGATACCAGGTGATCGACGTCATCACGCCATTCATCGCCCAGACTACGGATTGACTAGTGAAAATTAATTTTTTGTTTAGAAATCTGTGTTTGCTGTTAAGCTTCTACACCTCACAATTTTCAACATTTTCGGATATTTCAGGTAAGAGAACATTCCTTACAGTTTTCTCTATAGTTTTAGCTAGTTGTTGGTGCATTTTGTTCAAGTCAAGCTTCACTTATGACCCTGTCTCTTTACTGTATGGTAATTTAGATGTTTAGACAGTAATGGCCCACCCGTCCCATTACTGTTTTATTCAATTTTCCGGTTATAATGAGTCACTGGAGAGTACTATTGATTATAAGATTGTGGGTATAAGAAACTTGAGTATAAAATGAGTCTACACAGTAATGGACGTAGGTGTCTCATTACTGTATTTGGTACTGTCCCATTATACCAATTCTGCCTATTCCACCTTATTTTTCATATTTTTTACCTTACAGAAATGCCGAAGTCCCCCCAATACTCTGAAGAGGCTATGTTGAAGGCAATGGAAGCGTTCAAAGAGGCCGCCAACAACGAAAGTAGTCCTTTTAAAGCTTTACTTAGAATAAAGAATTTCTTGGGTGGTACAAATATAGTAGACCAAGAATCTAGGGAAGAGAACGTCCCTCCAAAAGTTCAAGTAACTACCTCAGACCCCATCCCTGTAATTGAATCCGTACGTGAAGAAGAGGAACTAGTAGATGATGTCCAAGAAGAAATGGATGGTAACCCCACCCCAGGAGGTAGCATTGAACGTAGTTCAGCTGAAGAAGATTGTATAAGAGAAAAAATCCCTCCAAAAATTGCGAGCCCCATCCTTGTGGTTGAATCTACACAGATAGACGAACTAGTACCGGTTCAAGAATCTGCCGTTAACTCTACTCCTGATGAGGATAGTAGGGGTGCCCATCAAAATATTCTTGACAAATCTGCCTCGGCCAAGTCGGAAAGGGAAAAGGAACGTCGAAAGACTGAGCTATGCTATTACGTCCGATGAATACCGACAATCGTTGAGAAGAAAGATAGAAGAAAAGGAAATCCGAGAAAAAGAGAAAGAAGAACGGAAGAAGAGAAAAATAGAAAAACGTGAAGAGAAGTTATCTGAAAAAAATTTAAAACGTGTTTCAAATCTTTGCGATACATGCAAAACATGTATACGTAAAAACAAATTACAGTGCAGCAGTTTCAAGCGGAATTTCCACGTTAGGTGCGTCCCTCAGTTCCACAAGGACCACATTCCTGACGCAGAGGACTACCATTTTTACGTGTGTAACCACTGCTATAAAGAAGCAGGGAGTGACGAAGACAATTATAGTTTGGGCATTTCGTCTGATAGTGACACAAGTTGTGACATGATGTCAATGGAAGACATTTTGAATGCCTGTTCTTCCAAAATGAAAAGTTAGAGTGCAATAGGGGAAGCTGAAGTTTTATGTTTTAGATTGAAATTTTGTGAAAATTTTTATATTGCAATTTTATTCCAGTTTTATTTGTAAATAAAATATTTTTACCGTTATCCGAGACCACATTTATTCTTTAATAGTTATTTTTCTTTTATTGATAGGGCAAAGCGGTGCTGAGACATTATTTTTCAACACAAATGTGACTTATTTCGAGGTGTCCCATAACTGAATTCAAATGTCTCCTTATAGAATGGTGTGTCCCATTACTATGTTTTTCGACTTTTCACAGTGATATGTAGATATGAAGTATATGAAATGTTGGAAATGAAAAAAATCATAGTTGATTGTTAAGAGGAGATCCTGGGGAATATCTTGGAATATACAGAGCCCTTAAAAAGTTGAAAACAACTTACGTAATGCATTTGAAAAATATGAAAGTCCTTAACCGGTCCATTACTGTATGGTTTACCCTGGTTCCGTGTTTGTCTGTCTCTGTCTGAAAAGTCTGGCAATGCGCATGAAATGTCGTCTCTATGAAACATAACCAGGCAGGTACGTTACCTGCCCTCTTTCGGACTTGATAGCAATCTCTTAATTTGAGGTTCTAACACCAGGTGCAGTTCGGATGTTTTGAATTTATGTTCCCTTTTCATCAACTCATTGAGTTAGGTCTCGGATAATTATATTTCGTTTTGATAAAAATGATCTGAAAAAATTGTAGAGTTGTGAAAAACGAAAAATGGGAGGGTGGGTTGAGCTCTACAGGGCCCCATAAAAATGCATCTACAAA
This sequence comes from Leptopterna dolabrata, assembly GCA_954871275.1. NCBI lineage: Eukaryota > Metazoa > Arthropoda > Insecta > Hemiptera > Miridae > Leptopterna > Leptopterna dolabrata. Next base: position 20,404,699 of record OX940981.1, on the reverse strand, counting down.
ATACGATTTTTGAAAAGTAGAATTATACTGCTTATCAGTATCATAATCAACATTTTCAATATCCATTTGTCCGTTTTAATACCATTATGGTGAATAACATTATTTTTGACCTTCCGAACATCTAAAATATAACAAGTTCGTTACACGTAGCTTTCCACGCGTATTAGGACCAAACCATTCGGAATGTTATGGTGGTAATCACCATAATGGCATTTCTCAAACACGCTGCAAAAGTCCTTGTCACATGGGTTTATTATTGTATTGGACATACCTACAGAAATGCGGGCTGTTCATTTATTGTTTCTTTCATGTCCAATAACTGAAATAGCTATTTTTGATGGTTTCCACCAATCTTGGCCCAAAAAAAAGGAATCAGGCTCCTGTTTTTTTTACAATTCATCTTTGATCATTGATAGCGTCATTTAATTGTCTTGCTTCACCTGCTGATACCACTTCTAGTGTTATTATACAAACTTAAGGTGATTTCAGACAATTTCCCAGGTTTTTAACTCATAAAAATGAATTTTGGGAGCTGAACCTTCGTTACAACCTCACTTCTCCACTACTTGGTCAAAATCAACTTCATTTTTGGTCTTCTCGCCCTAAAAACACGAAAACAAGTCACAAGCTCACGTTCCTAAAACCTGATATTTGTACAACCCCCCCCCCCCCCCCACACCACCTCCACCCCCACTCCCCAACACCCCTGGGTGTTCTCAGATCGGGCTGCCGAGCTTCCGCACACATTTAGCACCCAAGCGGGTCCCAAATGGGGACCCAAACTGTGTGCGGAAGAACGACGATTTTAGACCAAATTTTAACGTAAATTTAAGACTGAAACTTCTTTAGAACCTCAATTTGCTAATCTTTGGCCAAAATCGACTTCATATTCGGTCTCTTCGTCCTAGAAAACATTGAAACCGATACCTCACAAACTCATGTTACTAAAACACAAAAACCCCTATTTTTACACCCATTTTAACCCATAACACCGATGGGTATATTCCGATCGGGTTACAAAGTTTCGGGGCACAACTAGGGCCCAAATGGAGCCTGTGTGCGAAAGACAATTTTTTAGACCGAAAATAAAATATATGCGGATCATACCGCGGACGGCGCGGTGGATGGACATGGCATTTTTGGAATCTACGCACCTTGAAACATGAAAGAACACATTTTGAGGGGGTGTTCGAATAAATAGGCGTATTATTCACAGAATAATAAACCAAAATCTAAATACGTTCCGGGTATGCTGCAAGTTATACAAAAACGGGAATGTAATGTACTAGCAATTTAATCTAAGTTTATTTCACTAAAATTGTTTTATTATAGTGATATAATTATGTATACATTAAGATGTTTTCAGTTTATTAACGTTATGACAACAGCAAATAATCAAACTGAATGATCATCTTAATTCTCAAACTTTCAATACGAAGTCTGTTCCTACAACACTACTGGTATCAACAGAAGCAGAATCAACCCACTGACCTGGATCTCAAGGACCAAGAATAGTGAGATCAGCCCGAACAGACCCCCAGCCTACGTGTTTTCGAGAATGAGTTTAAACTGTAATTATTTATGAGGCCGGATCATGACGTTTTCTTCACTCTTAAAGTCCTCATGTGACAAATACAAGTTATAAACAATACATATACTTCTTAAAAATAGGGTGTAAATGTCAAGGGTGTCACTCACTGTTACAAGTGCAAAGAAAAATTACATAGGGTTATACATCGTTGATCTGGAGCACATAACTTTAGCTTCAAAGAAGAAAACCAAAATGAATTCCTAGATGTTAACCAACGAATTTTCTAATTATCATTTAATGTATCTCCCCTGGGTATACTACCCATGGTTCAAATTTATTTAACTACAAATTTCCGGCTAATTGTATTATTGAAATTTTACAATCCTTACAATGACACACCACCTCTATCGCTACCTACGAAAAATGCCAAGCTCAAGAACAGCATCGTAAACTCAACAAATGAGAGTGGAAAATAAGTACCCCGAGAAATCGATATTCGAACCAGTTTGAAATGATTGAAACCAATGGAAATGGATAGGTTCAAATTTTACGCTGTCGAATGAAACTTCAACTAGGGACGCGGGAGCCTCCCGCCCGTCAAGAAAACCGAAAACCAAAGCGACCAAGAACACGCTTTAATCAACAGAACAAGTAGCGTTTACACCTCCCCCCCACCACCCCGGAACTCGGCCCCCTGGGGGGACTCCGGTGTATTTTTCGTACACTCATTCTCGAGGACGTGTACCAAATATCAAAAATCAGGACCATCAAGTGCCGGACTTACGGAACTTTGAAAATCGCTATTTTTCAAGTTTTTCTAATTCATCTTTTTGTTCTTCTGTGGCCGGGCTACAGCCTCACAGACATAGCGGATCGAGCTGAAATTTTGCACAAATATTCGTTATGCTCTAAGCAAGTGTATCCCCCCAACCACCTCCTTCTTGAAAATGTTTAGATAAGTAGGTAATGAGACTTTTTTTTAGTAGGTACTGGGAAAAAATGTTTCCTTCATCAATGCAAAAAGATTTAATATCCCCCCCCCCCCCCACCACCAGGCGAAAATCTGCCCGCCAAACAGCATTGAAAGACATTTCAAAGTTTGGAGGAAAGGAATGGGTTTCTATACGCACAACCAAGAGAGAAGTGCTATTTTGGCAAAATGAATATCAATCCTTTTTGTGGCTGATGAGGTTTTCTCGGCGGAAATTTTTACAACAGGGTTGCTTCTGGGTTAACCTTTCTTCGCCATCTAACAGCTATTCCGCTGAGTCGCATTCAAGTTTATTGCTGGTTTATATAGGTTGAGACAGAGTACGAATGTTAATAATTCAACAGGTGGATATACATTTTCAATTTAATAAATACTTGAAATTAGTTTATCATAGATTTCCCTGACGTTTGCTGAGCCTGCCCTAATTGTTTGTTTAATGTGCTCATCCGTTAAATCAGTTTGAATTAAAATGTTAGCTAACAATTTATTAGGCGACTTGCAGGTGATGCACAAATCCGTGGCTTGTTTCAGCAAGAAATTAAGGTGATTATTCAGTACCTAGTCCATTAGTCATTGCTATGTTCTTAACCATCACTATCTATTCACGAGCCTGAATGAACATTTATCAGTAGGTTCTCGACATTACTCTTTTGTAATTCGGTTTATTTCAACTTCTCAGTTTTCGTGTACCACATCAATCAATCTCCTACAAAAAATGAATAAATTCCATATAATTCAGAATAGAACGAAAATGAGTGCGTACAACCAAGTTGATAGTTCTACCAGCCGTGTCCACCGAATTATTTTTAAACCCCCGCCGTTCGAATATTCGAGTAAATTATGTGATAGGCGCTATTTTTATCAGTAGGTAATGCACTACTTGGCGTCTGGGTTGGGTTCAGTTGTGTTGAATTCTTTCTCCGGAGGCCTACCAGCTCTACACGCCCATGCATCCATTCATTTCACCTCTCTCCTAGATATTCGATGGCTCTTTTATCAAGATGAAGATCTCCCCTCCATTTTCTGTCGGTATTTTAAAATATCCAAACACTAAACTACTCATAGTTTATTAATTTTTTTGCCAAACTAAATGTACGAGTAAATGAGTAGGCACTTAATGAGGTAGCAACCTAGTAGGTACCTAATTAGTGAACATTGGCATGTGTACAATTTTTCGCAGTTTATTTATTTTGACCGTACATTTATTTTTCACCGTTTATTTATTTTTCGCCGATCATTAGATTTTGACCATAGGTACATTTTTTGTTTTTCGCCGTTTATTTATTTTTTATTGTGAAATAGGTACCGCAGGGCCGAATTCTGAGAAACGAAGTGTTAATGAATTCTCTAGACATTGCTGTGGGACAAGCATTTGACAACTGTAAGAGAAATATGCACTGAGTACATACAGTATCATGTGTAATGGTTACAGTTAAGTGAGATTAATTAGTTGAGTTGCTCAGGTGGAGATGGTCAGTCACAGCTGATTCACTTGCTGTGGCCGAACAGCACATGTTTGGAAGTGGGGAAAACGCTGCAAATTTTACACAACGGTTTATTAATTACCTGTAGATCATTTTATTCTGTGGTCAATACCTACCCTCGTGCTCCCCCCGGAAAGCTGTAATCGCGTGATTCTGGAACCGGCCCGGGAATTACAGTTTCATAAAAATGCGAAGGGATTCAGTGGTTCAATAATTAATTATTTGTTGTTATTCATGAAGCATAACCGTTGTGTAATAATTTATCTGTATAGATGACCCTTCTGCGTATATCAGTTTTCAGTGGTCAGTACCAACCCTCCAGCTCCTGCAAGGAAAGCCCTAAATCCAGTATTGGAGCCGGCCCGGGAATTACATTTCATAAAAATGCGCGCAATTTAATAATGAAATCATAAATTATTTGTTGTTATTCATGAATCCTGTGGTGAGCGGTAGTTGAGGGTGAGGTTTAGGAGGACTGACGCCCGCGGTTATCACCACAGCAGGCGTTGGAAACGCGTCCCGCAGTTATCACCACAGTGGATGCCAGGAAGAAGGCGTCTAGCACCCCACGGTTATCATCACATCGATTCCTAGATGAGGGAACGTCCCGCGGTTATCACCACAGCAGACGTGGAAGGAGGAGGAGGCTAGCACTCCGCCGTTATCACAGCGAGTGCCAGACGAAGGAGCGTCCCACGGTATTCACCACGGCAGACGCGTAAGGATGAATTACCGTTGTGTAATAATTTACCCATTAATAATACTTCAACGGTTGTTCAAGTTGCGAAAGTACCTATCAACAAACTCCAGCCCCTTCTACGTAGATGGTATAATGAACCTTTGTGTATGAATTTATCCATCAATAATACTTCAACGTTTTTCACGTTTCACTACCTATCAACGAAATCCAAAAGAGCAATCATTTTTCAAATGAAATCACAGACAACCAACTCGACTTCATACTCCGTGAATATAATCAGGTGCTCCCTAGCAATGATTATCTCGGACCAGTCCCCAATTGTGTGCGCGTCCCAAGTGTTGATATCTGGGCTGAATGTATACAATTTCATTCACCCTCCTGTTGAAGAAGCCTGTCGGTGCAAACCTTTGGGCCTTACTGTGAACGAACGGCTGGACGTACAATGCACCGGGTGGTCTCAAAAAACCCCGAACTTCGAGAACTATTTAAAAATTTTAAAATTCGAGATAACGGTGTCCTGGAGATTTCAACCCCTATTTTTCACCCCTTAGGGATGACTGACATTAAGCCGAGCTTCGCGGACCAGCTAGACACCAAATGGGACCTATAAACCGAATTTCGTTCATGGTAACTTGGAAAAGTGTGAAGTAAGGCGTACGGCAGACGGATAGAAATTTCTTTATTGCATTTTCGGATTCTACATACCTTGAAACGGAAACCATCAAATTTTGAGGGGGGTGGGGGGGTAAACAATTTTTTTTCATGCTCGATTCCAAAGGATCATTATTGAAAATGATTAAACAAAAATGCCTGTCTGCCCGCCGTACGCCGTACTTAATTGATGAAATTCTGTTTGTAGGTTCCGTTCAGCGTCTAGTTGGTCCTCGAAGCTCAGCCATACTGTCAGTCACCTCTAAGGGGTGAAAAATAGGGGTTGAAATTTTCAGAACGCCATAGCTCAAAAACTTCCAATGGAAGGGTATGGTTTTTTTAAGTTTTTAAATTTATCTTGAACTAAAGAATTTTTTGAGACCACCCGGAGCATTGTACGACCAGCCGTTCGTGTGCACCGAAAAGCTTCGTCAACACGATCGTGAATCAAACGGTACAAATCCGGTCCAGATAAATGATATCTGAGCCGGATTTATACCGTTAAACCCGGCCGTCTGGGCCGTGATTATAATCATGGATGGCTGTATGAAGTCGAGTTGGTGGTTCTGTGATATTATTTCATTTGAAAAATGAGGGATCTGCTGGATTTTGTTGGTAGGTACTTTCGAAACTTGAACAAACGTTGAAGTAAATGGGAAATTATTACATAACGGTAAATTATTACACAACGGTAAATTATTACACAACGGTTTTCATACTATCCACGCAGAAGGGGCCTCTATGCAGGTAAATTATTACACAACGGTTTATTATTTACCTTACGCTTCATGAATAACTAAAAATAATTAATGATTTAATTATTTAATTGATTTAATTATTGCGTTTGTATGAAACGTTAATTCCCTTGCCGTCTCCAGTACTCCATTTAGGGCTTTCCTGGAGGGAGCTCGAGGGTACTGGCCACAGAAAACAGCGATCTACGCAGAAGGGACATCTATACAGGTAAATAATAAACCGCTGTGTAATATTTTACATATTTTTTAGACTTGAGTTCATAATATACTTCGAGATCAATCTGTTCTGACAGGCTTCATAGGGTGTGGACCGAGTAGTCCGACATCGGACTGGAATAAACTCCAATTTCCATAGTGCATAATTATGCCTTTCCATGGCAATGTATGGTCCTGGGGGTTCCCTTGACATAATTGCTGTCGATACAGAACTGATGTTCTGAGTAATGTCTTGACCAAAAAAATATACCTAACAACCCATGACAGGAGTCAAACGGCCTCTTTTCTACCAACTAAAATCATTGACGCCTTGGAACTTTGATGATGTTCAGCGGGGGACACTATTACTACGAACTGGCGTCGGTCCGTTAAAGAGTGGAAAAGATTATTTTAAACTTCTCTCGCAACCAACGCTTAGGATTTGGCACAGCCCTTATGGTGACGTCCAAGTTTCGGATTTCTGACATAACGGGCATCAACGAGCGTACGATGTAAGAACGGTCATTCAACTATTTACATCTATGCCCCGCTAGGAAGAGTATTCTGCAATAACGTAGTGTATCCCTCCACGATTTCTCAAGGATTTTTCTTTGGTTGAAACCGTTCATAATCACGAAGGAGTCAAGATTGGGAAGTACCTACCTCGCATTTTGAAATCGGTTGATAGTATCTCATTATCTTTATTAGCAGTAATTCATACAACCACTGTAAGCTTGGGGAAAATAATGTTGCAACTTACAGCCAGCCATCTGTATCACTTCACATGAAAATTACTAATACAAATCTCGGAATATCCACAATGCGACAAGCGCTTTAAGAACGCCCGGATTCTTTCATCACTGTTTATTTAGGATTGGGCGAGTTGAGGAGGTTGGCAACTAGACAAAATAAAGATTTGCTTGATAGAATATGAAGAATAATCATAGCAGAATGGTTTTAAATGTGACATTGCGATTGCTATATATAGTGGAGGCGAATACGAACGGGTGAAAACCTTACCTGCTCCAATAATCCATGCATCATATTTGCTGACAAACCGGTTTCCATGAATAATCTAGAGTTGTCGAAAACAGTTTATTGAAACAGCATTAACAAATTAGAGAACATCAATTACTGTCAGTCGATTGAATACTCACGTTTTAATTAGAACTTGATTATTTCTTACTGTTCGGGCCGTGAAGGTATACGAATCCAAAAAGCCAGTATGTTTTTACCAAGCAGGCCAATGTTTGAAGTACCTCCAGGTAACTTCAGACCAAGTTCACGGTTAGTAAGTTCAAGCTTCAAAATTCTCTAAGCTTCAAATTTTTCCAAAGCTTTTCCAAGCCTTTTCAAGCTTCAAATTTTTACAACGTATTATGTGTCTCTAAACCTTCTGAACCGGCCAAGTTTATTTAGAAAGCGTGGTTTTGAACGTAATTTTCCGAATCGTGACCTACTGACGACTCCTCTTCAAACGCAACTTCGTTGCTTATACTTCCCTATATACAATTTGATATCTGCCATTCAAAAGCACACCTATGGCCTTTTTGAATGTTCATGATTATTGTTACGATGTCTCTGAAATGAAGATGAACTCCATAAAATCATAGAAAATAAAAATTAGGTATAATTGTTTCAAGAGAAAATGCAATAAAAACGCTACTAATTGTTACACAACGGTTTTTTATTTACCTGTATAGATGTCCCTTCTGCGTAGATCACTGTTTTCTGTGGTCAATACCCTCGAGCTCCCCACAGGAGAGCCCTAAATGGAGTACTGGAGCCGGCCCGGGAATTAAAATTGTATACGAATGCGCGGGATTAAATAATTCAGTCATTAATTATTTGCAGCCTTATACGTAGATAGTATAATAAACCGTAGCGCAATAATTTACCGTTGTGTGATGTTCAAGTTGCAAAAGTACCTATCAACAAAATCCAAAAGATCCATAATTTTTCAAATGGAATGATATGTCACAGAACAACCAACTCGACTCCATACAGCCAACCCTGATTATAATCAGGTGATCCCTAGCAATGATATCTGGCCGGATTCATACCGCTTCATTCACAATCATGTTGACGAAGCTTTACGGTGCAAACGAACGGCTGGTAGTGCAATTCTCCGGGTGGTCCCAAAAATTCTTTAGTTCAAGATCAACTTGAAAACGTAAAGACACCATACCATTCCATTGAAAGTTTTCGAGCTACGGCGCTCTGAAACTTTCAACCCCTATTTTTCACCCCTTGGAGATGACTGACAGTAACCCCGAGCTTCGAGGCCCAACTAGTCCCCAAACAGGACCTACAAACAAAATTCATCTGTTTTGGTACATGGTAACTAAGAAAAGTGCTAAGTACGGCGGACAGACAGAAATTTTTGGTTTATTATTTTCAATAATGATCCTTTGGAATTGAGTGTGAAAAAAATGGGTCATAAAAGCGGTTTGTATTATTTTTTAATGAAACTAGATTCCATTCTGAGAACTTGGACAGTGCAGGGAGGGTACCGCCCAGGCGTAAGGGTACAATGACGCAGGAACCTCTGGAATCTTTGAAAAATCATAAAACTAGAACTACTTATCGTAGGGTAGTGCGGTTGGTGTCAAAATTCTCAGGATGGAATCTACCTTCATTTAAGGAAATGAAATAAATACGAGCGCAGACCCCATTGCTGATATTACGTGATGATTCAGCCTTGGCATTGGTACGTATTTTAGCTGTCAGAGCGCAATGGAAAGGTCTTGGGAACATCATAGGCCCAAATACGTCCTTCCGGACGAATTTAACCGCGTTCACGGATGACAGCAAACGGGCGATTTTTTAAATCCCATTTTGGAATTTTACATATAGTAAACCATGGAATCAAGGAATTTTATTGTGGTAAATCGATTTTCTTGGTCAGTTACAAAACCTAAACTCTTTCTATTGAAAATATTGTACCGAAACGTATACTACTACCAAAAATAACTTACACAGCAACTTATCATTCTATGATTTCAGTTGAATAGTTGCGTTTAAAAAATTAAATTAAAGATTAAGATGTAGTTACAGGTCTGGCAGTTTAAGTACATACGTAAGTAACACAAGTTGATATTGGTAGCAGTACCTCAATGCAATTCCTATTCTACCTGGTCCTGCAGACCACCTTGAGAGTTGAGAAGGACGGCGCTCGAGTCAACACCTCCTTCAACATCCGTCCGTATTGCACGAAATTGCCTAACCACCCCTGAACCCTGGGACCAACCGGGCCAACCCCTGCGGAATGAATGAAACAGCCGAAATGAAAAACATACGTGCAAGACCAGCATCAAGAATTTTCTACTTACGTTGTCTACTTAATTTTATATAATTAGCCTCGAGCTAAAGGGTGTACCCAGGATAAAGTGCATCAATTTCAAGGATCGATTCTACCACTACTTTGCAACCCCCCCCCCCCCCCCCAACATTCTTTTTGTTGGCTTATTTTCCGAGTGTTTTACTTTCAAGATTTTTTCGTGCTTTCGACCTTGTGTACCTAGAATGGCCGTATCTCCCTTAATCATTTTCTCTGTAAATTCGAGATTGAATATACTGTTGGAAAACGCTTTAAATTTCCCGTCTCCCTGATGCAAAACCAAAATTTTTTGAGAGAATTATTTATTTCACGAGTGAAAAATCAGGCCAAACTTAAAATGGTTAAAATTTTACAAAACTTGACTTTTCTTCAACCCTGTTTCCCGCTTGAAGTACCACATCATGCTCAGTGATTTGCGAGAACGGGGAAAACATAGGCTTCATCAGCTTTCCAACGGTTAAGCAAATTCGATTTTGCTGTGCTAATATTGGGGGAGAAATGAAAGTTCCAGTTCAGTCATGCAGCATGGCTATAAGAGCGAATTTTCAAAGAAACAGTCGTGCTATTGTGTAGAAACATGATATAGCGAGACCATACCACTTTTCGGAAAATTTTATAATTTTTTCGTGATTTTAGCCATTTATTTCGCCCATTCTTTGTTGAGAAAAATATTTTTACTGTCGAAATCCCTCTTTTTGTCGTGGATCACCATCCCACACAATGTCAGGTGACTTAATATTGATTTTGGCAGTTAATACTAAGTGTTTACCCCCAAAAATCCAAATTTGACCCCTATTCTGTAGGAAAACAACTGAAATGGTAATTTTCTGTCTTTACTCACCCTTCCATACCACTTTCAGTGATTTAATATCAATTGTTCGCAATTTTAGCCGTTTTTACCGATTTCTGGCCCATAAAAACTCAAATATGACTCCTTAGAATTTTATAAATTGCTCATCTTCGAACTCATCCTTTTGTTTACAATAAGAATATTTTGGCTAAATTTGTAATTTTGGTTTATTATTTTCAATAATGAAGCATTGGAATTGAGCAAGAAAAAAAATTCTTACCCCCTCAAAATTTGATGGTTTACGTTTCAAGGTATGTAGAATCCAAAACTGCAATAAAAATATTTCTGTCTGTCCGCCGTACGCCGGACGGGCCACTTTTCTTAGTTACCATGAAAGAAAATTGATGAAATTCGGGTTATAGGTTCCGTTCGGGGTCTAGTTGGTCCTCGAAGCTCGACGTTACTGTCAGTCATCTCTAAGGGGTTCAAAATAGGGGTTGCAATTTTCAGAACGCCGTAGCTCGAAAACTTCCGATAGAAGGATATGGTTTTTTACGTTATTAAATTTGTCTTGAGCTAAACAATTTTTTGAGACCACCCGGAGCATCGTACGTCCAGCCGTTCGTGAGCACCAAAAAGCTTCGTCAACACGATCGTGAATCAAACGGTATAAACCCGGCCGGGATATCATCACTAGGGAGCATCTGATTATAATCAAGGACGGCTGTATGAAGTCGAGTTGGTTGTTCTGCGATATTATTTCATTTGACAAGTGATGGACTGCTGGATTTTGTTGGTAGGTACTTCTGAAACTTGAACAAACGTTGAAGTAGTATTGATGGGTAAATTATTACACAATGGCAAATTATTACACAACGGCAAATTAATGCACAACGGTAAATCATTACACAACGGTAAATTATTAAACAACGGCTCATATACACAGAAGGGGCTGGATTTTGTTGATAGGTACTTTCCAACTTGAACAACCGTTGAAGTATTATTGATGGGTAAACCTTTTGCAACTTGAACAACCGTTGAAGTATTATTGATGGGCAAATTATTACACAACGGTTCATTATTCTATCTCCGTAGAAGGGGAACCGATACAGGTAAATTATTACACAACGGTTTAGGTAGGTACCTAGTAACGAGTACGGGGTTAGGTACTAACCTACGGAGGGTGAAGAATAGTACATAATATGTTATATAGAAGGGTTATCTTTACAGAGAGCTGTGATCTGTAACAGAAGGGTATTCTGTACAAAATAATAAACCGTTGTGCAGGGATTTGCAACGTTTTTATCTTGTACCCAAGGTCAGATATCGTCTGGAGTGACAAACAACTACATATATATGTACGTTTTTGTTAAAACCTAGGGATGAATTTAGGAAGCTCTGAAACGGATTTGCCTATGAAAAATTTCAAGAATTCGTGCTCTGAAAATTTTGGACCCATTGCAATAGCTTCATTTTCTCTGAAAATTCGCTAAAAACGTAAAATTTTTGTGGAAATTGAGTGCATTTGGTCTTTTTTGTGCCTAAGGTAACATCTTTTGAGAATGGCATCAAAATAGGTTGAATAAAGAATTCGTGGCTAGGAGCAAGTTACGATAATACGTAGAATGAATTTATTGTTCACTCCTCGAACTTCTCAATCTTAGTGGGAATCTCTAAAGCAATGCCATGGTAGGTTTTTATAATACCTCAGAACCAATAACTAGTTTCAGTCAATCGGATGCCTTTAGCATTTATATGCGAAAAATTGTTGCGTGATGATATTTATGTGTTTTTTCTACATTGATTTGAGTTTTTTTAAATAATTTATTTGGCATTAAGTAAATACTATACAGCCATAAGTACATTATTATAGTTTCAAATTTTCAAATTGCAATTCTTAATAAACTTAAATAATTCTTTGTAGATAAAAATGTCTCTCTTCTGTAAAATTGTTGCATAATTGAAAGGATTCTCCACTTTTGGTGCGATTCTGTTGAAGAACTGTAGTCTGGGTTGTTGTACGAAAGCGTGGCATGCCATGGTTAAATGTTCGAGGTTTCCGTTCGGATCTCCACATTCTCCGCATGCTGCTGTCTCCCTCCTGCCTATTATGTACAAGTACGCATCGCAAACACCATGGTTTGCTCTTATCCGGGATATAATTCTTCCAAATTCCCTCTGTACTTTGTTGTCCCGCAAACCATGGTTTCTTGGGTAAACACGGTTGAATGGATTTGTAAAATTGCCCATTGAGAATTTGGATTGCCAGTTGTTGCGGTGATGCTGGAGTATCGACGGAAAAAAATCCTCTGCCTCCGTGGCGATTTCCACCATGGTTCCGGTCTCTGCTCCCTTTTTCGCTATTCTGTCGACTACTTCGTTTTCGTGGATGCCCGAATGTCCTTTGACCCAGAGTAATTCGACTCTTCGTCCGGTACTCGCGCATCTGTTCAAAAGTCGTAGATAATCCATTTGAGGCACGGTGGAAGGAGTAAGTACTAAGTACTGATTTTCTGAATGGTACTTAATGAGTCCGTGCAAATAACGTTTGTCACTTCTGTTGCTTCTTCTGTCAGAACGAATTCCATTGCGAGAATAATTGCGCACAGAATAATTGATCTGAGTTACTATGCCACTACCTATATTATAATACTTGACTATAGAGTGAAGAAGGAGATGCCTTGCGGTATTTATGTTTCTTCTACATTGATTTGAGTTACTATGCTACTACATATATACTTGACTATAGAGTGAAGAAGAAGATGCCTTGCGGTATGAGTCTCATCGATGTACAGCATAGTACCTATCGATGAGACGAAAGTTATTCTTACATCGGAGAGGACAGTTGGCCATTACTAAAGAATGGTTTTGAGTACCTGCCTGAATGATGTGGGTACCTACCTGAATTACATCTCTGATTACCGTAGAATCTCGACACTCTCACTCCAGCTAACTATAAAGCCGCTTGATGAGTTATCATCACATCCGTTTTAGTGACTTACCTGCTCTAAAGCTGACCGTTCATCGTCGTATGTTGAGCAGACGGAGGAGGCTCTGGAGTGTGAGATGATGGCAGGATTGGGACCACAGGTCGGGCTTATTGTGCTGGTTTGGTATTCCGGAAGGCTGCCGAGTGCCCTGGGGAGTCCCAGAGGGTCCACGCTTTGTTCTCTGCTTCTACTCAGTACTGAACCTCCATCAGCTCTGGAAACCGCATAAGATATTTTACTTGCGTTGCTAATATTGCTGATCAAGCCTATTAGCGAAGTATCAGTAACTAAGCAATAAATGTACTGGTTTACTACTTTCAATAATGAACCTTTGGAATCGAGTTTTTATTCTTTGAACAATGTTTTCTCGTTATAGGAAAGACGTTATTAGTAGTGAGCGTGATTCAGCACTGATGGATGACACGTACCAGAGCATTCTTCACGCCGTTCATCGCTTCGAAAATCAATTTCTAGTTCTAACTTCCAGTTCAATTTCTAGATCTTTCTAGTTCTTAACTTCTTACCATCAATTTCTTGTTCTTATAATCATTTTTTCATTTTTGAGCATGACAAATACACCATAACATGGTACAGCTAAATGGGAAATAGAGCACACAAATTTAATATGAGAGTTATTATCATTTTTGTGAAAACTCGGACCTATATTGCAAACCTATTTCGTTCCACTCAGAACTAAGCCTCTGCTGCAAGGAATTATTTTTGAATTATGGTGATTGTGACATATTCCTGAACAACTAGGGTCACGTCTTTATATACCCATGTAATTTTTTCCCATCATCAGACGAAATGAGTGAGGAGCCATGTTTAGCCATATTGAATTGTTTCCATTTAGCCGTATTGAAATGTTCTAAATTGTTGCCATTCAACCTTTACAACCATTATGAAGGAACATATCAAATAATTATCTCACAATGACGAATCGCAAATAATTAGTAGCTATGGTGTTGACTCTCGGTTTATATTGCTTCCAAGTCTGCGAAGCAGCGGAAGCCTTGTGTTCACTTTCGTGAGCCAAAAAATTTTTGTCTTCAGAAATCAAAATTTCCACTTGCATTTTGCGTTTCAAAGCCTACTGAACAAATTTGGTTCCGTGTCTGTCGGTCTGTGGGTCTGTGAGTCTGTGAGTCTGTGAGTCTGTCTGTCCGCATTTCCTTGTTACAGCCATAACTTCCACGATTTTGAATTGATTCAGCTCAAATTTTGAGGGATGGTGCGGATGAGGCCCCTTGAGGTCCCATACAAATTTCAACATGATTGATCCAGCGGTACGCCCTGCGCATGCGCTAACGTTAAATTCAACAAACACGCATAACTTTCACAATTTTGATTCAATTTCGCTCAAATTTTCAAGGGTTGTTTGGACAAGGCCTAGTGAGTTCCAGTATGAATTTCAGCATGATCGGACCCTCGGTGCGCTCTGCGCATGCGCTGGCGTGAAATAGATTCAATTTCCTTGTTACAGCTGTAGTAACCAAAGATTTCACCCAATTTCAATGTAATTCTCAGGGATTAAGCGGGTAGGGCCCATTGAGGTCCCATATAAATTTCAACATGATAGAGCCAGCGGTTCACCCTGCGCATGCGCTAACGTGAAATTCTTCAAACACGCATAACTTTCGCAATTATGTATAATGGACGTAATGTATTATGGACGTCATGTTATGTAATATGTATATTTCATGTAATGTTATGCAATGTTATGTTATGTAATGTAATGTAATGTTACCTATGTAATATGTATATTTCACGTTATGTAATGTAATGTTATGTAATGTAATGTAATGTTATGTTATTTTGCTTCCGAGTCTGTTCTATTTTATAATGGGTCACTCTGATTGTGACGAGGAAGCTCCTGTGCCATCACCTTGGCAGTGTATTTTTGCCTACTTTCATCATCATCCTGTATATTAGGTATTTTAATTATAATATTTCAAGTAAAAAAAACATTTGCTTTTGGCTTTCTTGAACTCTTTCTCCAACCAGTAAATGGAATGGACCATTTGAATAATTGACGGCATATCACACCGTCAGCAATGACAAAGAAAAACAAATGAATTAGGCAAGTATTACGTAACTGATACAAGTAACTTTGAAATATAAATTTATTTCTTTTATCGTCTACTGGCCGGTGTCCTACTGCAGGAAAAATAATAATGGATACGTATCTAATTGTAAATTAATAAGGATCCAACGTGGCATCTGGCCCCCTCCAGAATCGAAAAATTCATTTTATATAGGTAACTGCCCATCACTGTGACAGCCAAAAAAAGTTTTGGTTAAATTCTCTTTTGGCATCTTATCAATAATATTATTCATCACCGTAAGGTGCCCTCCAGAATGACTCATCGTGAGCTATGCGATCGGGCATTGCAAGACATGAGATTGATTCAGACTCGCTTATTATACTACAGCCAAAAAATAACAGCGAGGATGCTATTTTGACGATCCTTGAGATAGGATTCTGGGACCTTGATCGGCTGGCCTGCCCCGTTACCATCTGCCAAAAGTTAATTTGAAATCCTTCTCCTAAAAACAAAGGTTGGAATCAGGTTATTGAACGTCCTAGACACGTTTCGGGATATTCTAATCTGAACTCATTTTCATATAACAGAGGGTCCTACCTGAGTAAATGGATTGAAAATATAAAGTTATTTTTTGTTGCTGAGGGTAGTTTAATCACCGAAACCGGTGTAACAGTGTATTTTGTTCTTAGTTGAAATAGGTATAAAATCTCCTCCCCCCCCCCCCCCTCCCCCCTCCGGCTTTCTTGTTTGTAGCTTTTTCTGTGTCTTTTTAGAGCGTCACAGTTGGACGAACTAGGCACCTCTTATCGGTTCAACCGCTTTAGTACGGATTCAGAAATAGATGTTGTTATCATTAGATTCGCCGTAGAACTTTCTTTGAAGCTGATCCGTCTCGATAAGTTCAAAGCGAAGGCTTCTTCAAAGGAGGCGGAATCATAAGTATGTGTTCCGAGATGTTCAACACTAGTTGACCAACCCAGGCTATAAGGGAGACGAGAAATCTACGTAATCGAATCATGATTCATCCTCCTTCAAGTATAGTTTAATACCATAAACCAAGTGGGAGTATGAACCCGCGTGCTATAATAATTGATGTCTTAAATTTTCTAACCTCGTGAGTAGTATACAGGGTGTATCAGAATCGACTCGCCAAAGTTCAGGGGTCGATTCTACGACTAATGTTCAACAAAAGTATCTCTTAGCAATTTTTGTTTACCCCGCCAAAAACCCTCTTTTTTATTTTAAGATTTGTTTCGTGTTTTTAACCTTGCGGCACTAAATCCTGGCTGTAAATCCCTTAATTTAATGAGTAAATTAAAATCTGAGAACACTGTTGGAAATAACGCTAAATTTCCTATCTCTCTGATGCCAAAAAAAGTATTTTCGAGCAGCTCTAATAGCTAAAAAATGAGGCCAAAGTCAAAATTGTGTGAAGTTTCCAAAATTTCCCTTTTTTAAATCCGCTTTTTGGCCTTTTTAACGCGGTGTTCTTGAACCCCTACCTATAGGAAAAACTTTTACAGGATCTCAGCTTTCCAACGGTATAATCCAAATTAATTGTATCATGATAATTTATTAGAGGAGAAAATCCCGTTTGAATGCAAAAAAGTGGTTTTCCCCGCAAAATCGACGAAAAACTAGTTAGTCTTTGTTCAGCGAGTTTAATATCAACTTCTACGTATTTTTGGTCGCTGAATCGATTGAACCCCCTTCAGTACCATGATCAGTATCATCCCTTCATCCCTTCATTAGTCCACATCACGCTATCCCTAAAAACGGCCGTCCTTGGCTGATCAAGGTACCACCCACATAATTCGATCCTCCTCGCATAATCGCCATCAAGAAGATGTTGAACTTTTGTTAGATGGAATGGATAAAGCCCGTTCCTCTTCAAACTCGGTGCACAGACGCATGCGATACATTGAGATGATACCCAATGCGCCGCGTACTTGTAGTAGCATCGATCTCAATCGATGCGAGTACACGATCCTCAATATCTTCCACCACAGGAGCGGCAATTTCCCTGCGTGGGAAAGCTAGAGAGCCTGTTTCCCGTGCTCCCTCACAGCCACGCGAGCATTCCCATCCGTGTACCCGTACACGTAGAGCATATCGGAATACTCCAGATTGGATAAACTCATATTCAAATGAATCAACACAAGGAGGGTTCACACAAAACTGATGATTGGCTTTCCTCATATTTTACTGAGATTTCAGCATTCTCCGACAAGAAACGGTGTTCAAAGGTGAGCTCCCCAAGCGAATGACGAGGCTCCGAGTAAGATAACGGAGAAACGTTTGGGATGTCGGTACATTAGGTTTTGATGAGTCGGGGAGGTTCAAGAGTGCCACCAATCGATTCAGCGACCAAAAATACGTAGAAGTTGGTACCAAACTCGTCGAACAACGACTAACTAGTTTTTGCATTCAAACGTGATTTTCTCCTCTAATTATTATCGTGATGCAATTAATTTTTATTATACCATTGGAAAGCTGAGATCCTGAGAAAGTTTCCCCTGTAGGTGGGGATTCAAGAACACTACGCTAAAAAGGTCAAAAACCGGATTTAAAAAAGTGAAATTTTGGAAACTTCTCAAAATTTTGACTTTGGATTTTTTAGCTATTGGAGCTGCTCAAAAATACTTGTTTTGGTATCAGAGAGATAGAAAATTTAGTGTTCTTTCCAACGTTTAGTGCTCTCAGGTTATAATTTACTCATTAAATTAAGGGAGTTATGGCCATTTTAGTGCCGCAAGGTCAAAAACACGAGAAAACTCGGCGCTCCGCGCCTCGCCAGGGGGCAAGCCCCCTGGACCCCCGGATGCTTACTGCTTAGAGCCTACGGCTAAAATTCAAGAAACATGGAACATGCTTTAGCCGCGTAGTTTACTACAACCAAGTGACAACCAAACAAGCGTCATTGTTTACTATCCATTTACAACATTCATTTATATAGTTATATTATGAAACTAGGATATAAATACCAAGAACAAATACGAAATACATTCGTGATAAATCAAGAGCTTTCCAACGAATGGAAAACGATTTTTGTCCGATGAAAATGAAAGAAGTTTCATTTCCCTAGCAACTACTCGGTTGTAAGTGAAAATCATTGTTAAAATTTCGTTCCACTTCCGCGTTCCACTTCCGCGTCACCCATCCCGTGTAACGTTTTTCGGCTAGTTAGTCCAAGGCTAAAGCATGTTCCATGCTAAAATCTTAAAATTAAAAAACTTTATGATGAATCGGTCGCTGGGAGCATTACAAACCGTTTAGGCCTCGGAGAGCTCGTGATACGCGATAAGTTCTATTTTGGTTCGTTGTTAACCTATATCTGTAACCGTAGCTTTGCAGCCGAAGTGGATAGATGAGGGTGGAGACTGCATGCGGCTTCTTGTCAAACACATGTGTTTCTAGTTTCCCCTCAGCAAACAAACTGAATGCGGCCCAAACATTCAAATGAATATATTTACGCTAGGGAGTTATGGACCTCGAAAAACCGTGTGATAGAAAATATTCCAATTTAGAATGCCAACAAACTGCGGATCGATGTGGTTCAAAGTTTGCATGAAATTCTCTAAACATTGGTCTACTAGCTGGTGTAGCAATAGGTGCTGATGGCAACCATAAAGAAGAGCGATTGGGTCCATTTTCATATTTCCAGTTTTCTATAAGGGAAATGGAAATTTAAGCTTCAAGAAATATCTAGGGACGCGTAACCCCCCGCCCCTCCACCCGTAACTCGGTCCCCTGTGGATCTCCCGCTGTTGAGTTGTTACTAAGTAGGTAGTAGATAGATACTGGGTAAATTTTAAGGTACCTACTGGGAAACTTCGTACCTCGCTCTTGGATGTGCATACAGACATCTGTTCCTTCCACCACTGTTGGATACATGTATAGAAACCTGTTCCTTCCCCCCAAAACCTTAATATTTCTTTCAACATTGTTTTTTGGGCAGCTTCTTGCTCCCCAAGCGAAAAGCCCCTGCCAAACAGTGTTGAAAGACATTTTGGATGGCAAAATGGATATCAATCCTTTTTGCGGCTCAGGAGGTTTTTTTGGTAGGTGAACTTTTACAAAAGAGTTGCTTTTGTTGTATAAATTATTATTCTAACATACAAATATTCAGATACTTATATAAAATAAACAAACAATTTAATTTATTCTTGAACAGTTTAAAAATAAGTTTTATAATTATATTATTTATAAATATGTTGAATCGCTCAGAAATATAGGTACGCATGATCATACATGTAAACTTTCCTGTATGGCCTACTTAGAATTACGAGTATAACTTCCAGTTACAAGGCCTGGACAGGCAAATGGGACCTTCAGCTCAAACATGTATATATAAAATAAAGTACCTATATTTGAAAAAGGAGTAACGCAGGATTGGCCAATGTGCCCGCCGTGGTCTGAATAGGGGGGGGGGGGGGTTAGTTGCCCTCAGCTTATCTAACTATCACAATTCAGGCCAATTCATTGCACGTGACCTCTACCTAAACTATCGAATCTTTGTACCACGAACGAGCAAACAAAAGGGGATTCAAAACGTTTATTGTATCGTTCAAGAACCTGAATTCATAGATAATAATATCAGCCAAATATCAGCTCTTTCTGCCTTTTAATTATACCTACCTACCTGCATACCGCAACCTACATTGGCTGCCATGCATAAATTATTTAGGTACCAGTTATTTACCTGCGAATGACAATATGTATGACATTTCCCGCATTTTTGAAGAGTCCTTGAGCGTCCTGATGCCTGATGTCTCGCGCGTCGTAGTCGCCAATTTGCAAAATCTCGTCGCCTGGCCTCACGTGGCCTTCTGCTGGAGTACCAGCGACCGCCTGTGAAATATTAAATGCAATGTAAGTTACATTCAATAAATAATCATGATGTAGATACAATATTTACTATTCGAAATTCAATTACTTATGAGATAATTTTATGAGTCATGAGAGTAACTAATGTGCTTATCTGTGCTGGATTATTGTATTGATCATTGTGCTTATCTAGCGTATATAATATTATTTAAACACGATTCTTCTCAGCTCCAAACTAAATATTACTCCAATCATTGTAATGACAATAAAAGCTAAGAATTTTGGGAGAAAGTACCTGCCTACATTTGGATTTTTAGATAGGGTCTATCCTCGATTGAAGGCTAACGTAATTATTTTTAGATATAGGCTCTTCATTATTTCAACATCCATTGCCAGTTTTCCCGATCCATCTCATTGTAAGAGGTATTCTACTTGAAATAAATAATGTCATATAAATAGTATATATGCATACAGTGTGAGATGATGTGGTCAACAATAGTTAATTATTAATGCTTGGAATTGGAATTGAGAATTACAAAGTTTGCAACTGCACCAGTTATTTGACTTTGCTTAGAGTCAAGTGTTTTGAAGATACATAATAATTTGTACCTTTCAAATTTGTTGAATACCCGCAAGTGATACCAAGTCAAATGGTTAGGTAAGCAAAATCCAAAGTCTCTGAAACAAGCATTTACTAAGCAACCAAAATACCTATCTTTTAAAATATACATGTCTACCGTGATACTAAACACATTATTTGGTGGCCAATATTTAACTTTACAAGGGTGCACGTATTATACGTGAAATCTGAACCTGGGCCACTGTAAGCCTTAGTGAGATAAGGTAGTCAGATACGTCAACTGTAACTGATGTATACTTAAAATGAAATGTCAGTCTTAATCTGCCATTTAAGGTACCTATTTAATGCACTGGTACCAGTACAAGGTGTGCTAGTTTAACTCAGTACCAAAGGCACTAGACCTAATTAAGATCCATAAGATTAGGTAGTAGGTTCCTACATTGGTTCGTTGTGATTATCGTGAACACAAATTAATGTCTTGCGTAAGCCGATGGTTTTCTAAATTGACCAACTACTGAGTTCACATGTGATGACATCTGAGGTAAACAGTCTGGAGTGAAAATGAGATGAGACGTAAGAAAACTGGCGAACGGCAACGTTATAGACTGAAGTCGAGATGGCGAAACGCCTGTTTGCACCGATAGATTTGGAAAGACACCAAAAAATCGGCTTAAGAACTGTATTGTTGTGAAAAGGAGCTCCTACGAGGAAATCCGCTTAAACGGCCGGTCCATTGAAAACTGATATGGGTGACGGGGCGGGTGTTGTCATTTCTGAGTCTCTAATAATAATATTTTTACTGGGGCAGGATTATTTATATCTCAGGGCGATCACTCTTGCCGACTGAGACAACTGCACAGGGTTGGGTATGAGATGGCCTGATACGCTTTTCGAAAATCCAATTCCGGTTGAAAACCTGTCCCTGGCAGGAATATTTTGGGAGAGCAATGAATGAATTCCAACTTCAAGACTAACTTCAAATCATTCAGCTGTACATAAATCATTCAGTAGAAGTACCTCATTACTAGAACCATTCCAGTTGATACATATCATACATGTAACCATTCCAGTAGAATACGTAGCCACCGGCTGATACCCGTGGCTACCTTTGTCACAGTATGACCCGATCGAGATGGGCGATCTATATGGTGGTAAAGAATGAGTGTGAATAAACAGATTTTTTTTCAGTAAATTGATTTGTCAGTTTCATCCTCCTCCCGTCAAAACACCGTTCCATTGCACGGAAACCGGCTGCTTCTCCGATATCTGCCTACCTATATCAACATTCTTGAACTTCTGGTTCACCTCTCCGTCCAAGTTTAATTCAACTATTTGGGTACTGTGGGCCCTAGATTTACCTAGTCTTACCGTGAGTCCAATCACGACATATAGTTCAGTTATGGAACTGTGATACGGTTGGTATTGAGGAGTTTTGGTTGTCTTCAATGTAAAAATAAACGAGTTTAAACTTTCTTATTTTGAGTGTTCTTCAAAACCATTACACTATTTTTTATAAGCTCCAGCAAAAGATGATAGTAAAGTATGAAGTAGGTACCTAGGTAGATTTTAAAAACCAAAAGTTCAATAGTTCGTGAAGGAAAAAATACGGTTACCAAAAACGAATCCGAAAGAAAAATCTAAAAAAAATATTGTCAACGGGTTCACTGGCATCTGCATCAAAAGTATATTTTAATTAGGTACCATTATTTACTTACTCGCTTTCCGACATACATTGATTGCATTTGCTGCATTTATGCTAACCACACATTTTGCAAACATCTTCTCAGCTTCATGCCTACTCTATTTGAAAGGAAACTTTTATCATTGACCGTCACGCTCAAACCCTGTCTACAGCCCAAAAGACCGGTTGATAGTAAATTGGAGTTTTTCGGGGGTCCTTGGTAAATTCGGACTTTCATTGATACATATGCGTAATTAATGAGTTTTCACTACGTGTCAAGCTTTTTATATTCTATCGTTACAACTTACCCGAGTAATGACAATCGGCTTGTCCAAGTCACAGCCTCCAGTTATCCGGATGCCCCAAGGCTGGTTTGGATTCATCCGGCGGAGCGTGACTGCACAGCCATGCTTCCCAGTCATTCTCTAGTTGTCTTTACCTTATTCGTCTGAGAAAGTAAACAAGAATATTTAGGTAGTTAGGTTATTTATTTTGAGTTATTTATTTCAATTAGGAAAGTGAGTAATGATGTAATTAACGCTCATGTAAAATGACTTATGGACCGCATCAGACCCTTCAAAGGCCTAAGCTGTATAATAAGAAAGAATGATACTGGAATCAATTTATCAGATGTCTTATGAGCGTAGCTATCTAGGAAATTTATTGTCATTTAGGTGGACCCTACAAACATATCGAAAATACCAGATATCGAAACTAATCTGCGGGCGTACAAACAGAATCTCTTGAGTACAAGTCATGAGAACCAATTATTTTGGACCCACTGCTTATATTTTACGGAAATTTGCTGAGAAAGGAAATAAGTCGAAAGGTTGTCTCACAAAAACAAGAGTTGACAGTTGAAGTGATACACCGGTTTAAGTGGTCAAACCGTCGTCTGTAACACACATTTTATATCATACATTGAGTCACTGACAGGAATGGAGTGATCAGAGATCTTGACCTTGGATTTTGAATGTATCTTTGGGAATAACTTACCTGTTTAAGGTTTTGGTTTATGTTAACTTGTGTACGCAAACGCTCGACTCCTAACGAACGTCAAATAAGTATCTACTCTTACCTATTTTTCTCTATAACTAATAACTATTTTCAGTAATAAACGGTGCAGACACATTGCAACTAATCACAAAGTTTGTAAAGCGTATATAAGGCATCACATAAATTATGGAGGTGCTAGAATTGTTGAAAAATCCGTTATGTTGAACAGAAGCCATAACTTTGAAAATAAGTTGAAATGGTAGCCTGCAATTTATTTTTATAATCAAACGGCATATACGACTCAGAATTTAGACGTATTCTCCGTCCAAACAGAAAATTATGTAGACGAAAAGAGCCGATCAATTTGTCACGAAGATTCATCATTCATCCTGCAAGAAGGACTCTACTCAACACACTAAATTTATATTAAACCTTTAATTTTAATGGTATGGCGGCCGATATTAATCTTCCCAAAGTAGTTACAAGTAGTCCATTATTGGCTTTCGATTTTCGAAAATTTGGCACCTCACAATGTATAGAAGCATTTCTTGGCATTCACAGAAAGATCTTCAGCCAATAAAGTAAGGCGGAAACCCCAGAAGTCTTTCAAGTTTGTTAACTTTAAACTCATTTCTACGGTCAAAACCGTATGTAGGTATCGCATATGGGAAGATAAAGTAAAAGATTTGAACACTTTATTTTTTTCCAAAACTAATTACTTGTTTTGACCAATTTTGTTTTAACAATAGACCAAATATATGACCAGTCAAATGGTCGATGCGGCACATTCTGGAGCAGAGCCCGCTTCCAACTATCAATCTTTGAACAATCCGTCACCCCTGTCATTCATCCTCATTCTTGGCATCCTAGACCCCCCAGACTCAAGAGTCAGTTAAGTTGACGTTATTGACGAATTTTCGAGGAAAATGGCTCTACAATTTTTGGTACGTCTTCACAAAATTCTGTGAAACTCTCGAGAAAAAGATTATTTCATGAATCACACATTATTTTATACAATAGATACTTTTATCCAATACCTAACGGAACTTGCTAAATTTGTGGTCATGTTTAATGTTAATCAACTTGAACGAATAATTTATTATAAACTTAAATGGCGATTACTGAGTGTAAAGTGCAACATCTGTAGCATATCTGTAGCTCGGAGTCATGAAAATTGGCTGCTACCAACTCTTTCCCTAGCTTATAAACGGGACCCGAGCTTTATCCATCTTCTTGGCAAGACATTCGACGGATGATTTCGGTCTTCACTAGATGAGAGGCCAGAGGAAGTCATCAAATTTATTATTGTTTTGCTCGTGCTTTTCCGTTTTATTTTACACATTTGAGTCATCTTTGTGTGACTCAACCATCACAAAAGAAGCACAGAATATCAATGATCAATCCAATGATTATCTTCAATTAATGGTTAGATACTGGCCTAAAAAATTAGTGACCGAGGAATGATGCTTTGGGTTTCCGAACCTATATTTTCCTACGTTTTGCCAGACCGTAAAAGTAAGATAGCCCAGACTGATTCATTTTGACGAAAGTTGAGTTAGCACGCGACTTAGTTCTTCCGGTATGCTTCAGTGAATCAATCGGCAGAGATGAGTATTTTTTATTCAATGGCATTCTTCGTCGCCAAATTATAGGAGTAGGTACTATCGATAAATGTTATTGTTTTTCGTCTAGCAATTATTGATAGGTATTGATCAATAATATTTTATAATAATCTAATTATAATAATCAAGTTTGAACATTTTCGCTCTCAAAAATTGATAGTAGACTCTAACATAAAATTAAGGTGCTGACCGTTGTTTTCAAGCCAAAACCTGTCATCCTGGAATTTATGTTTCATAGTTTCAGTTCCCAAACAGGTGGTCTGTTTCAGGTGTTCATCTAACTTGTTCACTTTCTGTAATAATAATAACATATATTTCTCATTGTATACCTATAGGTAATAAGTAGTTAATAATGTGCAATAATTTGTCCTTGCAGGTTATGATAATAGCTATAATAAGATAAGTTATAGTAAGGTACTGATAATAATATAATAGCTATAGTACGTAGCTGTTACTGGTGTAATCACTAGATGACGAGCCGAATAACTTGATTTGATCGTGAGTAAGGTGAAAAGCGCATAGAAAACTACGATTAGCGAAAATCAGCACATTCAGCGGTTGGTATAACTCACGCTGTGTGCCTAAGCGGTTTAGGTTTATCGAAACGTGCGATTTATTTTCCACCAAATTCGGATAGAAGTAAGCACCTATGTAATGCCTGCTTCAGGATGGCCCAATTATGAAGACAACTCGTATAACAGTTCAGATAACATACCTAGTACCTAGTACCTACTTATTATAGACAGAGGGAGTTAATGAAGGGAGTAATGAGGTTACACAACAAAGGGTTCATCAATTTTCGTATTGCATATTATTATGAGCAGGTAAATACTGATATTATAGTGATATAGAGTTATAGTGATTACCAGGGCTATGTTTATTCAAAGTATGTTCACTTATAGTTATTATGTAGCCAGCAGAAGTACCTACCGATTCACCCTTCTGAAAACCACCGACCGAGTAAAGTTGATTGCCCTCAGCTGTCTACAAAATTCATTAAAAAAAATAATAAACCAAAAAATACGAATGTGTCAAGTGGACACAGGCGCCTGGGAGAAGTTGGCTCACAACCAGTGAGCGAAACAACTGGCGAGTTTGCGACCCATTTTCGATCAGTATTTCTGTTAAAGGCCATGCGGAACTAATCTTCCGGCTCCTTGGTATACGCGCAAGCATCCTTCTCGATACCATTTAGAAGTGGTTATGAGTCGGAATGGAAGCCTCAGATTCTAAACAGTACCTATTGATGAATGTACCTACCTACTTCCTAGATGTCAGTTTGGGGTGGTAATGTCATAAGTCATAGGTTTAACCGGGTCAATAGGGGTCAAAAAGGGCTATCTGTTGAACTGAAACTTGAGGGAAGTAAACTATGGAGTACGTATACTGCCGTAATAAGAAAAACGCTGCAAAGTCCTTGTCACATGGGGTTTATTATTCTACAGAAATGTTGGCTGTACATTTATTGTTTGTTTCATGTGAGATAATTGAAATAGCTATTTCTGATGGTTTCCACCAATTTTGGCCCCCAAAACACAAATTAGGTAGGTACGATCTTTTTTTTTTCAAATTAACTTTGATCATTGGTAGTGCCATTTAATCGTCTTGATCCACGTGTTGACACTTTTTTTCTAGTGTTATTCTACAAACTGATGGTGATTTCAGACGATTTCGCAGGTTTTTGACTCATACAAAATCAATTTTGGGAGCTGAACATCTGGTACAACCTCAATTTTCCACTCCTTGGCCAAAATCGACCTCATATTCGATCTTCTCGTCCCCAAAAACATGGAAAACGATACCTCAAAAGCTCATGTTACCAACATGTTGCTAAAACGCAAAAAGTACCTATTTTACACACATTTTCACTCACAACACCCCTGGGAATATTCCGATCGGGCTGAAAAGTTTCGGGACACAACTAGGGCCCAAATGGAGCATGTGTGCGAAAGAACGACTTTTTTAGACCGAAAATGAAGCCTGTACACGTGATACGGCGGACGGCGTACGGCGGACGGCGGACGGACATTGCATTTTGGTTTATTATTCTCTGAATAATACACCTATGTAATCGCTCAGCAAAAAATTTTTATAACCCCCCCCCTCAAACTTTTTTCTTTTCCGTTTCAAGGTGCGTAGATTCAAAAAATGCAATGTCCGTCCGCCGTCCGCCGTCCGCCGTATCACGTGTACAGGCTTCATTTTCGGTCTAAAAAAGTCGTTATTTCGCACACATGCTCTATTTGGGCCCTAGTTGTGTCCCGAAACTTTTCAGCCCGATCGGAATATACCCAGGGGTGTTGTGAGTGAAAATGTGTGTAAAAATAGGTACTTTTTGCGTTTTAGCAACATGTTGGTAACATGAGCTTTTGAGGTATCGTTTTCCATGTTTTTGGGGACGAGAAGATCGAATATGAGGTCGATTTTGGCCAAGGAGTGGAAAATTGAGGTTGTACCAGATGTTCAGCTCCCAAAATTGATTTTGTATGAGTCAAAAACCTGCGAAATCGTCTGAAATCACCATCAGTTTGTAGAATAACACTAGAAAAAGTGTCAACACGTGGATCAAGACGATTAAATGGCACTACCAATGATCAAAGTTAATTTGAAAAAAAAAAAAAAAGATCGTACCTACCTAATATGTGTTTTGGGGGCCAAAATTGGTGGAAACCATCAGAAATAGCTATTTCAATTATTTCACATGAAACAAACAATAAATGTACAGCCAACATTTCTGTAGGATAATAAACCCCATGTGACAAGGACTTTGCAGCGTTTTTTGAATCTACGCACCTTGAAACGGAAAAGAAAAAAGTTTGAGGGGGGGTTATAAAAATTTTTTGCTGAGCGATTACATAGGTGTATTATTCAGAGAATAATAAACCAAAACCGTACTAGCTGCGTATATGGGGCTTTGGAAAACGCTGCAAATTATTACACAAGTTTATTGATAGATACCCCTTCTGCGTAGATCACTGAATTGATATTAGCTTAAAACCTTGCGTTCGTATGGTCACTACCTCCCTCTGTAACGCACTATTTTGGACCCGCGAACCCCCCCCGGGCATTTTTTGAAATTCTGATGATAGCTGAAACTAAGTAGGACCCTCGAGATATTCCCAAATGTCCACCCAATTTGGATGATCCGTTTGGCCGTGAACAACAAACTTGTACCTATCAACAAATAGGTAGGTAGTTACATCGATTTTTTTTAAATTATCTGTCAACAAAATCCAAAATAACCATTATTTCAACGCAGATGAAATAATATCATGGAACAACAAACCCAACGGGCAGAAATGTGTTTATTCCATTTTCGGATTCTACGTAGGAGAAAGTCCCCGCCAAATGGCGTTGAAAGAAACTTCAAGGCTTTGGGGGAAGGAGCAGGTTTCTACACACATCCAACAGAGGAGGCAGGACGCAGGAGCAGGTTCCTATATGCACATCCAAGAGCGAGGTGCGAAGCACCACGCATGCTACTTCGGCGGGCAAAATGGTTATCAATCCTTTTTGCGGCTGAGGAGGTTTTGTTGGCGGGTAAATTTTTACAACAGGTTCGGGCTGTTTCGTCTACATAAAAGAAGGCTCGTCAAATAAATGAGCCAAAAGTGTCTTGATTTAGTTTACCTGGTGGATGATCCAGATTTTCATATTATAAGCGTTCGATTTGATAATACGCACGGATAGCGAGATATTTCAGCGATCTCGGTGGACGATTAGCCAATCGAGTCAGGATTCATAGCATAGCCACTTCATCAAAGCCTGATTTGTTTTGGAAACCTTCCAGAAAGCAGGTTGCAAATTTTCGTTGAAAAGGGGCATCGGTTTATTTAAGTTTGCGAGTGTAAACGGAGGGCAAAGCTTTGTGACTGTTCCACAATCAACAGTGTCTGATGGTTGGTTGCCGTTTAGACCTCAGTGTTTATGTATACTAGATGGTTCCGTTTCAACGGCACGGAGACAAAAGCAAGCTAGACTCCTTTTTAATATATTGGCTAGCTAACGCATACATGTAAGTGTATTTACTCCTTATTTTGGATTGGAGGATGTAGCGAACACAATTGCATGCAAGGTTGATGTAAAATGAATATTAGGCCGCATAAAAAAGGTACAACATAAGTAGGTACAAGCAAAAAAATCAGTTAGAATATGCAAGAACAGATGAAAACCATACGAGAAAATCAAGTTGGATATCTAGGATTCTAGGTGAATGTTTCATAATCAGCATTAGCTACCAATAAATATGCGATTTAAATAAATACATATTACCTAAAATGAGTAGGTACCTGATAAGTTTGTACTTAACCCCCAGTGGTAATCAGTTTTTAGTTTCACCGTGCATAAGACCGAAGCTTTTATCTCGTTAAAAATAACTTGTAAAAGGGTGTGCTAAAATTATTCTTATATTTTCCTTTTCAATAAAAAATTTGATCACAAAAATGTAGGTACTTACCTATGCAATTATTGTAATTACATGACAGTCTGATGATTTATTTGACTTTCAAAACACAAATTTTCCGACTCAGTATGTAGGTAGATATCTAACCTATTTCCAGTTAATCCAAATCTGGTACGGCTGAACGTATACAGAAGCGTTCAGTATGTACAAGTGCCATCAAGTAACCCGAAATTCGGGTTTCCCATGTTGAAGCTCAGTTTGAATTGAAACATTCTTGGATCTTAAACGAAAGGAATTACAGTATTAATATTAAACAAGAATACAGGTACTTTACTTCTTTCCCCAAAGTGTTCTGACCCTGCTCTTATCTCGATGGTTCTGACAGTGATCAAATCTAACCATATGGTTTTTTATCGAATAGGTCGAACCCCCACCTAGCTACGTTGTTCAACGCCTACAAAATTTTCTCTATAACTCATGTTGAGTTTTACCTTCGGGCTAATTTTATTGGGCTAAGTTATACGATCAAGTTCAACTTCGTAATGTTGTGAAGGAGTAGGATTAGGTTGCTGCATACCTAGTTTACATAATGTAGGAATGGTTTGAACTTGTACGAATCAGTGGTCTTTGGAGTATTTTTGCAACGAAGTACTGGGACCAACGAAGGCCCAAAATTAAGGAGGATTTAAAAATATTTTAGAGTAAGTATGGCCAAAAATAAACATTAAACGGAATAATGTAAACGTATCGACATGTATATCGACATTGTAAAGGGTATTTTCCTTTAATTTTTCGGAGCTATTGTAAAGGAGAGACTTCGCTGTGGTGTTAAAAATATTTTGGAGTAAGTATGGCCTAAAATAAACATTAAACGGAATATTGTAAATATCGAACGTATGTGGACACTGTAAATGGTATATTTCCTTTAATTTTTCGGAGCAATTGTAAAGGAAAGACTTCGCTGTGGTGCCATGCAGAGCAATGCACAATACATGTTATATAGAAAAATATTTATGGGGAAAAAATACAATTGCACTAACTTGAGGTTATGAGCATCTGGTGTGAAACAGGAAGGAAAACTCTCGCGTAGGGAGGGAAGTTGGCAGACTGAAATGAGACGGCGAACTGGTGGACTACGGACGCTGGGCGAAACAACACCAGCCAATCATCGGAGATCGAGGCGCCCACCCCGGATACTATCCGTTTTAGCAGCTTTTGTCCCGGGTTACTGTTCCGATCAGATTTGGAAGATGTTGTAAGCTGCAGACCACAATTCATTTAAGAAGGTGATGTGCGTTTTCCCGACTTATGGAAAGCATGAGCTCCAGACCTTGAGTTCAGCGGCCTGTCATGTCATAGGTTGCTGGGGTCAGTTCGGTTTGTGGGGGAGTTCAGCAGCTTGGTATGTTCTTCAAACGGATAGTAAGTCATGTCCAGACCCGGGAGTACGAAAATAGTATAGGTTTCCCCTCCTTCTTGACAGTCGCCCCCATGGCCAATGCCAGATCCGCTGACCGCACGTTAACTATGTGACAATGGGTAATTAGTACAGACACGGTTTTGAGACATAAATATTTTATATAGCTACTGCTGTTTCTCTCTAAATCGAAGTTCTACTTCCATGACTACCTTTGAGTATAGATAACGTTATATTTATAATACCTACCTACCTGGTGTTACCTATACTCAAAGGTGACTGCATGGTCTATTAAAATACCTACTTGAGTCAAATGATCAATAGGTAGGTAGGTTACATAATTATTCTTTTTTCAGAAAACAGCTTTCAGCAGCGTTCAGAATACGTGGAAGAGAAGAACCAGAAAGCTACTGGGGACTAGGCAGGTACATCGGTTGGATAATAGTGAATGCAGTCACTGGGAAAAATTGGAGGAGTTTCACCACATCACTTTTAAGCATGTCAATTTTAATTATTTCGATTTTTTCAGGAAGCAGGTACCTGCCTTCATCCAGTGCTTCCCTCGCAAATAAATATGAAGGAACTCGACAATTTTTTTATCCGTCAATATTCTTACAACGGTTTTTCCTATTTTCCTGGCTGCAGTTCCCGTCAAGCCAGGAACTTTATTCACCTCAATTTATGCAGCCTGTTATTTCCAAAAGGATTATAATAGATACCTACCTACCTACCTGCTTGTTTCTACTAACGTGCTCATGCTGATCTAGTGGTTAGCATAATCTAACTTGGTAGCTGTCTACGTCTGAGCGTCCTGCCGAAACTTTTTTGAAGGATTCGTGACTTTTAACCCTCTCGTTCAAATAATGTAGGGATGAATACTCTTATGACCTCACCACATCAACAATCTCCTAATTAATATATACCGACCGACCCTTAACACGCAGACACCAGTCCGACATATTTATGTACCACCAGATCGACCTACACATACTCTTATACGGTATCCTCTGTAAGACTTCATGCGGCATGCCAGAGCCTTGTGGAACCTCCTTCCACAGCCTGAAAGCCTCATAAAAGGTAGCCACACACGTACAGGCCGAGCCTTGAGGACTGGACTCAGTTCGTGACAGCAATGGAGGACGATATCTTGTTGGTGGTAACGAGCTGCATAATTGCAAAAAATTACATTTCGAAAAAGAAGAGAAGAGTGTTCGAAAGTACGTGGTGTAAAGAGTGGTTGTTAAAAAGAAGGAGCTTTTCCCATGTGAACCTGCTCTCGGAACTAAAATTGGCCCCTAAAGACTGGCACAATTATTTGAGGATGGACCACGAAACTTACCACAGATTGCTATCGTTGGTGACGCCTTTGATTATGAAAAAAGACACGGTCATGCAAGAAGCCATTTCTCCCCACGAAAGGTTGACAGCAAGTCAAGTTGGGCTCGGTTTCTTTCAATTTTGAAAGCAATCGAGCATAAGCTGCTTGCCTCTTCGTTCTGTCATGGTATTCATTACTCTGCACTTTCTATAAACAAGGCTCATTTTCGTATATACTGAGAAACTGAGTGGCGGCTCCTGATAGGAGCATAGGAGCATGTGCACCCCCAGCCAATAAACCAAACATAATAACCAAATTCCCCCATCCCATTTGAAGAGTAAGTCGGCTATTTACAGATAACAGGATTTTACTATTTGAATCGACGCGCGAAACCGAGCCCCACCGCCCCATTGGGCATCTGAGCCAAGAACCTATAATATTGAGAAAAACACACACACACTTGGAGCAGTTGCTCTCGTCCCCTCCCTTGACTCGTATTTCCTCATTGTTTCTGCCTGACATTTTTCGGTTTGAATATGGCGGGCCTGTGAGATTGACCAATCAAAAGCAGCAAAAATGTTTAGCTGGGTGCACAGACTGTTGTTGCACCTCGTCAGGTTCGCTGCAGTCGCTCGAGGGCAGTATCTTTACTCCTGCATTATCATCTTCTGTTATCTCAATTCGGTTCCCTCCTGCATTTGTTATTCTCAATTGGTCTTCGTTTTCGTGGTTTCGTCCGTTGTTTTCTCTATAATTTATGTTCCGTTTTTTCTGAAGTGACAAAAGTTTTAAAGCTCCTGATTACTATACCTATGACAACATCAGAAAGTGAGAGAACGTTTTCATCTTTGAAGAGAATCAAAGCAGTATTACGCAATTCCATGGCAGAGGACAGATTGGTGGCGCTTTCAATGCTGTCAATTGAGAAAGATTTGGTGAGATCCGTTCAAGATTTTAATGAGAACGTTATTGATATTTTTGCAAGTAAGAAGGAGAGGCGTGCTGATTTTATTTACAAGACCATTCATTGAAGTTACCATTTTGTTGGACATCCTAGTTACCATTTTGTGACAGATGAATATTTTATTCCTGGGTAGACACCTGATTGGTACCTAATATCTTTGTTCCTGGGGTAGACACCCAATTCGAGATATTTTCGTTCCTGGGGTAGACACCCATTGGTGTTGGTGATACATATTTTGTTCCTAGGGTAGACACCCTATTCGTGATATTTTTGTTCATGGGGTGTTATCGCCTGTTTGTGTACGATAATTTTATTTTATTTTATTTTTGTATTCCCCGTTATTTACCTCAATGATATCTAACCCCTCCCTTTCCCCATAAACCTCTCATCTCCCACCCTCCTTCCTTCCCCTCCCTGGCAAGAGTTGCTTTCACCTCCGCTTTGGTTCTTGCTGGGCAAATACACATTTCAGCTTTAACAATAACATGCATTTCTTGGGTTTACTCCTTCAATGATTATTTCAGAATTTCCTCTTCCATTAGAGAACATTTTTCATGTCTATTTACGAGTATGTATTTAGTCGCGTTTGTAATTTGAAGATGAGAAAGCTTACAGGATTTATCCCATTTCCATATGGTTGAAATTTGTATTTGGCTGAGAAAAGCACCTCTCCCGTCCACTTCGCGATAGCCCCTCTTGATCTATGTGCACCCCCTGAGTTTCAGGACAGGAGCCGCCACTGGAAACTGTTCCAAAATTTCGTGATCCGACAAAGCAGGATCGAAACAAGAAAAACACCTGACCGACGCGTGAACACTTCAAAAACTCTGAGCAGACTGAAGGAAACGGCACACACGTGAGGGAGCAGCCTGTACAGTCCCGGCCTCAGAAGCCGTCGGAATGGTTTTTTGATTCGTCCGTTTTGGCCTGCACAGTCCGTTCGGTGGCCTCGAGGCCACGACACTCACGCGAAGGAAATCCTCAAGGCCTGTTCAGTCCAAACCTTGGGGAAATCCTGCACATAGTGTCGGGGCCCATGGCCTCGGGGAAACAGATGACGACAAACATACACAGTCCAATGGAAATATTTGGAGGTGTCGTGGTATCCTCCTGGAATACCACTCGATGTACATAATATATAAGATTGTCCCAATAAACCGAACGAACGGAGGGTCTACGTGACTAAAGTGGCATAGGTCTCCTCTTCCCTCCATCGGTCTACCAACAGTTCCTAACGACCGTCGAAGGACCGGAGGAGGGTGGAAGAGCTCCTATAAAACTCGCTCTTCTCATCGAACTTGCCATTCTACACTCAAACCTCAAGTCCATGACTTCTCCCTCTCTATCTCTCTCCTCATACCTCCTTATCATTCTCGCCTAAAAGAACTCGGAGTGGTGGAACCGTCTGGGCACAGCCCCCTTGCGTTTCTAGTGGTGATAACCTTCCTGGCTTCGCCATAGGTGTAACCTTTCAAACGCTAGCTACCAAAACCTCAACCTTCCCATCTCAATCACACCTATCCAAGCCACACCTCAACCTTTCTATCACCACAGGAGGCTTCAATATTTGCTCTAAGACCAGCAAGGAGCGTCGGTTGATAATTTCACATTACCGAATAGAACGTAATTAGTGACTTTTTCTATTCATCATCAAAAGGAATCTGCCATCACATGGAGTTGAGTTGGAGCTCCACCAGTCTTTCGAAAATATCACAGAAATAAAGAACACCAGGTAAGTAAGTATGTTGTTCAAGGCAATAAGAAGAAGAAAAAACCGTTTTATTATTCCATTTGTCAAACACAATTATCCACAACGCTACGTTTTGCATAAAAGTAACGTTAAGTATTTTCAAATTACAGTTTCAAGTAACAAGGTGGGTTACGTGTGGAACAAGCGTTTCAAAAGTACTTCTAACACGAGTGCAACGGTAAGTACACCACAAAATCAGTCTCTCAGAAATATCACACAAAAATAACCAATAGAACATTGGCCTTCCCTTCTAGCCATTCCTAGCCATGGAAGTAGGATCATACTTTTCCATGTTCCTGGCTAACCTCATAGGCTATGAAAAAAAAACCGCTGCAAATGATTACAGAACGGTTTATTATTTACCCTTTCTGCGTAGTTCACTGCTTTCCGTGGTCAATACCTACGCTCGAGCTCCCTCCAGGAAAGTCGTAAGTACTGGAGCCAGCCGGGCAACAATACAGTTTCATAAATATGCGGTGGTTTCTATCATTAATAAATTATTAACTGTTATTCATGAAGCATAACACACGGACACGTACGGAACTACACCCGCATAACGTTTGTCGAAGCTAAAAAAGTAGGTACCTATCAACAAAATCCAAGAGCCATCATTCTTCAAATGAAATAACACAGAACAACGAACTCGAGTTCATACAGCCATCCGTGATTATAAGCAGGTGCTCCCTAGCAATGATATCTGGGCCGGATTTATGCCTTTGCATTCACGATCGTGTTGACGAAGGTTTTCGGTGCAAACCAGGGTTGCCAACCGTACCGTATTTTACGGGACAGTCCCTTATTTTGTCCATTTGTTCCATGTCCCGGCGAAACCCTTCCCGGGACGCTATTTGTCCCGTATTTCAGGGTATCGTGATTTATTATTTTCAAGTGATTTAATTTTAGAAGTGTGATGCGTTTAATATTTTGTTTGAAGAAAAACTTATTTTGGAATAGAAATACTAAAAACAGAACGTGATCTATTATTTTATATTAAAAAAGAAGTGCAGAATACACATTATTATGATGCCTTTTATATATTGTTTTGAAAAATTATTTGGAATTGACTGAGAACAGAAAGTTACCTGTTATTTTATAATTTGTTCCTGTCTAGGTATTTTGTTATGCCATTTTCTCGGTAATTTACTTGTAGGTAGGTCCTTTCCTTACCTAAAATGTTTCCTTTCCTTTAAAAATATACTTAGGT
Organism: Leptopterna dolabrata; assembly: GCA_954871275.1. Taxonomy (NCBI): domain Eukaryota; kingdom Metazoa; phylum Arthropoda; class Insecta; order Hemiptera; family Miridae; genus Leptopterna; species Leptopterna dolabrata. Next base: position 20,368,466 of record OX940981.1, on the reverse strand, counting down.
ACCTGAAAAATAAAACGTTGAAACAAAGGTATTCCGTCTATTTTTTGTTTGTCTCGCCTATTTGACCTGAAGTGAGTAGTGTGCTGTTCAACATTATTATAATATAAAGGTTGAGGTGTTCATTACTCACCTAGCAACCAGTACCAGGTGTGTGTATATGTAATAGTGTCCCGCATTCTTCTGCCAGCGATAGGGATGGGACATCGGACCCTCACAATCGATTATGCCATCGATTGTAACATCGGAAGCCCACAATCGATGTCACCGATTAATCGCGCCTCCACAATCGATCATCGACGATTTTAGTCGATTTTTTTATTCAGTCTCAACCCAATTTTTTTTAATGGAAAATTGGTCGAAATCGTTTGAAACCGCAGAATACCCAAATGTGCAACAAACATTGAAAGATTCATGGTAAAAAGAAATACTGCAGAACATGAAAAATAACGTATGTATTTAATTAAAGAACCCTATAATTAGGTTGGGGAAAACCATGCGTCTGTCCCCGATGTTCAAAAAAAATAATGTTCGGGCGCACTCTGCAAAAAAAGGAGTTTGGACACAACGTACCCCTTCAAACGATTTCTCTCCTGTGTGAGAATTAGCCCGGCTTTAGAAAATTGTATTGTGTAAAGTGTATTGTATTGTGAAAAAAAGGTTGTAGAGAAAACATCGATGCATCGTGTCCTAACAATCGATCATCGGAAAAAATCGGAGCTTCACAATCGATTGTTAAAAATCGATGATCGGTGGAGAAAAATCGATTATCGATTCCCATCCCTAGCCAGCGAGTTGGCAACCCTGGTGCAAACGAAAGGCGGCGGGTGGACAGAACTTTTTATCCCATTTTCGGAATCACGTATACCTTGAAACGGAAACCATCAAATTCTGAGGGGTTTAATATTTTTACTTAGAATAATAAACCAAAAGAGTATATTTGGCTATAAAATGAAAAAACGCTGCAAATCCCTGCACAACGGTTTATTATTTTGTACAGAATACCCTTCTGTTACAGATCACAGCTCTCTGTATAGATAACCCGTCTATAATATGTATAATATGTACTAGTCTATACATATTATTTAGATCGCAGACCCTCCGTAGGTTAGTACCTAACCCCGTACTCGTTACTAGGTACCTACCTAAATCACGAGGTAAATGTTGCTAAAATAATTCTGTCGATGACAAACAGTACCTAACAAAAAGAAACGCACATAACGATGTTCTGAAAAGAAATTGTTGATGAGGAGTGAAAAAATTTGCGAAAGTACCTACCACCAAACTCCAGCCCCTTCTATGTAGATGGTATAATAAACCGTTGTGTAATAATTTACCCATCAATAATACTTCAAAGTTTGTTCAAGTTTCACAAGTATTATTGATGGGTAAATTATTGCACAACGGTAAATTATTACACAACGGCAAATTATTACACAACGGTAAATTATTAAATAACGGTAAATTATTACACAACGGTTCATCTACCAAGAAGGGGCTGGATTTTGTTGATCGGTACTTTTGCAACTTGACCAACCGTTGAAGTATTATTGATCGGCAAGTTATTACACAACGGTTCATTATACTTGACCAGTGGGTAGGTACTGACCACAGAAAACAGTGATCTACGCAGAAGGGGCATCTATTTCACTCCACATCAACAATTTTCTTTCAGAACTTTATTATTTGCGTTTCTTTTCGCCATTTTAGCTCTGTTTGCCATCGACAGAATTATTTTAGCAACATTTAACTCGTGATTTAGGTAGGTACCTAGTAACGAGTACGGGGTTAGGTACTAACCTATGGAGGGTCTGCGATCTACATAATATGTATAGACTAGTACATAATATTATATAGACGGGTTATCTATACAGAGAGCTGTGATCTGTAAAAGAAGGGTATTCTGTACAAAATAATAAACCGTTGTGCAGGGATTTGCAGCGTTTTCGGATTCTATGTACCTTGAAACGTAAACTATAAAATTTTGAGGGGGGGGGGTAAGCATTTTTTTTTTTTTTTTTTTTTTCATGCTCGATTCCAATGGTTGATTATTGAAAATAATAAACCAAAATTAGTATATGAAGTTATGGGGCCAAAAAGAGTAAGATATCTATACTATAAAAGGATATCATACTACTTGTCACAAAAATTATTGTCCTATTCAACAACCTTCCACCTCCGATTCGTCGTACAAGCTTGGACCTTGGGTACCATGTTCTGTTTATTCGAAATAACGCACGATCTGTTGGATGTTTGCTGAAACTGCGTAGACCGATGGCCTGCGATACTTCCCACATAGGTAAACCTCTTTTCGCCCAAATCGCCCAAATGAGATATAGCACTGTTGCATATTATTGTGACGAAATGGGTTGATCAGTTGAGAAATCGTTATAAATATTAATTCCTTCGGTATGTCTGCAACCTTCCAGCTGGTTTCTGTAGTGGCTGCTGCCAGTGCTACCTACTTCAGAGAATATGATCAGACAGCCCATGGAGTGAAACTTTCCACATCTTGCTCCATTTTCAATGCTGAAATGATAGCCATCGCACTGGCTCTTGAGCGAATGAGGAATGACATTCATTCCTTGGATGACGCCATCATATTTAGTGACTCCAAGTCAGCACTGGAAACTCTCAAGAATCTCCAAGTCGGTGATAATCCCTCACACATTGTCCAAAGAATCATAAGAGCCACTCAGATCCTAAAAAGAGAACGAGGGAGTCACGTGATACTTCAATGGATACCAAGCCATTGCCACATCAACGGAAATGACATAATTGACAGAACAGTACAAACAATAACCGACTCAGAAGGACCTTATGACAAACTTGACATTGTTGAACATAAAGACTTAGTGACTACGCTAAAACAACACAAACTGTGCAAATGGACAGAATCTTACAACACAATGACAACAGACAGAGGACACTGGACTAAAAACATATTTCCTACTCTCAACCTGACTCCCTGGTATAAAAACCTTGCCGCTTCCCCAGCATTTTTTACCACCATCAATCGCCTTCTCATAGGCCACGGGAACACTCCATCCTTTCAACATCTGATGAGACACAGAGACTCTCCTTACTGCCCAGACTGCCCCCAACTAAACCAAATCGGTGACTATAGACCACTTACTCAACTACTGCCCCAAACACATCACAACTAGAAGACAGCTATTTGACGAACTCCACATCACCGAACGGACTATACAAGAACACATCAAAAACGACCACTCGACAGAAACCCTCCGTACTATCTACCGATACTTACAAGACTCAACAATACTGTTTTAACTGTCCCCATCAACATCTTCACATCAACCCCACCAATTCGAAAGCAAACCTACAGAAAAATCGATAACACCAAAGCCATCAACAACAATCAAACAAATCTATGTCCACACATGGCACGAAGTCTGGACAAATAAACTCAGAAAAGAAGAAGAAGAAGAAGAAGAAGTGCTACCTGCTACCTACTGTCAGTGATTGTGAAGTAACGCTAATGGAGGGTGGAGGAGCCAGGAGAAACCCTGAGCTAGGATTTTAGTTGGATCACCTTGAAATAGATTCGAGTGAAACGACCAGTCTGCGATAAATACCACTTCTTTTAGAACCCACCCTTTACTATTATGATTGGTGGATAATTCCTTCTCAAGTTCGGAAACTCCATGCAAACTTCGCAGTAGATTTCAGAGGACCCATCAACCACGGATAACAAAAGACAGTGAGTTCGACGATTCTCTATAGTTTTATTGTTGTACCTACTCCTCATATTAATCGCTTACATAGTGTCACATTCTCAGTAAATAGTGCATAATCAGTATGTTTTATTACACACATATTATTTATTGCGGATTACGGTAAAGGTGTTGGCCCAGTTGCCATTTGTCAAGTTTGAGCTGAAAATGGGATTCTATCTATGAGGAATGTTTTGATTCTGTTTCATTCTCGGTAAATTGAATAGGTAATCTTCAGTTTTATGTGGTTTCTATCTTCATGATTTTTTAGAAAACCCGTACCTACGTTTGTAATTTTCTTAGCTCCTACTACTGAATTTTTGCTGCATTTGATTCCATCAATATGTTTATATACTACTTATAGTTCGCAGTAACATGATAATTATTGTATCAGGCAATAAACATGGTGACGTTCGAGCCTTTTTTTTTGCAGAACTTTTGTGTAGGAATAGACTCAATAATATGATTACCTAGTACATAATATTCTATGTCTAGGTAGGAAACATAATGTATATGTATATATGTATATGTATGTATATATATATATGTGTATATGTATGTGTATATATATATGTATATGTATGTGTATATATATGTATATGTATATATGTCTAGGTAGGAAACATAAAAATATGGGATACACATCCGCACTGTAGGGTTAAAGTCACTTTACTTCCCTGGTCGGGCCCTCCTTTTCGGTCGGTGATAGCTTCAAGCAGTTTCTCTCATGCACTCACTTTTAGGTTCACACTCTGTCAAGACCTGTCCCCCGCGGTATTTTGTTGATTAAAACCTCGTGATTAGAAGTCATTCTATTCTATATAATAATTTTAGTTAATTCTGTGTGAGGATGATCTCGGGATCAGTTTTGTTCAATAATTATACTTATTATACTTGCAGGAATGCTTTGCGGCAGAGTACTTGGAACGGTTGTTCGTAGGTGCGGCAACGAGCGTTGTGTAGTGAGATATTATCGTGCTCTAGGAGCAGCCAAAAACAAGAACGATGAGGTGAGTCAACAATTTCAGACGTTCTGAATCCACAATTATTTCAGTTGTGACAGAATCATGAAGTTTCCATAACCTCTTGTCTCCATTTCTCGTCAGAATTCTCAGCAGTTGCTGGTGGTAAAAAAAGTGGAGGCTTTCCACTCGCTAAGATGTTATAAAAACATTAGTCATGAGCCTCCTCCGCCTTCCAAGTCGTCGTCTCTTTTTTATCTGTTCTTGGGCTCTACTTTCATTGGTCTGTTTATCGATTGGGAAAAGTGAGTATAATTAATTTATTTATTTATTTATTTATTTATACGGGCAAGCCCAATTACATTTTGCATATTTATGTCATTCTAGCAGGGAAAGAAAGGACAAGGGGGGTCCTTTCTTTCCTCGTATAATAATAATAATATAGTATCTATAATCATTATATTAATTCATCATTTACTCATAATATTTATTATGCATCATATTAATTCCTAAATTTCATTATTTTGGTTTATTTATTTCAATATTATTTTCAATAATATTATTTCAGTATTATTTTCAATAATAAACCTTTGGAATGGGCCATGAAAAAAATAAAAAATTCACCCCCCCCCCCCCCCCCCCCGTCAAAATTTGATGGTTTACGTTGCAAGGGATGTAGAAATCGATTAAAAAAAATTTCCGTCCGTCCACCATCCGTGGCTTATTCCTTAATTCTCATTAACCAAAATTCACGAAATTTGGTATATGGGTCTCGTTTGGGCTCTAGTTAGTCCTCGAAGCTCGGCGTTACTGTCACTCAACACTAAGGGGTGAAAAATAGGAGTTGCAATGTCCGGAGTATCCCCATCTCGGATTTTTTTTTTTTTGAGGTGTGGGTTTTCTTGCGTTTTTGAATTTGAATAGTTTGATTTTTTCTGAATTTTTGAGACCATCCGGAGCATTGTACGACGTTGCCATAAAATTTACTATACAATTTGCCGTAAACAGCAGGGTGAGAGCTCGGCAGCATCAAGCTGGGTTGAGAGCGCACATCACTAGTCTCTCGGCTAGCTGGGATCAATAGCGCAGTGGTTTACCTGATGGACTGATATGCCAAAGTTCCGGTTATCGAAACCCTACCCGGACCGACTATTTATTATTTTCAATAATGAACCTTTGGAATCGACCATGAAAAAAAAGTTTAACACCCCCTCAAAATTTGATGGTTTCCGTTTCAAAGTATGTAGAATCCGAATACGCAATAAAAAAATTCTGTCCGTACGCTGTGCTTCGCACTTTTCTTAGTTACCATGAACCAAAATTAATGAAATTTGGTTTGTAGGTTCCGTTTGGTGTCTGGTTGGTCCTCGAAGCTACGCGTTACTGCCAGTCATCTCTAAGGGGTGAAAATAGGGGTTGACAATTTCAGAAAGCCGTAGCTCGAAAACTTTCTATAGAACGGTATAATTTTTTGAGACCATCCGGTGCAGTGTACAACCAGCCGTTTGTTTGCACCGGAAAGCCTCGTTAACATGATCATGAATCAAACTGTGTAAATCCGGCCCAGGTATCATTGTTAGGGAGCACCTGATTTTAATCAATTATTATTAGTAATAAGTATTATTGGTTAAATTATTACACAACGCCTTATTATACTATCTGCGCAGAAGGGGCATCTATACCTTATGCTTCATGAATAACTACAAATAATTAATTGAATTATTTATTCCCGCGCATTTTTATGAAACTTTAATTCCCGGGCCGGCTCCAGTACTCCATTTAGGGCTTTCCTGGGGGGGGCTCGAGGGCACTGGCCACAGAAAACAGTGATCTACGCAGAAGGGACAGTAAATAATAAACCGTTGTGTAATAATTTGCAGCGTTTTTTACTCCACATCAACAATTTCCCTTCGGAACTTCATTCTTTGTTTCTTTTTGCCGTTCTAGATACTATTTGTCATCGACAGAATTATTTTAGCAACATTTAACACGTGATTTAGGTAGGTACCATGTACCGAGTATGAGGTTAGGTGCTAACCTGTGGAGTCTGCGATCTACATAATATTTATAGAATAGTACATGTATTATATAGAAGGGTTATCTATAAAGAGAGCTGTGATCTGTAACAGAAGGGTGTTCTGTACAAAATAATAAACCGTTGTGTAGGGATTTGCTGCGTTTTTAATAATAAATTCTTTCTCAGAGTTTATGAAGATTTGAAAGAAAGTCTCCCGTCAGTTAGCGCTGCTGAAGTTATGGACAGTGGTGCAAACGGCAAAGTTGAAAAAGGAGAAGAGGAAGAAACAGGGAAGAAAAAGAAAAAGAAAGAAAAAGTTGGGTTTCGGGACAGAAAGGTGAGCTGTCCAGATCATAATAGATCAAGACCGACCTATTACTATTAATTTCAAGACTTCACTAATAAGTAACGGAGCTGCTTGGGAGCACAGTTCGTTTCGCTCTGGGGGTTAATAGGAATGTCATGAAGATTCTACGGATCTCAATAGCCTTTCTGCCAGTACTTCACTATTCTGTCTTTCTGAAAGGATTGATATATATATATATATATATATATATATATATATATATATATATATATATATATATATATATATATATATATATATATATATATATATATATACATCCTGGTATCATTGTGGCTACCACACACAGAAAAGTTGCATTTAAAGTGGCACCCGTGTGCATGCGACATCCGTATAAGGGTGCCACTTTGAAATCCCTACGTAGTTTGGAGGTTAATAGAAGAAAAAAATTGAAACGCTTCGGAAGTGCTGCAGGTATCAATTATCAACAACTATCGATACACAGAAGGGGGTAAATCGATAAGAGGAGTCAGATATATTGATTTGAAAATGGTCACATGGGTGCCACAAACATAGCAAGATGGATAACAATTATACGGCGATAGTTCCCGGTTTTTCCAAACGCAGCGCTGGTGCCAGTCGAGAATATACACAGTATATCATAAAATTGACGAAGACCTATCATTGCGACCTCCGGAGATTTGGCAACACTGTTATCAGAGAATCAGTCAACAAGCCCAAGCCCCTCGTGGGCTGTAGGGCCATGGGGGCTTGTCAGAAGAGCACTTTTGGAGTATCAACTCATTTAGCCCAGTCAAATTAGAAAAGAAAAAAAGGTACCAGTGGGAAAAAAATCCTAAAAATTTGAAATGTGGCATGCTTGTTGATTGGTACATCATACAACCATGAAATATTGGCACTTCGTGCAGTTTTGGGCTTATAACATCCAAACGATGATTCTTACAGAAAATTTCACTCGAACAAAAATTAAAGAGCATTAAATTCTACTTAGAATGATTGTCTTAAACATCAAATTTGGTTCAGCCGTTTGGCTGGAATTGACGGTCTAAACTCGGAAATTTTTTCCATTTTGACTGAAAAGTGTGTTTCACACGCCTGCAACTAAAAATGGGTATTCCAAATGAAACATATCATATACCTAAAGTTGTACATCATTCAATTCTGCGTTCAAAGCACCCATATGTTTTATTAAAATTGCAATTTAAAATTTTAATTGATCTAAACTTTAATATTTCAATTAAATATTTTGAAGTCCATCTTTGGCATCGAACATGGTTGGAGGGGGGGGGGGGGGGGGGGGGGGGTAGCCCCCTAAAAATTTTATGGTTACGTTTCAAGACATGTAGTATCCAAAAATATATGAACCAATAATTTCTGTCCGTCCGCAGTAGGCTGCGCTGTTACCATAAACCAAAATTAATAAAATTTGGTTGGTAGGTTCCAGTTGTGGTCTTTTTGATCCGCGAAGCTCAGCTTTACCGGCGGCGGTCCGCTTTTGTTCAAATTCAGTAGATAGTTGGGGTGGTGTAGCTCCTAGGTCGTCCCCTATGAATTTGGTGCTCTACAACTTTAGTGACCTATATAACACTTTTCATTTCGAATAATCGTTTTTGAGTTTAGGACAACTTTTGTCTGCCAAAAAACCTCAAAATTGTAGGACTTTTTCCAGTTTTTAGCTTACCTATCTATAAGATTTAACTGAACGGTCCATCTTACGTGAATCATCTTAATGAAGTCCATCTTTGGCATCAAACATGAGGGAAAAGAAAAAAGTTTAGCCCCCTCAAAATTTGACGGTTTCGTTTCAAGACACGTAGAATCCGAAAATAGATTAAACAATAATTTCTGCCCGTCCGCTGTACGCCGCGCCGTACCAGACACTTTTCTTTGTTACCACAAACCAAAATTAATGAAATTTGGTTGGTAGGTTCCAATGAGGGTCTTTTTTTGTTCCGCGAAGCTCGGCGTTACCGGCGGCGGCCGCCCGATTTTGTTCAAATTCAGTGATAGCTGGGGTGGTGTAGCTCCTAGATCGTCCCATATGAATTTCAAATCGCTCGGATCATTAGTACGACCACTGTGCTTGCGTAGACGCAAAATCGAGGTACTTGATTTCTCAATAACCTGTGTTTGTTCATGTTGCTGTCTGAGGACAAGTACGGAAGCCTTACCTATTAATAAAGCGTTACCTATTAATTTTGAAAAACTCACGACTTCTTTTTTCCCTATTTGTAGAAGTAGGTATTCGTAGAAGCTAGGTAAGTACAAAGTCGGTTATACAGTCGTATTCTATCATTCTTTGACCGCCCGATTTCGATGGCATTTTTAGGAACGGTTCTTCAAACTAGGCGTAGGAATTTTCGTTCTACTATTTTTAAACTACACATTATGCTTCATGCATTACAGCAAATAACTGTAGATATAATTTTCGACTCTACCGCATATTTAGGAAAAGGACCTGGCGGGAAGAAACGTAAAAACTCTGCAAATTATTAAACAACGGTTTATTATTTTCCTATAAGGATGCCCCATATCCGAGCGGATGGGGAGCCCAGCCCGCAAATGCTGCCAAAATCGGATTCGAACTGAGGATATTATGCGCGTGCCAAGGGTTTGCGGACGCAAACGGATAGACATACATCGAACCAAATTTTTGTTCAAGTTGCTAAAGTATGTACCTATCGACCAAATCGAAAACACCATCTTCCTCGAAACGAAATAATATTGCGGAACAACCAACTCGGTTTCATGCAGCAATTTCTTTTCAACCAATTAAAATTGTGAATTGAATATTTCAATATAGGAACGCTGCAAAGTCCTTGTCGCATGGGTACAGAAATTTTGGCTGTTCATTTATTGTTTCTCAAAAACACGTTTTTTTTTAAAATTATCTTTGATCAATTATAGTGCCATTTAACTGTCTTGATTCACCTGTTGATACTACTTTTTGTGTTATTATACAAATTTATGGTGATTTCAGTCAATGTCCCAGGTTTCTGACCCATAAAAAATGAATCCGGGAGCTGAACGTTAGGTACAATTTCAATTCTTCACTCTTTGGTCTTTAAACCTCAAACACTGGAAAACTCCTATTTTTACACCCATCCCCCCCCCCCCCCCCCCCAACTAATAAACCAACAGGGGTCCTCAATGAATTCAGCATGACTTTGCTAAGGTACCAGGCTTTCATTGAAAAATATGATGAACAATACCATCGAAGCTAGAATTTTAAAAGAAACATTTAAAGGAGAACTTGTACTGTTGCCACATTTCCGAATGATTCAAACAGGTCCCATTCGAAATCAAACGTTTGCCGTTTCGGCGCGACTCGAATTTGCAGTAATAGTCAACAAATCAAGGAGACAATCGCTAAAATTGTGTGGATTAAATTTGGGAATACAATAGTCTTATGAGTCCGATGTTTGTTTCCAAATTTAAAATTTTAATATTTGTCTCCCGAGCCTATGCGGCCACAGTTGACATACAAGTGTCTTTCAGTTCAGGATATAGTGTAGAATCAAGAAACAGAGGAAACAAACGCGGTAAAATAAGTCAGAAGTTGGTTGCCAAATAGACTTGACATTTTAAAATTTGTCTGCTGAACCTACTAGTTCAGTTGGCAGACAAGTGCCTTTCAATTCAGGATATGATGCAGAATCAGATAATACTAGTGGGTCCACTGACCAGACGCATTTCGCAATTTTGAAAATAAGCTCACTGCCTATAAACCATGCTCAATAATATATATTTTTCGGAGCGGTTTATGGCTTAATATTTAGCAGTTGCTGTAAGGATGACTGGCAGAGCGTTGAAAGTAATTGTATTCGATTCAGCACGCCGGAAAACATGAAAAACTATACCAAACACACATTTTCTGACAGATGACAGAGATGACAGGCGTCGTTCCCTGGTACCATGGTGGCACCAAAACTACACAGAAAATTCTGGAGGCCTAAACACATTTTTCTGATAGATGGTACCACGGTAACATGGTGGCACCAATAGCAAATTTGGAAGGCCGAATGAGGCTAGCCTCAAAGTTTCAAGCCAAAATACCCAAGATTGCGGCTTGCAGCGCAGTACAGACATACTACCCCGAAATGTTGACAAGTCTGAGGCATCTCTGACGTTCGGCAATAAGACGCAACACGCAAACGTGATCGTAAGATTTAGATTCCTAAATTTAAAATTTCGGAATTTACAGAACGTTCCCACCCGAATTCAGCCGGCACATTTCATCCCACTTGACATTTATATTGTTAAAGAAATTGTGGTCAAATGGGTCAGATTTCCCCCTTTTTTTATTCCCATTTTCAACATACGCCACTTCCGAATAAGACCAGATCAGGTCATTAGACTCAAGAAATTCATCTCATACAAGTTGAAAAAATTAATTCGAAAATACACCTTACACCTTTGGTAGAGGTCTTGAATCTGAATCCATCACCCATTTTATCAACTGAAATGGCCCATTTGGATCCATTAGGCGATCATGGCTTTCCTGGGAGACGCACGAGGGTAGGTTTTGACCACAGAATTCAGTGGTCTTTAACGTAGGTGTTTCTGTACCGGTAAGTCATAAACCGTTGTGTAGTAATTTGCAGCTTTTTTCTTACCATTTTCGGATTCTATGTAGGTAGGTGGTTGTATTAATGCTCGATTCCAAAGGTTCTTTATTGAAAATAATAACCCGAAAAAATAGTACTAATTTATCCCATAGATAGAAGAACAAAATCGCTGCAACTTATTACAGAACGGTGTATAATTTAAATCACTGTTTTCTGTGGTCAATACCTACCCTCTTGGACCCCCAGGAAAGCACTAAATCGAGTACTGGAGCCGGCGGGGCAGTTACAGTTTCATAAATATGCAGTGGATTCAAGAATGCTGTGATTAATTAGAAAAATAATAAATAACAATAATTCTTCCGATCAAATAATATCTTGGAACAACCAACTCGACTTCATACAGCCATCCGTGATGGATGCATACCATTTCATTCACGATCATACTGACGAAGGTTTTCGGTGCAAACTTCAGGGCCATAATGTGAACAAACTGCTGTACATACTCCAGGTGGTCTCAAAAAATTCCTAAGTTCGAGATCAATTTAAAAACGAGCCCTGAAATAACGGAGCCCTGAAAATTGCAACCCCTATTGGTTTATTATTCTGTGAATAATACACCTGTGTATTCGCTCAGCAAAAAATTTTTATAACACCCCCTCAAAATTTTTTCTTTTCCGTTTCAAGGTGCGTAGATTCCAAAAATGTCCGTCGCCGTATCACATGTACCGGCTTCATTTCAGGTCTAAAAATTCGATCTTTCGCACACATGCTCCATTTAGGCCCTAGTTGTGTCCCGAAACTTTTCAGCCCGATCGGAATATACCGAGGGGTGTTATGGGTGAAAATGTGCACAAAAATAGGTACTTTTTGTGTTTTAGTAACATGTTAGTAAAATGAGCTTTTGAGGTATCGTTTTCCATGTTTTTGGGAACGAGAAGACCAGATATGAATTGGTGAAAACAATCAGAAATAGGTACTTATCTATTTAAATTATTTCACATGAAAGAAACAATAAATGAACAGCCAACATTTCTGTAGGTATGTCCAATAGAATAATAAAACCATGCGACAAGGACTTTGCAGCGTTTTTTTCTCCCCTTACAGCAGAGCTCCATGGACCATTCAGACCCCAAATAGGACCCACAAACCGAATTTCATTAATTTGGGTTTATTATTATGAATAATGAACCTTTGGAATCGAGGACGAAGAAATAAAATTGTTAACCCCCCCCCTCCACCAACCCATTAAACTTTGAAAGTTTCCATTTCAAGGTATGTAGTATCCGAAAATGCAATAAAAAAATTTCTGTCCGTCCGCTGTACGATGTATTTAGCACTTTTCTTAGCTACCATGGGATTCGATGCCAAATTTAATGATCTTTGGTTCTAGTGGTGGAAGGTAGGATGTACGGTTTGGAAGATATACCTAACTAAAAAATTTAGAAAGAGCCAAAATGTCGGTGTTTTTGCTCTCAAAATTTAAGCTCACTACCTGTGACCGTGCAAACGCAGATTCTTTTACTTAGCATCAACTGAAGGTATTAAACTTTTATTTAGCATCATCTGAAGGTACTAAAACGATTTCCGATTTTTCGTCAATTAATTCCTGGAAAAATCCTAATTTTATTGGCCTAGGATGTTCCTTATAGGTACGTATACAAATGTTTACTCTAATGAAACAGTGACGTTTTAATACATACACAGCTCAATTAATTTCCTTGCTGCAAGTTTATCCATCCAGAAATAGGTAGGGGATATGTGGGAGTTGAAAAATCGACCGTATTGGGTACTGTAGAGATGGATTCCAACAATTAAATTAAATGTCTTTTATAACCCTGAATTTTACCTCAATGGGTATATCCCGGGGGGAACTTTTTACTCGGACCTTACTCAATCTTTAGTCCCTGTAGACTTCGCATGATTACTATTAGAGGTGAAGAGCTAATCGCTGGTCGAGTAAGCACAAGCCTTGAAAAGCTTGCATTGGTGCCCACCTGAGACGAGGACCAGTTGCCGCCAACTTTGGGGTTACTAAGATCTACATGGTCACCCCAGGCCACGATTCTACACTACCAGGTTAAATGCTTTCCCCACTAGAGATTTGGCAACAGCGCATGGTGTCATATTGATAGCACTATGTTCAATGTATACACAAGTGGGTTCTGCAATGATGTGAATTCGGATAATGTATACTTCGGGTGCCGTATTGATCTAAGAATGAAAAGATGCCATAATGATAGCATTATGGGATTTCATTTCTGTTTGCAATTTCAAGAAAAAAATTACACCCATCACTTTCTATCAATGTAATGGACCAGTATACGCCTTAAAAATTCGATATATATTATTGGATTGCAAGGGTGCCACAATAACGCGTTATGTGCGGATGCCACTATGATAGCAGGATGTAAATATATATATATTTGTTGCCTGAGCGAAACTTGTGCCTAAAGTGCTTCACAGCGTCCTGTCCTTCGAAAATGGGAATGTAGAAGGCAGTGGCTGTAAGGGCAAAAAAACCAAGGGATGGGTACAATATGAAGTTTATGTGTGGGGTTTTTAGTTAAAATTTGGCGCTGACCAGCAGTTTTGTTGTATTGGCTTTGAATAATATGTACCTTCAGCATAAGAATTTTTCTTTACTTTTTAGTTTTATTCGCTTTTTTGAAGTCTGTTCAAATTTTTTTTTCTTTTTTAGTGCCATAAACAGATAATTTTTTAAAAATAGTATCGGAAAGGTGCAATGAATTATTTTATACTTTTTAGTTTTCGTTTTTCGAATTCGATTTTTTTTTTCAAATACTTTTTTTATTACCTACACTTTTCTGTGTCAACCCCAATAGTGACCCATTACTAGCTCAGTAATATAACCTCATGCTATCAAGTGCCTATTCACTAAGAAAAAGAGACATCTCTTTTCATTCTGAATCTTTTAGCAAAAAAGATTTGTACAGTATCCATGACGGTTATTTCCATAATTCCAACAGAGACAGTTGGCCGCCATCTTGGCATTTTTGATCTCATTCAGAGAGACCTGTAGGTGTCTTTTCTCGAAAGAGAGAGTCAGTATGATTTATCGTTTGTTTGATAGTGATATCTTGTATCATCCTTCTTTCATCCGCTATCATATCGGTCATTTTGATGTTTTTGTTCATCTCCTAAAGGTAAGTCATTTGTTCATTAAAAATATATACATATCGATTCTTGAGTAAAAACTCCAAGTACGGGTTCAGGTAGGACACGGGAGCTACTCAGTATAATAGATGAACCCAAAAGACATTATATGTAAGAGACCGTCTTCCGAGGGAGACTATCTCTCCTGGGAGATTTTCAAAATAGATGATCTCTATTTACTATCTCTTTTAGTATAGGCCCCTAGACACAATCATTACTGGGGCGGGGCATCCACAGTCTTTGGCAGGCTATTTTCTGTCGTCATATCATGCAATGTCTGTCAAAGCACTTATAATCGAAGAGTATAACTGTGTCGTACAGGCCCACTAGTACTTTACTTGAAAAACTGGAATGGGACCAACGGGAGATCTCTCTTTAATTTGAAAAAAGATTCCCCAAAACCAGTCCAGTAGTTTCGGGATAATCGCTTGTCGTATCCTCATTCCTGTTGGCTACATACTGGGCCAATCCTTACAGAACTGTAGTGGAACCACTGTGGGATATGCTGTTTTGAAATAAGTTTCAGTCGAATCGAGAAACGGTGTGGAATCTATACGGCCTGATACAATAGTTGTATTTCCTCTTGCGCAGTTGTATCTCACCATACAGTATGATCACAGATACGACCAGATACTAGGAACTCTCTATTATGAGCCCGTATTGATGAATTCAAAGGTCCCTTACAGCCACTGCCTTCTCCATTCCCATTTTCGAAGGACAGGATGCTGTGCCTCCACACCACAAGGTAGAAGAGGATAGACAAAGAATAAATGTATAAAAACCAAGGGATACAATATGAAGGCTGTGTGGCCAAATTTTAACTAAAAACCCCACGCACAGCCTCCTTATTGTATCCAATCCCTTGGTTTTTTATACAGTTTAGTTAAAATTAGGCGTGGACTTCAACAATTTTGTTAGGTCGGCTTTGAATAAATTATGTTCAGTATAATAATTATTCTTTACTTCTTAGTTGTGTCCACTTTTTTGAAGTAGGTTTTTTTAAAATTTTTTTGATATTATTATTCAATAAAGCATTTGAATTGAATTTGTCAAGTAGGTTGAAACAAATTTTCAGCTGAATTAAAATGACTTCGAATTGGTTTGAAATGAGTTGGTTGAGTCAATTTTTGCTTCATGGTTGGCCCTACATAATCTAAACTTCATGAAAACCAATACTTGCACTGAAAATTCCCCTACATATTCTAATTTCCTACCGAAGTCTTGTAAATATAATATTCTCAGGGTATGTGTGCACAGTGAATTCCGAACATCAGCTCAACATTTTTGGGAACATTTTCAAATCATTGGTTAGAATTTTGTCTTCATACATTATCAACAGTAACGTTCTTGAAGAGGAGAGTCTGGTGGATTGATACGGCGATGTCGCTTCTGGTTAGCTTTTAATAATACTACCCGTAGAGCAGCCATCATTATCAACAGGATAAGTCACTGTCAAATCAAATTATTGAATTTCGCAGTTCTCTTTTCTTTCCTCAAGTTCCAAATTATATATCTAGGTAGATCCATTATTTTTAATGCAAAGGCAAACAAATGTTGGAAAAACTACAAACATAACTTGGGTACAATCTGTACAAAGCAGGGATGTCAGACACAAGTGTAGTCATGTTAGAAGATTTACGTACAACTACACATGGTTGTTGCACTGAAGAATAAAGTCAAAAACTGTTTTTATGTCATGGATATGTATTAAGAAGAACAGTGAATCTAATTCTATTCATCGAAAAGTTTATGAGGAAAGAAGTTGGTCGGCAGACCTGAACTCAAGTTCGTGGTGAGCCCATGGTTTGAAAGATGCGCGAGGGAGCTGATCTTCGGGTACTGTTATAGAAGCTAACCGGAAGTGGAGAGGAAAATCGTCCAAGTTGGCGCATGCGCACTCTTTACGCAGGAGCATCGCCACATCAATCCTCCAGACTCCTCTATTCTTGAAGCATCAAATCGTGCTTTCAATACTTCCCCTCAATTCGATCTTCTGTATCCATGAAGTTGTGATGACCAACTCCAACCTCTCTGGTAACTGTATACTTTTGTTAGCATCTGCTCTGCTCACCCTAGTACAGCTGTTATAATTATCTTTCTGCAATATGATATGGACGATCGTATTTACTAGGAACTCACTAGTGGCGGGTTTTTTACTTGCTTGTCAGTTGAGTCCTGTCTCCTCTATTCTTTGCTAACCTTCCTCGAAAAATAGGCGTTAGTATACAGTAAATAATGACCCATGTGATGTCAGTGTCTGCCATTATTGCATTTTACTGCCTATTTATTCCTGGGACCAATGGCTCTATTATGTTTGGTTATTGTCAGTTTTGCTTAGTTTTATCTAAATGCATAATGAATCTAGCTGGTAATAACAGCTATCTACTCTTGTACCATTCTACTGTTTGAATGATCACTGATACCTGACGTTGTGTTTGGGAATCTAGATAACCGAATATGAAAACCGGATGAGGTTGTATTCCACACCTGATAAAATATTCCGGTATTTTGCGACTGTGAAATTGACGACGGATGACGGGTTTTCTGAAATTTATATGACGCCTTCAGATTTCCTTAGGTCGATGACGCCTGGTTGGTTGCAGCCCGAGGGTAAAACAAATTCACGTTTTGCACAATAAGAAACTCAGAGCTACCTACCAACTAACATGTACTGCCTGATTTATGGTTTACTGGCGAAATAACTGCATTTTCTATGAATTTGTATTAGTAAGAGATATTTCCAAATTGATTGATTGATTGACAAAAACTATCAAACTTTCGACAAGTAATATTGTGCTATGCTTTGGTTGTTACAATGTATGATGTTGAGGGGAAACACAAATGACTTGGATTTTTCGACCTGACATCTCTATAAATTGAAGTGTGGTTTCTACTCTTATTATTCAAATACCTCCTGATTTCGCAAGGTGCATTGGAGCTTCTGGTGTGAATTTATCCTACGCTTGATTCTAAAATGTGTGGGTAATGTTGTATTGTAGATGCATGAATTCTTTCTTATTATGTCTCTGCTAACCGATTTATTTGAACGCAATTCAGCTCATCTACCTAATCCGTAGTATTTTTCTTGAACTCGAAAAAGGAAGGAAAGTATTAGGATTGGAGGAATTAGTATAAGGAAAATATTAGGGTTCGATATGGTAATCGTAATGAATAGTGTGATACTGAAAATTACGAAATATCTACCTATTACTAGCATAATTGGCACACCGCTACATCATGGAGAGTATGGGGGTAAATAATTTATATTCTCACAAAATGAGAATATCTAATATGTACCCAGATCCTCTCAACAAACGTCCATTTCCCTACCCAAACTTGTTTTTCCATCGTTCTTTTCCCCCCGATTTTGGCTCGATCGTACATATGTAACGTGTTGCCAGATTATAGAATATGAGAACCGTATCCGCCACTTCTCGACTCCCGATAAAGTTTTCCGCTACTTTGCCACTCTTCAAGTCTCTCATATGCACGGTTCGCATGAGACCCACGAAGTGTTCATGACACCGGATGATTTCCTTCGATCTATGACCCCTGGGATCAAGCAACCAGATGGTAAACCCTTCTGAATTTTCAAAACTTCTATTTGTCCGTCCTTAAGTACCTTTTTTTCCAAGAGCTTGTTACTGCAATAGTTTTTATTTCAAGCAATTTCATTTTTGTAAATTCATTTTCAGGCATTGCTTTTTTATAGCTTTTGTATGTTCTGTAATTTTTTTCAGTTACCTAACCACTTGGTTAAGTCCATCAGTGTTTCATGTGAGCTGAATTAGCTGATCTGTTTTCGACAATTCTATTTTGCGTTGATTGTTACTGATGGGAAGAACTGAATGAGTTCATAGAACTAGTATCAGCTTCTTATGTGGTTTCCAAAATTATCTATCTTCATACCTGGTACGGCCCAATACGAAAACAGGCTAGAGCGATGGTAGTGCGGAAGTGGCAAGCCTTGTACCTACCCTTATTCTCCTTTGTTTTCCTTCTACTAAATGGATGCTATCGGAGTATCCATACGCTTCAACCAAGCTGTTTTTAAATGTATAGAGAACTTTGTTTGTTATAGATAGTTACCTATAACAAACTGTAAGATAACTTTTCACAGTGCCGTCAGCATTTCATAAATTAGAAAAATAAATAACTACTCATTTCGTTCGCAAAAGCGAAGTGGTCGATCTCTATCTCACCTTGAATAAAACATTTAGAAATAGTGGGACCATTCAAATTTTTTCATTCGAAATTAGAAAAATATTAATCGTTAATGGTACTGATTAAGACCATGCCTTAATCAGTACCTAGTGGAACACACTCATATTTCATGGGTGTATTTTAGGTTGGTCAGTTAGTTTGAGAATGCGTTAATTTGCTGAGTTGACAGGATCATGTAGTTAGATAGGGAAAAACGGAAATCGCATCCGCCCTGCTGTTAGTGGATGTGGACTAAGTCAAGTGGACCTGTAAACCTTAGCTGGTTTGCTGTGGAGCTCAACCAATACCCCCCCCCCCCCGCAGTACCCTTCATAGAATTAATTTTTTACTTAGCTGCAACATTGTGTTCACTTTCACTCCTCTTAGTGCTTTGCTTTATCTACTTTCCGCATGGTTTCTATTTTTCTCTGGCACTTTTTTTTATTTATATGGTTTTTGCACTCATTTCTTCCAGGAAAAGGATTTTGCTAACTAATGCTTTGCTAAGCTAATTTGTCTTAACATGTTTTTAAATTTTATTGAATTGTCTATCTTCATATTTCTATTTTTCTCTTGAATAGGAAGGTGCCAACGCATTGTAATAAAAATTATCAACTTTTTGTATTATTCCGCCAAATTTTAGTTCAAGTCGTTTCATGAATTTATTACATTATTATAATTTCATAATTTCTATGTAGGTAATCATTTGTTTTGTCGATTTCAGGATTGGGGCTTGATCAGTACAAGCGATACGATCCTAAAGTGAGTATTACCACGGAGTTCGTTATATCGTTTCTCCTCATTTTAATTTTATAGCCTTTACACGTTTTCGAAATCTACCAGCTGACCTCTCCACTGATTTTTAGCTATTTTTACCAACTAAATGTCACCATTGTCATTGATCAGCTTTGTAATTCGTTTGGCATATTCATCTTCTTCTAGGTCTAGATTTCCAACATTGATGTTGTGTGATGATGTTTCCCTTTCCTGTGCATTGGTGTAGTTACCTACATGTTCGTTTCCGCCCATATTTTTATTCCTTTGGCCGTTTCATTCAACTAATTCTTCAAATCAATATTCTCACCTATCGTTTTGTAAATTATCCAGACCTAATTACAA
This sequence comes from Leptopterna dolabrata, assembly GCA_954871275.1. NCBI lineage: Eukaryota > Metazoa > Arthropoda > Insecta > Hemiptera > Miridae > Leptopterna > Leptopterna dolabrata. Next base: position 20,348,361 of record OX940981.1, on the reverse strand, counting down.
AAAGTCTGTACTTATTTTCTGTAAACCTGATTGTTCTCCTATCTCGCCAAAGCGCTACATCTACCTTCTGCCCCCTAACTTCTACAAGTCATTCAGGAATTCCACTTTTAGTTCTACAAACAAATTGATCTTCGTTTTTAAATCAATATCTGTCTCTTGTTACAGAACCATGCTGAGGTATTTACTTATTCAACTTCTTTTCTTCACTCATTTCCTTTTTCGCATGATTTTCCTTTATGTGCATGATTGTAATTTTTCTTGTTCCCCCTCTCAGCCGCGGCCTTGTGATTCCACTTACGGTACAGGTTGTAATTTCTAGGTTGCATTGTTAGTTGTTACTAAAGGGCATTTATTCATTATTTTCTATGTACTATCTATGTATTTATTACGTTAATGCTGGTAGTGGTCCGATTGCATTGCATTGCGCTTCAGATCGGATATAAAAGAAATTTGAAATAGTTATCAACATTTTTTTGGGTCCTGTGGGGGCTCATATATCATGATATTAGTCTTTCAAACCCAAACTAGTCCCAAAATAACCGTAAGTTTCCATACAATAAGAATGGTGAACTTGCATTTCTTGGTGTCTGCAGTTTTCATATTTCAAATTGGATTCAGCGTCCTTGCATTCTGCGATCTCGCATTTTTGGACCGAAATCCCACAGGAAAGTGTGTAAACCGCAACTGAGTGAAGTCTATAGCGTTTCATTGTCAACGAGTGCTTAGATATAGATAGCAGGAAGTATTGATCATCCTTTTGTTAGATGTGTGGGCTAGATGCCAGCGAAACAAAATACCAAAATCAATCCTCCAAGTTAAATAATAGATTAGTTGTACAAATAAACAGCAGGATGATGCGGTGAAATTAGAAAAGGATTTATTTGAGCAGGCAAGACGTGAACCAATGATCACTTAGTCAAGTACCTATCTATGCCAAAACTACACTACGTACTACAGTTGACATTATACACTACTATTTCAGTTCCATTTGTACACAACATTCCACATTGAATTATTGAACACATTCCATTATTGAAAAACGCGGACAATTATTACACAATGGTTTATTATTTTCCTGTATGGCTCCACATTCTGCGTAGATCACTGTAAGCGTAAGAACTTGCATTATTAGGGTTGTTTTTTGCGGTGAATACCTACCTACCCTCGCAGGCACACACACATACACAGACACGACAAAAATATCACCAGAGTCTACCTATAAGCTGTCTAATGTTTGGCAAATACAGTTATGTTTTTCCACCGCCCCCATCTTCTGTAACGCGCCATTTTGGACACAAGAAACCCTCGACATACCTATTCCCAGGTGTTCACCCAATTTGGATGGTTCGTTTGGCCATGAACAACAACTTGTTTCTATCAAAAGTACCTACCTATCAACAAAATCCAAAATGACCATCTTTCTTCAAATGAAATATCACAGAATTTCATGAAGCCATGCGTGATTATAATCAGCTGCTCCCTATCAATGATACCTGGGCTGGAGTTGAGTATACCATAATAATATGATACCTGGGCTGGAGTTGAGTATACCATAATATTATGATACCTGGGCTGGAGCTGAGTGTAACGTATGATTCACTCTCATGTTGACGAAGCTTTTCCGTTCAAACTTCAGGGCCTTAGTGTGAATTAACAGCTGAGCGTACAACGGTTGTCTCAAAAAATCCTCGGATCCGCTTAAAATACCCTCCCCATAAAAAGCAGAAATTTTGCTATTCCATTTTAGGGGTCTACATAATTTTAAACGCATCACGTGTTTAGGGGTTGAAACATTTGTTTTCATACTCGATTCCAAAGATGCGTAGTTGAAAGGGATAACCAAGATTACTGTTGAGATAATCTAGGAAACTGTGTACCAACACTGCTCACCAGAAAGTGAGCGTTGTCACCGTGTTGCGACTCCCACTCTTGATACTCCACAATATTCAAATCTAATGACGTACATACGTCTTCTAAAACATATTCTTCCTGAATTGCTTGGATCCAATAATATGTTCCTAGCCGCTTTTGGCTGTTAGCCCTCAATGAGCTAGAATTGTATGGCCAATGTGGGACTGAAGTCATTTAATAACAACTTGCTCCCCAATAATCCATAATAATAATCCATAATAAAACCAATGCTACCCTTAGCATTGGATTATATTATTGACAAATTATTTTTCAAAAAAGCAAAAACTATCCGATTGTTTTTACAAAACATCTTTTTGACTGGTGGTGGTGGTAGTGGAGTTTGGGGGGGGGGGGGTGCTTTTGGCGCTTGGCAGGGTATGTGCTAATAAGAGCATGCTAGAGAAGAATTTTGGTACATCTATCTACCCCTAATAGAGAGTTGGTATGTGGATTCCATGTATCGTTATTATAAACTTAATTGTAATTTCATCCATGAACATTCATTTTTGGGTTTGGAGTTTGGATAGTTATTCAGTCAGGTATGTATTATGGTCTAATAACATTTTCATCATGACCTAAATTAGTTGTGACCAGAATTGAGCTTAAATTAATGTCCTGCACCAATATCTGGTGTGTTACCACAAACGAAGAATTATACTGTGCTTGAATTGGCTTGAAAATTTGAATGCTCAGTAATAAATAGCTCATAAATAACTCATGGTATATACATGACTTTCGAATATCATTATTCTTTCATTACTATTATGTTCCTCAATTTCAGGCATGTCCAAGATGATTAAATTAGTCTATACTGCTGATGGAGAAGCTAAGGAATGGCTGCAAAATCAATTGCTGATTTGGTTTTTATGCCTTTTCTTAGCTTCATCGTGCTTGATAATTCTTCTTGATACTTCTTGCGCTTAGAAATAAAAACGAGTTATTCAACTTTTTTTACTCTGTTTGTATAGGTCCTATTATAAATGTAGGTAGGTAGTATTTCAAAATAATTATTGCAGCTTCATTGCTTGCTTTGGATCATCATTATTATTATGAAAATGAATTCAGTAGAAATTATTAGAATACGTTCTGAAAAATTCGCATGCCACTGTTTATTAGAGAATCCCTAGTAGCTGCGAAACTGTGGGGTCTGTACCATGAGATACAGTGCTGCATGAGCAGAAGTTAAACTTAGCTTATTGCATTGTATCATGTCTCGATCATTTGGGACGTATAACTGCATTGCAAAGTAACCTGCCATGCTGACAAAAATTTGTTGAACAGGTTACAATGATTTGTTACTAAATCCGGGCTTTGTTAGACACACGTTGAATCGTCATTAGTTTCGTGTTTTCAGCTATCTGCTTCTTTCTAAAACAAAAATCGTTCAATATTTGTTTGAAACGAGAGTCGTTCCTTCACCAAAAACAAGAAAGATTGTTAGTTGAGCTTCGTTTTTTCGTTAGGTTCCTACCTAATTGAAACTTGCAAAAACTAATACTTATACCATAAAATCCTGATTAATTATACCTACCAAATTGTCACTTTTGGATCCAGATAAGGAATGATGTTAGTTCAAGATGCACATTTTTTGTGTCAGATTTAGAACAGCTGTGGTTAGCATCCGCTATGCTCGTCCTAGGTGCCCTTTCTTTCACAGAGACAGTAGGAACGTGTGTACAAGAGATTCTGTAGTAAAAGGAAGGCAAGAGCCTATTTTCTAGCCTCTATCTGATTGATTACCCAAAAGTTTGAAGCGTTGGTGCTGCCATAAGTTCATAATTGCTAGCTTAATCTAGTGAGAATCCATTAGTTATAAATGCTTCCTACGGTTTGATATTATGTAAGCAAAACAAAAATAAATAACACACAGTAATATTGAGTTTTTTTTTATTGCGGCACATTTTTCAGTGTTCATGTCCACTTGTTACTATCTTACCAGCATACAAAGCATTAGGATATGGATACATGTACTTACCTTCTAAAAATAATGGGTGATCGGAAAATCAATTAAAAGATCATAAATATATTAGTGTAGGATGCTCACTAGTCTTGTGTATATTGTAGATTTGAAATATGGAAGTTTGATTAAACATGCACATAATTATTTACCACAGCGACCGATCTCTGTCTCATCATGACTGCTAACCTTCATTCAGCCCCTCCTCCTATAATCTTGTGGATACAAGCGTTAGGGTGATAGCAAGATGGCTGCTCGAAATGTTGTTTACTACAAGCTGTTGATGTTGGATTTTTGCTAATAGTTTATCTCAACAATTCTAGTCGTAAGATTGAGAAACTTCAAGAGTATTTGGAACTTTATGATGTTGAAACCATTTCAAGGGTTGAATTATGCTTCTCTCACAAAGGATACAAGGAGTAGGTTCAACTTGAACACCATTGAGTTGCCAAGGCTCCCTTTTAGTTCTAAAGTTGAGGATCTTTGGCACTTGCTTACTGCGCTGTTAGTTACTGACCAGATGGTTATGATTAGTGAGATGGTATGTCTCTACGTCTTGGCTGACTTACCTGCTTGTACAGGTGACATTTCCTATATTAGCAGGTTCTTACTTCGTTAGTAACTATGCAACATTACCCTGTAGGCTGGGTTGATGGTATTTCATGTTAGCGGATTAGTTAGTGCTGTTCATGGGGCAGTACCCGCATTTGTAGGTCGGTTAATGTACAGTTGTACGAATCAGGGTCGTTGACGTTAACATCCATAGTTTAGCCCCCATTCTTAATTACCTATTTAGCCCTCATTCCTTGATTTTGGCCACGAATATTGTATTGGGACTCTGATTCACTTTGATATGAAAAGTGCATCTGCATGTTTTAATCACTGTTTGACACCGATTGAGGTTTTTTTAAAGTATATACAGGCGAGAATATTCACAAAAATCTCACTGGGTTGATGTGTGGTATTTGAAACAACGTTCAGTGAGATGCTTAAGGAGCTGGTTTCTTTCGTAAGGAAAATTTAATTTCAGTTGCGGTGGATTTGGTTTTTTTTTGTAGAGTACTACTCTACTATACGGACTAGACTCAACGCAGTTACCCATTGGTTTGTTGTAACAGTCATCCCATATTTGGAGACTTATGGGGGTTCTGTGTACTAAATATTGATTGATTTATATTGAGACGAATGTACTAAATCTATCAACTAGAAATCTATTGTTAAGGCAAATTTCCTTCAATAATATTTAGAAAAAAGATTGCAGTTGTCGTGGTATCCTCCCAGAACCACTCCCTGTAAATATTAGATCTGGCAAATAAACTCATAAAGTGGGGACGAAAGACACAGGAGCACCGAGGAACCTAGTGGGGATCCCCACCATCCTCCACTACCTGGAGGATGGAGGGAGAGCCCTCAGGGCTATAAAAACTCGCCTCCTTGGCCTTTCTAGCCATTCTACGCTCTCCTCTAGTCGCTGACTACTCTCTCTCACCTCGCTCCCCCTCTCTCCTTAAAACCTAAAAAGATCCCGTCGCAGTGGTGACATCTGATAGTGTGGAACCTTTACCGGTGACATCTATTAGTGTGGAACCTTTACCGGTGACATCTATTAGTGTGGAACCCGCCGGGCACATGCGCCCTAAAAGATCCCGTTGAAATGGTGACATCTGATAGTGTGGAACCTTTACCGGTGACATCTATTAGTGTGGAACCCTCCAGGCACAACCTCATGCCACCCGTAGTGAATTGTCGCTATACCTATTCACTACAGCCGTGATGTATCAAGAGATGCAGCCGCCTTTGGTATTTAGGTAGGTACTGCAGAAGCAAACAACAGCAGCTGACCAAGATGGCAGCTGTTTACAGGCATTTTCACATATATTTAGAGTTGGATTGATTTGTGGTCATATCTATATGCTGGAGTCATATCTTGACGCCGTTACAGTGGTCGGAACCTTTCTACTGCTGTAACTGCAACAAAATTGCTAAGAAAAATATTACAGACTAGTAAAAGTGTAGCAATATATATACCTTCTCATACATGATTTCTGTTATTGAAGGGAATTAACTATCTTCATCAGTATCCATGATTCTGCAGCCATAATACCATGGACTGATGGTTGATACCCCTTGTGGATTGTGTTGGTATACCTCTGGATATGGCTGCAGGGTGGGAGGACACCGCTGGCGTTGGGTGCCTCATGAACCTATTGTAGTATGTTGAATTTTTTTTTTTTTTACAGAATGTCCACATGAAACTGGAATTAGCTTTGGATGAAGACAGTATTTTCTACAAGTTGGGAAGTTCTGGGCTCATCACCTTTTCAGACTACATATTTTTACTCACCGTTCTTTCAAGTGAGTTATTCATAATCAGTCTCACGCTGTAGTAAAATTACTGTTTAACAAGTTCTCAGTCACTGTTTGAAACGCGGTCCTAATCATTAAGGGCCAGTAACTAGAACCGACGATAACCTCACAATAGTTAACCTCAGTTTAAACAGGCGGTAACTGCTGACCCCTTTCTTATCAGTGGAGCGTAACTAGAACGCATTCCGCGGTTAGGTCAAGTTAACCTGAGGTTGAGCGCAGGGTTGCTAGGTAACACTACCATAGCATTCCTCTCACGAAGTACAGATACACGAAGCAGACATGTTTCCTTTCTTTTCAACGCAAAGAAAATAGCGTTGAAAAAGACAAGCTGCTTCAGTTGGCAGCCCCGCTTCCCGGCAAGGCGCGGTTAGCCAATCAGATTGCTTATTGCTCCGGTTAACCGCCCATGCACGGCTGGTTAGAGGTTATCGTCTGATCAGGCGATAATCTTGATTCTTGTTACGCCTCACAAGCATCTGGTCAGACGATAACCGCTAACCTGTCTTCTAGTTACCGGCCCTAAGATTGTGATGCTTTCTTCTTTTTGACATGTCGGTGATCTAACGGACCTGGGACATTTTCTGTGGATTATAATAAGAATGCCAAACTGCATTCTTATTGCCAAACTGCAGTTTGACATGCCAAACTGCATGTCAGATTTTTCTTCACCTGGTTCGGTGGTTTCTACCAACCAATTTGTTTGCTACTATGCGATACATACAAACGGTTTTTATTATCAAGCCGAAGTAGTCGGCTATTTATTTTCTAATTTCCTACTGGGCAGGATGAAAATGAATTATGTTTTCTTGTAAGGTAATTTAATTAACCCCCTTTCGCCCCCCACCCTTAAACATTGTACTTGACAGTCTTGAAACACACCAGTCACCTTAGCCCCCTCATAGAGCTATGGATTCGATGCTAACATTGGTCGTTTTTGTTTTCTTGTACATTTCAACCCCTTTCCACCCCCACCCCTATGCATGTCAAATAATATGAACTGTCACTAACCCTCCCAGCTAACATAGTGTTTCTTCCGTTATTTTCACGTTTTACCCCTCTCCACCTCCTCCTTAGGAGTGCTATATCCCCGTAAGATTTGTCTACGGATAGTAGCATGAGTATATTTATGTATTGTTCGCGCCATATAGTCCCAATATCGTGGGTGGGTGAAGGGTGGTGCTAACCTGTTGTTTGCGACTCAGACTCGTGCACAGGGAAGCGCCGTCCGTCAGCTGCTGCGACCTGGCGATCCCATAAATTATCTTGGTAATCAGTTAGTCCCCACCTTGGTAATTCCTACATCAGTTAGTTCCTCCTCGTGTCTCACGAAAACCGTTTATGCGTCTCGCAAAATTCCCCTTCATATACCCTTCCAAAATTGGTCAGTTACCTACCAGTAACAATTTTACCGATTCTCGCAAGTCGTTCCAAGTTGGTCTCCTTTGTAATGCTATAGTACTTCTTGTACCCCTTCATACGGATTTTAATATAATTCGCGTCTCGCGATCTTCCGGCCCAGGCCTGGGGAAACGCATGGCGCTAGCAGCGTACCGGTGAGTCTATATTGGTTACCCAGTTATTCACAATCCATGTCCCTTCTATGCAGTCTACTATCTAATTATTTTGCATTACCAGCACCGCTTAGATTGAAGCCTTTTCCAATCTATGAGCGTGTTCTCTTTGTTAGAACATGTATGTTTAAAATTTTGTTAAAATTCGGGAGTTGTGCTGGTACCCACTTCCTAATATTCATTCATTTATGCGATCTAATACATTCATTATATTTATAATATATACAACTGGTTTAAAATGTGGGTCTGGCTGACTTAGCCATTGTTTAGGGCTGATGAATTTGAACCTTTTTTTTCTATCACATCCCATTTAGAGGTTCACCAATACCCGCTCCGGTGACGGGAAACTTTTTCTAATTTTCAAAAACTTATCAGAAGCAGAGCTCATCTAGCCAAAGACGTGAGGGATTGGAAACGAGTCGTAACGTTGTCTATCAATATTTGGAACAACTAGGGGGGAAGGAGACATAATTATTAGGTCAACAAAATAGCTAGGTATTTCGATTTCTGGAAGATTGGCACAAACTGTCAAGGAGAACCCCCATATGGAACGCCTTGAGGATCGATCACCAACTGGCTTGAACCTGATGATGATCCTACATAACACTTAGTGGTACATTTTGAGGTGGTTTTGGAGAAGTGAGGGGTTCCGGTGACGAGAAAGCCCCAAGCTATCTCATGCCTCACCTGTAGTATGATGATGATGAACCCTCAAGTGTTTTCATTCAGTTCCTTGGATCATGTTGAGCTATGCTTTTCAAAATAGCTTTGGGATGCCTCTGTTCAATCTCCGTATAAAATATAATCAATACAATAAAAACGAATTGAATAGTTCATTTTACTACCAGTTCTTTTATCATATAATAATACTTTGTCGTGTTGTATCCAAACATCTCAAAATCTATCCTAAACATTTCCAGAAGTTCTAAAATAAGCATTCCATCGAGCTCGGAGTATCTCTCTGTCAGTTTCAAATCTTTTGTTTCGTCTGCTCTGTGGGCCAGAAATTGTAGTTTGACTTTGGACGGTTTCAGCCTGTCATCCACTCCCGCTCTCTTTATGACGTATTCCTGGTCATCTTGGAGGGTTTCAAACTGGAAAGTACCAAGTAGTATTATCTAGTACCAATGGATAAATAGGGATAATAAAGTATACATCCAAATGGAAGGAAGTTTAAAGGAGGTTGAAGAATAAACATTTTCTTCTTCGCCGTATACATCAAATGGCCATGTAATGTATGTACCAAAACCGGCATTCTTAGGATGTACCGCCCATTACATGGTGTTTGTTCCCTCGAAGTCCTAAACTGATTGTGAGTGATATACCAGACAGCGCTATCGTCACCTCGATAAATACCCAAGTCCTAAGTACTTATAGTCCTAAGTTTTTGTAGTTGGAATGGTGCAATTTGATGACGACTGTTGTTAAGTTTGGAGTCCCAATTCAAACTAGGAACGACCCTTTTCCTTAACCTACTACTGTTTACAGATGAAGTACGAGAATATTACTGACGCGTTAAGGCTTGTGCGTTGATGCTTACCTTTGCTATCACTGTAAAGTTCACGAAGCACGGAGAGCATAGTTTGTACATTGGAGACCACAATTCATTGGAGTCCTTGAATTTGATAACGTACTTGACGAAATCTGAGAACGTTGGCGTGCCTCTTGGAAGGAGGCCGCTTCTAGTGGCCTTTTTTATTTTCTGCTTCAGCTGTTGGTAGTGTCTGTGATTGGATGGAGAAACTATTGTATAATATATCGATAATAATCTCTCTAGCGGATCTCTTACAATCATGAAAGATAATGATGATTTCAGGGCTCTCATCAGCTGGGAGATGGTTGGTTTGGGGAATTTGGTTCTGAGCAAAGCCCATGGCTTCTGTTTCGTCATTCGCAGAAAAGCCTCATCAAACCCTCCTAAAATGCACGTCAACATAATTAATACAAATATTTTAAATCCAGTCCTTTCTAAGTCATGTTCTAATTTTTTATTTTTTTCCTCACCTAATATATTGAAATAATTTATCCAAGTTGAACTGGCCGCTTTCAGCACTTTACACCACACGAGAGAGTGGTGGGCATCAACTACAAATTCCCAAGTGTTAGGAGCAGGCTTTTCAATCGACATTCGCTGACATACAGAGGAAACTCTATCCCTTCTTGAAGCCATTTCCTCCTCAATTGCGTACAAATCTATTCCCTGTTCCTCGATTCTGTTTATCTGAAACAGTTCAAGATAATTTTGAACTCAAATCATTCTGTCAGGTGTCTGAAACAAGAAAAGGAAAAAAAAGTGGAAAAGGCCTTTGGTAAACGCTGGTATCTACAAACAACCCAATCCTTAGGCATTTTCAATAAGTTTTTGTATTACTTTTGAATGCCTCTCATCTTTCATTTTTTGCCACCCTTGGCTGTTAGTGTAACAAGACAATTCTGACCGTGCCGAAGTAGACGAATAGGTTCCCACTATATTCCCTTACCAGTACCACTCTCTGTTTTCCTCAGGAAAGCAGTTTCTGAGGGCCTAATTGTTCTTTATGCCTATCTCGAAAATTGCCCGCAAAACTAAACTGCCTCCAGAGTAAAAGTGTGGGTATTTATAGGTATATTTAAAAAGTTGGAATCGAATGAAAAATATTCATAGAATATTGAATTTTCAAAATCGGCTAACATTTATACAATTGGAGGCGTGGATTGTAGCAGAGGAGTCTCACTCATCCTGATGCCCTATTTATACAATTTCACTGCAAAAAACACGTTCATGTACACGACGAATTGCCTATCGTTCTCGTACTTCCGTTATCCAAATCCGAAATAAGATCTAGAAATATTGATTCCTGGCAATTAATGATGTTCAATAAATTGAAACTACTTTTTCTGGTTTAAAAGTTAAGATTTGCAATAGGTCATACACGCATTAGGGTACCTGGAACTTGGCTGAGGGGCATGAACTCAACAGATTGCCAGTCCCCAGCTACCCTCTACATTTGGTCACTAACTTCACGTTTTCCAGGGAAATCCGCGGAAGAATCTAATAATCGTATTTGAAATGAAGCTTACGGTTTATTATTCTGTGAAAAATACACCTATTTATTCGCTCAGCAAAAAATTTTTGGAACGCCTCAACGTTTTTCTTTTACGTTTCAAGGTGCGTAGATTCCAAAAATGCTATGTCCGTGTGCCGTACGCCGTTTCATCCATATCTGCCTTTATTTTCACATTTTCACAGGCTTCATTTGGGCCCTAGTTGTATCCCGAAATTTTGCAGCCCGATCGTAGCATACCTAAGGGTGTTATGGGTGAAAAATGGGTGTAAAAATATGGTTTAATGGTGTTTTATTGAACGTGAGCTTGTAAGGTATCGTTTTCCATGTTTTTAGGGTGAGGAGACAGAATATGAATTTGATTTTGACCAAAGAGTAGAAAATTGAGTTTCAGCTCCCTATTTTATTTTATTTATTTTTTCCAAGTCAGAAACCTGGGAAAATGTATGGTATCACCATCAACTTGTATAATAACATTAGAAGTAGTATTAACAGGTAAAACACTCAAATGGCACTCACAACGATCAAAGATAATTTATCAAAAATAGGAGCCTTATTCGAGTTTTTGGGGGCCAAAATTGGTGGAAACTATCAAAAATAGATATTTCAATTATTGCACATAAATGAAACAATAAAATAACAGCCAACATTCCTGTAGGTGTGTCCAATAGAATAATGAACCCTTGTGACAAGGACTTCGCGGCATCCCCCCCCCTTTTTTTTAAACTAATCTGCAAATTTGCTCATTAATAGGTGCCTGTCATTTGTATAATAAAAGCATGAATTAAGGACCAGTGGTCTATGAAAAGGCTTTTTAAAAACAGACGCCGTTGTTGAATTTGCAGCGATTTTTATTTTCTGAATGAGCAGGTGGGGATCTTAAATTTTATCGATGAATGTCTTGGAGGCAGTATTTAAAAATGAACATCTATGTATAAATCATACCTATGAATTTATTTCCATGTATAAATTGGTTAAACGAGTGAATGACAAGGTACTCACTATTTTCGATGTAATATTTTTATTTCTGGTTGACGCTACTCGTTTAAGTGAGCGTGTAGGCATCGAGTTGGCCGCTATATAAATGTACACGGCCGTGAAAATGAGGAACAGGACGAATTTGGTGAAAGGACCGACTCTGAGAGCGTGGTAGGACCTTAAGAGGTTGGCGAGATACATCCCGTACTCGGAGGTCCCATTTGTCGATGACGGTCCATTCTGGAGTCCCATCAGAGAACAGGCACCTGTAGGCTCGATCGGCGGTGAGGCATTTTCAGATGGTCCTCCCGTAGTTTCCTTCACCTAAGGAACCACCGATACAGCACAAAATCAAATGCTCGCGGTATTTTAATGCGTTTTTCGAGAATTGTTTTCGTATTGTTAGGTACCAGATTTCGCTGGATATTCCCGTACGGTTTGGTGGGAATGTGGATGAGGCGGAGTGTTCTCTCTGGAAATCAATACGGCCCCCTCTCAGCTTCCTGGCTCCTACTGCGCCTCCCTCATAATATTCCCGCTTATATTCGCCTTGGCACCTAAACTTTCACGCATAATTTGTTTATTATAAAACCGTTCGCTAATTTATTATTTGTAGGAATTATTAGAACTCGTAGGAGTGGGGAATAGCGGCTTATTATTTAGGTAATTCAGGGTTTTATGGATAATCAAAATGCTCGATTATACTGTCTTAACGAAAAATTAGTATTTAAAGAAACATAATACATTATGAGCGTTCGTTTTAATTAACAACCACTGCCCCTCTCTGCGGATAATAGTTTGATATAAGATTCGGGTGAGATTAATTATTTTGTTTTCTTAATTATTTAGGTTCAAAAAACGGACATCCTCTAACATAGAATCGAAATCTTACTCAAAATTATCCCAGATGAAGAAACTTGTTATTTATTTATTTTATTCTACGAGAAAAATATTGTTTTTCCTTCAAGTTGAATAATACAGTTGACAAAAAGCGGAGTGGTTGTGTTTTTCTTCAAAGCCGGTTATAGCCGTTCACAAAACAAGTATTTTGCAATTCTAGGATTTCTCCGTGATTGAAAATGACAATTATTTGAGGGTACGTGTGGGCTGTTCCCTTGATGATCTTATATGGATTTGGTCAAACGGTTCTCAGAGACGTATGTGCTTTCGGAGCCTATATAACGCAATTTTTTCCCAATTCAATGTTTTTATTCAACAAAAACTTTATACAACAAATATAATGATTTTTAGAGAGTCTATATACATAATACAAGTTCTAAACTTATGTTGGTTGATGAGCCTAAGGTCAGTGACCCGTCCAGGCTCGTCTCTTCCACTGCTATTTATTACTGCGTATGTATGTATCAGCAGTTTCATTGACAAAGCACACCGTAAGTGTTTGGAGAATGAGTTACATTGATCAAGAACAGTATTTACAGGTTATTCCTAAGTAGTTAGTAAATACACTTAGTTTATAAATATTCAATATTATTCAATACAAGTTTTTTTTCAATTCAATTCAGTTTTTGTATTCAACAAAAACTTTATACAACAAATATAATGATTTTTAGAGTCCTCCTTGAGAACTTGGATTTTGGCGTCCACCTAAAATATTCGACTTCAACTATCATGTATACTTTTTTCCGTCCTTGTTTTGTTGTTTACCTTTGTTAATATTTTTGTAAATTGATATTTATAAATTATGGCTATTTCTAATGATGGCTTACAATGGCAAAAACTCCGAGGCCTGAGACAGGCCAAACTTGTCATTCTAAAAAAAAAACGAGCTGCCGAATTAACCTCCCTTCCCAAAAAGGAGGTTAGAATATTGGCGGGTCTGTTAACAGGCCACTGCCCACTTCGCTACCACCTAAAGAAGATGGGCAAGCTAACATCGGACGTCTGTCGGTTCTGTGAAATGGAAACGGAGGATGTAGAACACATAATGTGCTACTGTGATGCACTTGGTCGTCATAGACTTAATATTCTTGGAAATGATGTAATCAACCCAAAGTCATTCCTAGGGTGACATACCAAGATCTACTACACTTAGGTAGAAAGTGGGAAGGGAGGGTTTTTGATGAACCCTTCTCGGAAGGCTAATGCAGCCTGGGGGGAGAAACCACAATAGATCTTGTAGGTCGCAGTGGATGGGGGCTGATACAGACCCCACAAAAATCCCCCGTACAAACCTTAATTTAAAAAAATAAAATAAAAAAGATGGCTTCAGGGCTGTTCTACCTAAGTACAGTAAACGTTTTACTTATAACGATCTTCCTATTGAGAAAACCCCTAAGTCATTTATCCAAGCCGCAGACATTCTCAAATAGGTATGTGGATATTTATGTCTATATTTCTATAGTCTGTTTGCAATGACATTGGGCTCCGGACCCGCTCGCAGCGGCCGACGAGACAACTAAAAAACGGGGAATTTTCCCGATTTGTACCATTTTTCTGGTGTTTGTTTCCCTCGAAGCGGCACGTTTCCCCCCGCAATCCAGGGGCCCTTTTTCTGCTGGTTAACCTATCGATTTCACTGTTTTTTCTGTTTCCTAACTTATTTCGAAAATGAAATATTAATGTCTCACTGAAGTCGGAAAAAAAAGGATGAACGAAATTTTCTTACAACTACACTTACCTTGATTTCGGACCATCATAATAAGAGAGGGTGACAAAGGAAACCACACTGTGGCACAGAACCTTGACTTCAAATTGAATTTTTTAATTAAAAAAAATGTTTAATATGTTTAAAAAAGTTTAATTTAAAAAAAAAGAAGTTTTAAACATCTATAATTCGTCATCGCTGCTTTCGAAGTCAGTGTCTTCTAAGCTCCCAGTCACAGAAATTATGAGCTCGTCGACTATGTTGTCGAGGAGGCGGTCGTTTGTCATATACTTGAGCTCTGTTTCTTTGACGTGCTCACACACCTACAACATAACGTAAATCTCGGGTGAATTTGGGGAACACATGCTTTGAAGTACTGAGAAGAGCTTTCAAAATTAACGACAGAAACATACCTTCTTCCACTTTTCGGCCGTGTATGCGTCGAACAACCGACGGAGGTGTCCTCACGCCGATGGGTGTCCCGACGGTCGCCCACACCATTTCTATGGGGTTCAGGTCCGGATGTTAAGGAGGAAGTTGGAGAACGTCATGGCCGAGAGCGTTTATCATCTCATCCACCCGATATTTTTTCCCGACAGGAGCCTCCTTAACTTTTCCCAACAACTGCACCTTTGTTAACTTTCGTCAAATTCGATTTCGTTGGTCCACAGCCAGTTGACGATGTCCTTCTTGAGCGATGCTGAGTTGGGCTTTTTGTTTACTTGGACGTTGTGGTACGCCGCATTGTCCATGACGACGACTGAATGTGAAGCAAGGTTTGGCAAAAACATTTCCCTCAGCCACTTCGAAAAGTTGTCAAAATTCATGGAGGTGTGGTAGTCTCCTGATTTGGTGGTTGATTTGAACATCAGGAGAGCGTTGGGCACAAAGCCAAGTTCGCCTCCCCCGTGAACGATTATAATTCGACTACCTTTTCCAAGGCGATCCAACGCTCCAAGTTGGTCTGGGGACTGCCAGCACTTCTGCACGTTATGTGCTTCGTTCACATACTTCTCGTCCAGGTAGACGATGTTTCTACCTTGATTCCCAAACTCCCGCATTGTTTCAAAGTAGGAGAAACGCCAGGAACTTATTTCGGGCCGTTCTATGAGAATTACTTGGTTTGATTGGCACCGTTTCCATTGGTAGCCCAACTTTCTGATCCGATCGCGCAAAAAATCCTTTCCGCAGTTGATGCCGTCTTCTCTCAGGGCTGCGGTCAGTGATCGGAGAGTCGGCACTTGCTTCCTCACCAAGTAAAATTCGGTAATCTTACTCCGAAGGGCCGCTTCGTCAAATTCATCTAAATCGAGGGTGGGTGGACGTCCTTTTTGCTTCTTCGGTGTTATGAATGACGTTTCACCAGTTTCATCTATCGACTTTCTCCCTTCTTTAACGATCGACGAAACCGTCGACGACGAAACACCCGTGATTTTCGCAGTTTCGTCTCATGAATTGCCCAGCTGTTTAAGAAGCTGCCCGGTTTCTTTTAGGTCTTTCAAATACTTGTGAGTATTGAACACGATTTCTCGGGCTTGACGACGAAGAGCCTTCTTTTTTAACGTCCCCGATGATTGAGGAGTTTCCATGTTTGCAACACAAACGACCGACACAAACGGAACGATCGTACCGAAATTCAGAAAAAGCGGTGAGGAGAACAACGATTCAGAACGACAAAAACGTAAAAATATACTCGACGGTAAACAAACGGATGGGAGCTTCGGCAATCGACAATCTCTGCAGGCTCGGGGACCCAGTGTGACCAAACACCTTAGCGAAATTCCCGAATTCTCGTTGTACTTCATGCGTCGGCCGCTGCGAGCAGGTCAGGAGCCCAATGTCATTGCAGACAGACTATAGCAGACAAGCTACTAAAATATTGAAAATTCTTTTATTCTAGTCCTTTAATGTTCCTTAAACTCACTTATCGCCTATTAGTCGAACTCTCTGCGGAGTTTTCTCGACTTCGAAAGGGCGAAAAGCCCATTGAATTCTCTTCCAGATGAAGGCTTACAACAAAATATCAAACACTTCCACGCTAAACGCCACCTTTACAGTTTCGAACGGCTGGCTTGTCGAGGAAGAGAGTTCCTAATATAGGATCTTGATCAATGGAAAAACACGACTACCTGCCTATTCTTAGTGTCTATTGATTTTAGCTATACTAAAATGCCTCTCTGTTGCCCAAGACTTTTCTGAATGTTCCACCTTGACAGACAAAAACCTACTAACCTTCATCCGACAGTTCATTGTTCGCAGAAGCACCTACAAATATGTACCTCAAGAATCATTATAAATAGGATTTATTGATCGTAATAAATCAAGTGTGTACAAAATCTGCTTTTAGTGGATACAAGTTGACACAATGACACTCATTATGATAATTTAGTTGACGAATAGGTATAACTATTACATCTAT
Organism: Leptopterna dolabrata; assembly: GCA_954871275.1. Classification (NCBI taxonomy): domain Eukaryota; kingdom Metazoa; phylum Arthropoda; class Insecta; order Hemiptera; family Miridae; genus Leptopterna; species Leptopterna dolabrata. The sequence goes on along the minus strand of OX940981.1, from coordinate 20,331,506 downwards.
ATTATTAATTTATTATCCGTAAATATATTACATCTATATTATTATTTTATTATCCGTAAATATTACATCTATATTATTAATTTATTATCCATAAATATTACATCTATATTATAAATTTATTATCCATAAATATTAATGTTAGGTATCTGGTAGTCGGTATAAATGCACAAGGGGGTATGTTAAGAACTAAGATTTTACTCATATCTTACTACCTACTCATATTTACATTATATCATATCGTATTTGAAATAATGTCTCTGCCGATGTCCATAATATATATACCTATTATTTACGCCAAAAATCTTGATGGTATTTACAGAATTTTAATTATTGGTAAACTGGAGTTCTTAACATAAATGCGCCTTTTTGCCTGTTTCTGATTTCTCTAAGTGCTGTGATCTCACAGTAAATTCATCTCACTTGTGGTCTGATAGAATGGTGTTTTTACCTACTCCAGAAACATCCCCCTCCCATTCAAGATTAATATAGAGCAGTAGAACAAATTGCAGAAAAAACTTCGTCCCGGTGCTTGGTAGGAACCGAGGACCTCCAAACTAGTTAGTGGCCACTCTACCTCTGTGCCATCATGATTATGGTTGGTGAAGTTGAAGAATACATTGCCGAAAAATTATGGATTGGAGCTGTTGCCTGCTGAACATCTATATCTTCTGTTACATCTGAAATGTTGATTGTTTCAGCGTCAAGACGACACTTCGAGATAGCGTTCAGGATGTTTGATTTGAACGGGGATGGTGACGTGGATTGTGAAGAATTCGAAAAAGTGGCCACCCTTATCCGACAGCAAACTAGCATCGGGAGCAGGCATAGGGACCATGCCAACACTGGAAATACATTCAAGGTAAAAAATATCTATCGTTATCTTTCGCATACAGGTGGATGGTTATCCTTTGGCACATTCATCGTTCAACAGCACTCAGCATGGACAAGCACTCCTTTAAACGCTAACCTTCTCTATGCACTTATCGTTTACCTCTATATACTTGCTAAATTGATTATGAAATCCTTTACATGAACGATTGATATGAGCCGCCTAACTAACTCCTACTGTGTTAAGTCTCAAATTCCATTACATAACACAACTACGCCTTTAATATTGATTGAAAGATTAGATTAGCTGTGTGATTAAATAACGTTTTCAGGGTGTCAACTCCGCGCTCACAACCTACTTTTTCGGGCCTGAACTGGATCAGAAACTGACTATTGAAAAATTCCTTGAATTTCAAAACCAACTTCAAACGGAAATATTGAGCTTGGAGGTAACGCAATATTTTTCAAGATAAAATTTGACTTATAACATTCCTTACATTTCAGGTATAATGTTTTTGGATAAACTTACCTGCATGTACTGTAGCATACACTTTATTAAGCAGGAGTGCACTAAATCATAAGGGGATCATATGGCATCCACGTTACTTTTTGATGAACTTCTTGGCTATATATTGTGTTGCAAGTACGCCTTCTGTACCATTCACATCTTTTTATTATTATCCATTCATGTTAAGTACTAATCAGTCGATCATCAGTTATATTTTCATCTTCATTCCCCAGTGATTTTCAAATTAAAATCAGTAGACAAAGTTATAGGATTTTGGCCACTAATATTTCGCTACTGTGCGCGAAGAAAATGCTTTTTTTGGCGAAAAAAATCAAAGTGACTTCTAGGGTATTCCGGTACTTCAGTCTGCTCTGCTCCCCCTTGCTGTATGTGTCTGCGATACGATCATAATTATATATCTTGGAAGAGGGCCGATGTTATGTTCTTGGGAACTGCTTAGCGGTGCAATGAGGAGTACCTACCCATGACATCCATTTATATTCAAAGTTTTGGCAACAAGTGACGTCACACTTGGCAAGGGGGTCCCGCCCAGGCGGGAGAGGTGCAATGACGTCTGCAATGATGATCTGTTGCATGAAGCATAAAGTGTAGTTTGAAAAATTAGAACGAAAATTCCCCCGCATAGTTTGGAGAAAAGTTCTTGAAAATTTCATCAAAACAGGTCATAGGTTCGTGAGTACCTCGAACTTCGAACGAATTTCGTGTTTGGGCATTGCAGTGGCCATAGCAGTGATCAGATCGCGTTGAAACTTATGGGGGACTATCTGCGGCCCAACACACATGATCCCTGAAATTTCCAGCAAAATCAGGTCATTGATTCCTGAGGAATGGACAATTTTCGTTGGTTACAAGTACCCATTTTTTGGCCAAAATCTGTTCAGTAACGGAAATTAACACTTATTTACCCCATGAAGAGATGTTTATGTCGGAAAATATAGGCAGAAAACGAGTGTGAAATTTAAATTCCCGAGTTCGCGTTAGAAATGACATATTTAACTTCAAATGATGTACAGAACTGCAATGGATGGATGGAGGGACCGCAAGTTTATAAATACATTTAAAAAACGTGTACTTAAAATCAAACCAAGGGGCGGTTCACAGCAAAGGGTCTTGAAATTTGCCAAAAATGTTTGCCATTTCTGATGTTGGGTTGTTGGCAGCATTGAAAACCTTCGCCTCCGAGGCTTTGCTCTGCCTCCTTGGGCCAACAGCCAATCAGATGTCAATACACCTGATAGGTCATTTCTTGCCACATTTTTACTTTCAGTCACCCTAATTTTTAAAAAATTGCTTATTTTTGTTCTAAGAAAAATTTTTGACGAAAATTCCCCAATTGAGGACCTCAGATTTCGCGTTTGCGCATGGACAATGATCCGGTTGTGTTGAAGTGGGTGTTCTCTTTCGTCCATATGGGGGCTACTTCAAGAGTGCCTTGGGGGTCCCGTAAAGGGCCTCTGCTGTTCCTCCTGATTATTAATGGGCTCAGTGAACTGTTTCCTGGCATGGAGTACCTGTTGTTTGCCTCAAAATTTTCAGCCAAGTTGGATCATCAGCCGACTGCTCAGTGGTCCAATAGCGGCTTGACATACTGGTAGACTGAAGTTCCTGTAATATGAATCCCTTAAATCCATCGTGTGTGGCGACAACCTTCCATAGGTCCCAAAGGGTGGTTGAGTTCCCGTATGCCATTGGTGGGCATGAGTTGTGACGCCTCTCGATGATGCCCGACCTCGGTATTGTTCAGGTTGATTCCCAACTGGTCAGCCTCACCACGAAATTTATAAGTACAGCTGGAGAGAATCCAGAGTAGATTTTTATGGTTTGTCACGTTCAGGTTGATTACGAGTGGCTGGCCAGGAAATGTGGGCTCCACAGCTTGGAAAATCGTGTGTATGTTGCACACGTAATATTTCTCCATAAAATAATCAGTGTTACTCGTGACTGTCCCTCACTCCTACGAAACATACAGCTCCAGGTGCCTCGAATTACCTCACGATCAGGCTTTCTCTTCCATGTTCCATTCTCTGCAGTCAATTATCCATACCATCACCCAGTGTGACGTTTGCCTCGTGAAGCTAATGCTATTCTGAATGCCATCCAGTCAAAGAAAAACAGAGTTATTGAAAAATAGTATATTTCCACTAATACACGAAAAACGCAAAAAACACTGTTATACCGGTTTCGGTGATCAAACCATCGTCAGTAACACACAATAACTGAAGGCATATTGGAGAGGAGACCTTATATATAGTCACAAAGTGAAATGTGGTCGAATCTGATTGGTTGTGAAGAAGAATGGTGAAGGGAACAAAGGAAGGGGGTCGATTCTGATTGGCCCAGGAAGAGAATGCCAAAAAGTGAAAGGAACATGAGGTGATTGGGAGGTGAAGAGTGGGGGGGAAGAGGGGTGGAACCAAGCTGTTACAGAAATGAATGCAATAATGGAGAAAAACTTAAAGGAACTACATCATTCAAAGATTTACCCAACCTATCACTCTTAATAATTTCGAATTTTTCAAGTACATCCAACATGCTCCCTTTTGGGCAAAAATGAAGATACTCAATGAACTGTCTGTCTGCAAGACCAAAATTGAAGCTATGACCAGATTCATTCAAGTGACGTGCAAAGCCCGAATCACCCTTATTATCCCTGAAATCTTTTTCATGCTCCTTTATTCTTTCTCTAAACTTCCTACCAGTTTGACCACAATAGTCAAGTCCACAAGAACACTTTAATTTATAAACACCACTTTTATCTTGAACATTAATTTTATCTTTAACCGAACTTAATGAAGATTTGAGATTATGTTTAGTTTTATATCCTACTTTGAACCCTTTAGAAGTTAATATTTTACCAATTTTATCCGAAATTTTTCCGTAATACGGTATACTGATCCAAATTTTTTCCCCAGTCAGCTTCCCTAACTAGGTTTGAAACTCCTTCCCTACTCTTTTTTCTAAGAACCCTATTCCATATTGTATCAATGAGATCTCCCCCATAGCCATTACTCGCCGCTATACTTTTAATAGTTAACTTTTCTTTAGCTAAATTCTGTTCACTCATTGGTATAGATAAAGCTCTGTTAATCATACTATGGAAAGCAGCATGTTTGTGGACTACTGGATGATTTGAAGTACTATGAATGGTAATATCGCTATAAGTATCTTTCCTATATACGGAAAACTCATGTTTTCCATTATTCAACGAAATGGAAAGATCAAGAAAATTTAGGTGATTAGATCCGAATTCTAAGGTAAAGTTAATGAATGGATCTACGTTATTAATTTGTGCATGATATATGAACCAAGTTGTCTTTCAGTCCCTTTCCAGAGAATAATGATATCGTCTACATATCTATACCAATAAAGGAGGCTATCTGATTTACATTTTCGGAAAATTTGTTTTTCAAGAAAATCCATGTAAATATCTGCAAGCAATGGAGACAATGGAGATCCCATTGCAACCCCTGGTTGAGTATAGTATTTCCCATCGAACAAAAAATAATTCTGATCCATACAGACAGACATCAAAGCACACAATTCATCTTTTTCAAACAAATTTAAATTAGAATCGTGAATCAACCCATTAACAACATCTTTACATCCATCAACATTAATGTTGGTAAAGAGGCTGACCACGTCAAAAGAAGCAAGTTTAGCATTTGGGGGCACTTGAATATCCTTAATTTTGCTAACCAAATCGTAAGAATTTAGAACAGTATGTTGTGGTCGAAATTTGATTTTGCTTCTAAACAAACTATTCAACTTTTTAGCCAACTTATAAGCAGGAGCACCAATGTATGATACAACTGGTCTCATTGGTGCTCCTACCCTATGAATTTTTGGCAGACAAGACAATCTAGGTGCATGCGGATTCATTTCTATAAAGCCTGGTTTGTACATATTTTTAAGGATATTTTCAGACTTACTAACTACTTTCCTAACAATTTTTTGAAATTTATCAGTTGGGTCTGATGGCAGTGGCAATTTTGGTCTTGCAGACAGACAGTTCATTGAGTATCTTCATTTTTGCCCAAAAGGGAGCATGTTGGATGTACTTGAAAAATTCGAAATTATTAAGAGTGATAGGTTGGGTAAATCTTTGAATGATGTAGTTCCTTTAAGTTTTTCTCCATTATTGCATTCATTTCTGTAACAGCTTGGTTCCACCCCTCTTCCCCCCCACTCTTCACCTCCCAATCACCTCATGTTCCTTTCACTTTTTGGCATTCTCTTCCTGGGCCAATCAGAATCGACCCCCTTCCTTTGTTCCCTTCACCATTCTTCTTCACAACCAATCAGATTCGACCACATTTCACTTTGTGACTATATATAAGGTCTCCTCTCCAATATGCCTTCAGTTATTGTGTGTTACTGACGATGGTTTGATCACCGAAACCGGTATAACAGTGTTTTTTGCGTTTTTCGTGTATTAGTGGAAATATACTATTTTTCAATAACTCTGTTATTCTTTGAAATGGGTTTCCACGATTTCGTCGCGAGTGATTTAGTTCGTGCCATCCAGTCCCTGGATTTTCTCGCCAGCTCACTCTACCCCATGTAAAAAAGGGAACTTGTGGTCCCCTAACTATAGCAACACTCTCCCGTCACCCTGCTTCTTTAATTACCCATCTCTGTTGGCCTCGAGGTATTACTTAGCTACCCCTGCAGACTTTTGTAAATAGATAACAGTGAATTGTATAAATAATTACCCTCATTCTTCATAATGTGCATTATTTTTATACTGTTATCTTGGAGACTCAGTCAATTTATAATTATTATATTGTACTTCATTATCTGTATATATCTATGTAATCAGTATTTCTATACCGTTTTATTAAATGAATAAATTCATAGGGCCCAAGCCGCATGATCCCTGAAAATGTTAGTAAAATAGGATTTGAATTGAGGAAGTTACCCACGTGGCAACGTGTTGCGGATGCACAGACAGACACCGAACCTAATTGATCTGGAAAGCTGTAAAACGTACAAATTGTTTCCTCTCAATAGTGAAAACAAAACTTACCTACCTTGGTAGACTGGGAAACAAAAAAACTGTCTGTGGTACAAAAAAAGTGGAAATTTGAATCCCGGAGTTATTCAGACTAGTAAAACCAGTGGCATTTCTCGAGAAACAGAAACAGCGTGAAACTTCAAATGATTGCTGATTACTCAAAATAGCCATATCTAACTATCTCTCCATTCTCGAGCAATAGTGATCTTATACTTTGATCACTTTCTTGAAGGACGATTTAGGTCTGTTTTATCTATTCTAGGTTCTGGTTCAACCTCGATATTACCTACTCTTTTCGCTAACCCATTCTTTAATTTTTCCAAGTTTATGCGAAAGAATCCTGGCCCCGAAGGCAACATAACCGAAGCTGATTTCACGGAACTGCTGCTCGCCTATGCAGGGTACCCACCAAAGAAGAAATCAAAAATGTTGAAGCAAGTCAAGAAAGTGTGAGTATTTTACCATAAGAATCAGTTTCTGTATATATTTATCATCTTTTTTGATTCACCGGGATTTACGTAGTACCTAATCTTCTGCAGCTTCAAAGATAACAGTCAAGGTGTGAGTAAAGAAGATTACCTCAAGTTCTTCCATTTCCTGAACAACATCAACGACGTAGACACTGCATTGACGTTCTATCACATCGCTGGAGCATCCATTGACAGAGGTTGATTTCTCCTGATGAATAATCTTGAAGCTAACTTCACCCTTGACATTTGCTTTGAAACTCTACGAATCTTTATGTCATCTTGATATTATTGTTTCAGCCACTCTCAAACACGTCGCTAAAACTGTAGCCCACGTCGATTTGAGTGATCATGTCATTGCTGTGGTTTTCACAATTTTCGACGAAAATTGTGAGTTTTATTCCATCATACCTGCAATTTCTGTTTGAGATACAGTATGATACCATGTATATGATAGAGAGACAGTGCCTATGATACGTACAATATTATGTTGTAGATTTTGAAATGGGCTACATGTATGCATTTTAGCTTATTATTAGTCTTGGGGACATGAAATATTACTTCACGTTAGCCGTCACATGTGGCTGAGTGGTTTAAAGCAATTGTATTGGAAGCCGCTCGACTCCGGTGGCCGGTGGTTCATATTTATTTCATTTTATGAAACACAACATTTATTTCACATTAAAGAAGGAAAAGGAACGCTCGCTCAATGTTGTAGTGTCGTGCTGAAATGAAATCTACCTCGAATGGCAATGCCATCGCTCAAGAGACGCCATCACTCCCTATGCGCCGCACCCTTATAGTAATACGGTTGTAACTATCTATACAACTGGATCTACTAGGAACTCCTTAACCTTTTCCCGACGAGCCTGCGCGCGGCCGCTCTGTGGCCAAGCGACGAAGTGGTTTGCACGCAGCTGTGTTCGTCCCGACGAAGGATTTCCGAGTCTCGGCGCCTCCCGCGCATCGCTCCAAACTTTATTAGTTTGGCTTTCATGTGTTGGGAATAAAGTTTGTCTTTGAACGGATTCTGATGGAATTTTAGATGTTGAATCCAATGGAACCAAAGTTGTACATAGAAGAACATTATTTTTATATCTTTTTCTAGGTATAATAAGCAAGTTTCAGGAAAATTGCAAAAAATTACCCCAACAAATTTATTCAAATGTTCTATATTTTATTCAATAGTAATACATTCATCCAGAGAATGAAGGCCAAGAAAATCTTGGAATTTGGTCACGTCTTCCTCAGCAGTCCCCACGAAACGGTGCAAAACAAGGGACGTCTTCATCACTATCAGACGGAATCACGCCGTCCGAAGACAGAAATAAATCGAAATCTTCGTCTGAATCCATAACTCAACTCACAACTAAACTCAATGTGAATCACGCTAACCTACAGCTTTGTAAACAAAGAGATTTGAGGCGAGGAAGGTACGGAAAAGAAATATGCGTGCGCCAGATGCCACCAGCGGAATACAACCAGGGAAGATGGGTGGAATACTCACGAACTCTATTGGCATTTATTTGAAACATGTAGAAACATCATTGAGAATACTAATGAACTCTAGTGGGATTTATTTGAAACAAGTAGAACAGAAAACATCACAAAGATGCCGATAGGGAGCGAGAAATGACATTTGTCATCAATCGTCGGCTGGTCCCTCGATCCTCGTAACGGCATTTGCGATCTGTCGTCACCCCACGCACAGCGCTTGGTAATGACATATGTCGTCAATCGTCGGGAAAAGGTTAATAGAGAGTTCCTAGGAGATACCGTTGCTCAGATGTGTCATCCATATGTCTCAGAAAAGTGTTCTGCACATGCGCCAAATGGTTGACTTATCATACGTTTGATTCAAGCCGTTTCTGCTCATGAGAATCAAGAGGAAATAGAGGTTGTTATGGAAACACAATACATGTCATTGGAAAAGATCATGAAAATTATACGAACCAGAACCCATACAATAGGATTCTTGTTAGAGAGTGAGGGTGAAGAATTGATTAAACTTTCTTGCTTTAACCAAATTTAGCAACAACAATTCAGTAACTTTCTTCACTATATTTTCTGATAATCTTAACTCAAGTAATGCTCATTTTTCGTATTTTGTACTGGTTTACTGTAAAACATTTCTGTGTCTACTGTTTTCTTAACCTGTAGTACTGTACATTGTTTTCTTAACCTAAAAAAATGAAGAAGTTTCAAATGCTTAAGGTTTTTTAGTGTAGACCTACTTTTCCCTCATAATAAAACCTAGTGTCACAAATTTATAGCATATTTTGCAGTCGCACACACATTCATACCAGTTGCAAAAGAAGCCTGCTGCAGAAGTGAATCAACTTTATACAACTTTAATTTTGCAATAACTGATTTGACTTTCTTCAAATTTAACATGCTGCCTGACTCCAGATTTAACAGAGCTGGTGCATAGTGGTTTCTTTTATGTCTGTGTGTAGCTCTTTTGTCTTCTTTTGAGATAGAAGGGGGTAGAATTAGCGGTACTTAAACAATCAGTAAGGAAATGATGTCACTTTAAGATTCCGACTATCATGCTCGGTTCTCTCCTAACCCATGGCAACGGGTAGCATCCATGTTGTTTGCCCTAACAGTGGATGCGTATTGATATGACCGTATCGCCTAGGAACTCTAATAGAGAGTTCCTAAGAGATAAGTTCATTAGGGAACGGCCATATCTTTTGGCCACATCTAAGGCGAGCAGCTAAGATGCTAACTTTGGATGCTAACCAATAAGTCCGGTTTGACAGAAGTGGTGGGGGTAGGAGTGAATTAAAAAGTAACGTCACTGAACTTAGCACAATGCGAAATCCATTCATCTTCAGTAGGTATACTAGTATCCGTAGGTATACTCACTTTTTTATCCTAAGTTGATATCGCAACAATCTAGCAAATTCTTTGAAAGACGCTTGGAGTAACTTTGAAAGACGCTGGCGATGGCGAGGACCGACGACACATGACGCGTTAGAAAAAAACGACAAAACGCGGCAAAAAGCTGTGCACTGTTACCCCTGAGTAAGGTTAAAGACGATTCCTAAAGTTTGTGCCCTGGGAGATAACGCGCCTTATGTATAAGGCCGAATAAGTCGAACTTAAGGAAATAAGTTTGAACTTGGGCGACGCGCATGCGCAGTTGAGATAAATCCGAACACATCTTCCCGACTTTAGTCTTTAGGAACTCTCTATTATCTGTTCACCTCACTTCAGAAAATCTCGAACTCGACTTTTTCTTGTTAAAATCTCAAAATCCACTTCTCCTTGTTCTCAGTGGATGGTCAATTGAGCAACAGGGAATTCATAGCTGTCATGAAGAACCGCCTTCTCAGAGGCCTTGAAAAACCCAAGGACACCGGTTTCGTCAAACTCGTCCAGTCTGTCATCAAATGCGCCAAAGAGAGCCGGCCATTCGACGTTTAAATTCAAGTATCGCGTAACTGCGAGAAATGCGACCAGACCAGCATCTTATCAGTTATGTATATTAATGGGTGTCGTGAGCGTACTACAAAAGTAGGTACTGTTTCTTGGCCAACTTGTCACAGTGAGACTTGGAAAATTTACAGTCAGCCAAATTCCAGCACCAGTTTGATTTACAAGTTTCAACCTAAGTTCTTATCAAACAGTTACCTATTTATTTTACTTATTCAAAATGTTGATTAAGGTGTTCATATTTTGGTTATGTTTTAGTATAAAGAACGAGCCACTTGAACCCTTAGTCTTTCGGTCGCTTATCTCCTGAGGAAAAGTCAGGAAACGAACCTACGTTTTTAGGTCCCCATTTTCGCTTGAACTACTATACTACGCTAACATATTAATAATTTATTAAAACAAAATTAAATTACGTTTTCTCCCTATCCCATACCACATTCTACCATAAGTATAACTAAAGGCTGCCTCCCTTCATCTTCCCACTGTTGGAATGTTTGAATGGTAACTACAATTTTTTTTTAATGTACAGTACACGGATGAAGATTTTTCATTTCATTGATTATACGAATCTCTTCGAAAACTAATTCTGTGTAACCCTTTCTCAGTTATAGTTCCTATTCCACAGTAGGTGGTATAGCATTTTTCAGTAATTAATCGTTCCAACCAAATGATTAACTGTCCCGAAATCAGTGACTGTCTCTACTAAATTGGTCGGTTGTTGTTTAGTTAGAATTATTAACCGGATTGAAACTGCTATTAATTTGGTTGCTACAGTTATTGTGTTGGTTAGCCCATCCATCATTAATTTGATTGAAAAATGCTATCAAGTAATATTACCTACGATCTTTGATTGAAAATGCTAACTAAATATCTACGATATTCTTGGTTATTCGTAGTTCAAGTACAGATCCATGATTTTTCAAGTTTTTTTAAAATGTGTTTATTCTCACCAAGTCATCAGTCTTCGATTTGATGTACCGAACATGTTTACGTACTCACTTTTGTTGAACTAATTCTAAGAGTCGGGTATAAGTACCTACCCGTGAAAGTTAAACTATATCAGAACTTACGATTAATTAGTACTTAGAGTACCATTTGATAGTTACCTTTACTCTTAGTTTCATTTAATACATAGTTATTATTACCTGTGTACCTAGCTTTTATAGTAGTTATAGTTATAAATGATGATTTATTGCTGTCTTGTATGTTTCATTACCTAACCTCTGTATATAAATGCTCTTGTTTACAAAAATAATATACCCTACCAGATTGAAGTCCTGAATCATTAATTGAGTAATTAACATTTTACCTTATATGTGTTGCATGCATAATTCATAAGTCCAGTACTGCACTCACCTTCATTATTTAGTTTTCATTTCACCTTCCGCTTGTTTTACTCGCTACTGTGGTAAAACTTGTGCATACCTGCAGCCTCCATTACCTATCTGCATATAGGTATTGTAAACTCAAACCCAACCACGTTGGAGTCCTGGAAATGTTATCGCTTCAGCTATGTTATCTAGGCAGAGGTTAGTTCCAGCTGTGCCAAGTTCATGAAGAAGTTCGGCGCAAAAATCACGTGCAGGGCAAATGGTGGAGATGACGGGTTCCAACCGTTTTGAGTTAATGAACTCAGTTCGATGAACTGTGTTCCAACCGCTTGAGTTCATGAACGCAAGCATGAAAACTGAACCCAACGAGAAGTGAGTTCACCGTCAAGTAATCTCGGTGTAACCCTTCCTAAATCATAACCTTCATTTTTGTGGCATCACCTGACAGACATTTAGGCAGTATTTGTCCGGGTTTCTCTTAGGCCTGTCCCTTACGGCCTCTTCACTTTTGGGCGTTCCAGCCGAACTCTGTCAATGAACTCATCGAAACCAGAGTTCATGAACTCGGCTTGGCTGGAAGGAACTGCAGAATATTGCTAGGTAACATTGTGTCACAAGAAATGGGCTTGTTGGAAGATGAGCGATAAATAATTTCATGGTGTTTTACAAAATGATTACATAGGACTCGTGATCAACTATTAATACATAGGTACCCTACAAAATAATAAAATGTAGCTCTTAAATTTATTAGACATTTTCCTGCTCGTGGTGAAATGGCCATCTGGTAAACTGCTGGAAAGCACACAGCTTGGGCAAATTTATTGATACTAATATTGCCCCAAGTTTTTCTACTGGTTGTACTCAAAGCTAACATATTAAGTAAGGTTTTAGGATGAACAGTGTCTACCAGTTACTTTGTACCTACCTATTATTGTTGAATAAAGCTTCGTTGAATCCTTCAGTTTGTTTTGGTAATCTCGCTCCTCAATCCACCGTCTTGCTACCATCAAGTTGAGGGGTACCATTTAACATTACGCGACTGCACCTCATAAAACACTTGCCAGCCTTCCCTGGGACACTGGGGACAGTTGTAGAAACTTTGTTCTTTATTCCCGACTCATTCTAATGGTGAGGCCGTAATTATTCCGCAGAATTCATCGTCAGGGCTGAAATGGCAAGCCACATGTGGAAGTTTGCTGGCGGCTTGGTATGTATCTAGACAAACGTGGTCTAGTTCCCTTCCCTGTCTGGCCAGCTCGATGTTTTGGATCTTTGTAATAAAAATAGTTTATTCTCTTAGAACGACACAGTTCATAAATACAGAATGGAATTATCAATTCAGTTCAATTTTTTTTTTATTCAGCAAATATTTTATACAACAAATATAGGTAATGATTTTTAGAGAGTCTATATACATAATACAAGATCTAAACTTATGTTGGTTTATGAGCCTAAGGTCAATGACCCGTCCAGGCTCGTCTCTTCCACTGCTATTATTTATTACTGCGTATGTATGTACCAGCAGTTTCATTGACAAAGCACACTGTAAGTGTTTGAAGAATGAGTTTCATTGATCAAGAACGAACAGTATTTACAGGTTATTCCTAAGTAGTTAGTAAATACACCTAATGCTACAAAGGCTGATCTGTATTTTTATCCTAATTTAAACTTATTAGGTAGGTACATGTCTAATAATTTATTAATAATTAAACTTCACGGTGTACTGGGCTAGTCTAACATAGTGTCGGTGCAAAGAATTAATAAATGAATTAATGAACTGGGAAATTAATAAACTGGTTTTGATTATCTTGCTCTAAAACTTTACGTCATGGAAGAAGCGAAAATTCGTCACGCTTGTTGCGCATAAACAGTTGTTGTCGGCGTGCGGTTGTGTGAGCCCTGAAGCCTTTCATATTCAACCAACGATTTTGAAACTTAAAATGCAGTCTGACTTCTGGGTATGAATAAAGCATAGGGATGGGAGCTATATTCTTCATTAAAAATACGTAGATCACTGTTTTCTTTTGTCGATAGGTACCCTCCAGCTCCGTCCAGGAAAGCCCTAAATCGAGTACCTACTGGAGCCGGCTCCGGAATTAGTTTCCTACAAATGCGCGGGATTCAATAGTTCACTCATTTTTTTTGTAGTAATTCGTGAAGCATAAGGCAAATAATAAACCGTTGTGTAATAATTTACCTGTATAGGTGACCCTTCTACGTAGATAGTATAATGAACCGTTGTGTAATAATTTGCCCATCAATAATATATGTACTTCAACGGTTGCAAAAGTACCTATCAACAAAATACAGCCCCTTCTAGATGGTATAATGAACCGTTCTGTAGTCATTTACCGTTGTGTAATAATTTACTGTTCTGTAGTAATTTACCGTTGTGCAATAATGTACCGTTGTGTAATAATTTACCCGGTACAAGTATGTTATAGCCCCGCCAATATCGATTGTATCGATTATCTCAAATACATCGATCCTTGTGGTATCGATGACGGCTCAATATGGCGTCCCGATGCCTACATCCCGGGTGCCGATGGGTCTGTTCGGAGAACCGTCCGGGACTGCCCAGGATTGCCCCCTCCCCACTTTTGGCCGTTCGGAGAAGACAAGGGACGATCCCGGACGAGTTGCCCGCTGTTCGGAGAGAGCGGGGATTGTGAATTCGGGCAGCCCGGGATCGTCCGGGGCTACTCCAGCTCTGGCGTGGAGTAGAAAGTCCGGAGCATGCGCATCGGTCTATTTTTACCCCTCCCCTCTAAGCTGCGTTCACATGGATGCGGAAATGCGTAAAGTGCAGAAAATGCGGAAAAGTAGTGGGGGAACTGCGGAGTGTGTTCACGTCTATATAATATAATATGAACTACTCTATACATATTATGTGAATCGCAGACCCTCCGTAGGTTAGTACCTAACCCCGTACTCGTTACTATACTATTTCCAAACTAACTTGAGACTCCAATCTCTCCGGGCGAGGGGGTGAAGGGGCTTGGCGGTACAAGTATGTTATAGCCCCGCCAATATCGATTGTATCGATTATCTCGAATACATCGATCCTTGTGGTATCGATGACGGCTCAATATGGCGTCCCGATGCCTCCGGGTGCCGATATCAACTTTCAAAATGAATACGGGAAGACCATTGTAAGGACACCAAAAAATAAGAGTGACTATAACATACTTGTACCATCTATTCAGAAGTCCCAAACAACCTGCTCATTCACGGGATAGTTTCTGGGATTGTTTATCTTTTTTGAGATGCGAGCGCTAGCGAGCATCCAGATCACAGAAAACCCTACTATACTAACTGCGATCCAGATCGCTTGACAATGCGAGCGGCGGAATGGGAACTAAACTTCTTGTACACCCACTGTCTTGTCTGATACACGTCATCGATACCACAAGGATCGATGTATTTGAGATAATCGATACAATCGATATTGGCGGGGCTATAACATACTTGTACCATTTACCCATCAATAGGTAATACTTAATTCGTTTGTTCACGTTTCAAAAGTAGGTACCCTACCAACAAAACGCAATAGATCCATAATTTTTCAAATGAAATAATATCGCAGAACAACAAACTCGACTGCATACAGCCACCAGTGATTATAATCAGGTGCCCCCTAGCGATGATATCTGGGCCGGATTTATATTGTTTGATTCACGATCATGTTGACGAAGCTTTTCGGAGCCAACTTCAGCCCTACTGTGATCGAACGGCTGGGCGGACAAGGCTCCGGGTGGTCTCAAAAAATTATTTAGCTCCAGATAAATTTAATAACGTAAAAAAACCCATACCCTTCTATTGAAAGTTTTCGAGCTACGGCGTTCTGAAAATTTCAACACCTTGAAAAATTTCAACGCCGACCTTCGAGGACAACTAGACGGCGGACGGTCAGAAATTTTTTTTTATGCTCGATTCCAAAGGTTCATTATTGAAAATAATAAACCAAAAATATTGTTGTATTGTCTTAATTTAACGTTCTTAAGCTTGCAGACAAAACTTGAATGAAGTTGATTCATAATATTGTTTTTGCTCTTTTTTTTTCTCATGGGTCCAAAAAGAGCGGGATGGAAATATTTTTGAAAAATTACCAAACAATTATTACTGCCAAGTGTCAGCGTTGTGACTTGTGATGCACAAGGAATAATACCGAACTTGTAATAATTGCATCCTGAAGATTGAACATAATTTTAAACCCTTTCATACAGCTTACTATCATCATTTTATATCACCAGCTGATCATTTAAAATTAGCTGTTTCCACCGCAGTTCGGTTTGCGCAGCTTGGTAAGCGATTCGCGCTTCTCAAGTGTTCAAATTTGGCGGGTTCCATTGAGTGGGTTGGTTGCAGGAACGGTTTCCTCCCGTGGGTATCTTTCAAACCAAGGCTTGAACACCCCAAAGTTGCCAACCACGAACTCAAGTTCAGCTCTGCCAACGAACTTCTTTTCTCAATCTACTCACTTTTCGATGAACCTGATAGATATAAATTAAATTCACCCGTTCTTCTTAAAACATATCCATGATGTAAAAACAGGTTTTACTGCGTGTTGCGGGGCACGCTGATAATTGGTGATCTACGGGTAGTATTTTTAAAGCTAACAAGAAGTGGTGAGGAAAATCGTCTTGGCGCATGCGCACTCGTTAGGAAGCGGCATCGCTGTATCAATCCTCCAGACTCTCCTCCTGAACCGGCACCAGACAGCGCTGAAGACGTGGACATGCTGTACATAGTTGACAGTCCATCCACTGGGTAGCGCGCGCAGCCAGGATAATTGATCTCCGGCTTCGTGAAAACTTTTATCCCCTCCACCTTCCCCACCGCAAGATCCAGTTCCAGCCGAAGTCTCGATCGCGTTGTGCCGCAACATACTTGTCCGAAAACCATTTTCAAGCTCATATTTTCATCAAAATGGCTCAATTCGAGATGTCTTCCTAAGTGATTTGTGCCGTTTCCTTTACCCCGTCTCCAGAGAAACACTTCTGATACTGGTACGTTATTTTCAGCTGTAGTTGGCTACCTAGTATGTTATTTACCTACAAGCGTTTGGATGTGACTTCGAGCATGTTGACACGGCCTCCACAGCCGCCTGAATCTGATGGTACGAGAATCATCCAGTAATCAATTTCTCAATCAGTGAGGCGCTGAGTCGGAACTAACTTGATTCCGTACCTACGTCTCTTTCTCGCTTTCTTTTTTGCGGTTGAAATTATAAAAATGGCACTCTTTTTCTGACAACCTACAACCTTTGGTACCTAGTGTTGTAAGAAACGCTATTCCATAAGTAAAAATGTTATTCGCTTTCTTTTTTGCGGTTGAAATTATAAAAATGGCACACTCTTTTTCTGACAACCTACAACCTTAGGTACCTAGTGTTGTAAGAAACGCTATTCCATAAGTAAAAATGTTATTCAAGTAAACAGTGTTATCAAATTATCGTCCGGATCCGTCCGGCTTGTCCGTGAGGATACCCCCACTCACACCGAAGCGACTCCCCTTGCCTCGTTCCTTTCGCACCAATCTTTGCAAGACCCTTGTTTCACTGAAAGCTGGAATACTTCGAACTGCCGTTGAGAAAAAGGACAATTAAGCCGAGGATTTCCACTCCACTCCGATGTTACTGCGGTAGATCCCACAAATAGGCTTACCTACGACTTCTGGTTCACTGTATAGGCTCGGGGACGAAAGAAAAGTAATTTAGATTATGTTATCAGATTGAAGTAGCTGGTTTCAGTTGAAATTTTTTTGTTCTGTGCCACTCATTTTTTTCAGTTTTTCTCCATTTGTTACCACGTACATACCTTATCTAGAGACCTACGTGTTTTTTCCCTAGACCATTGTCGAAGAATAACTGTCTAATGTCTAAAGGTAGAAGCTTCGGCTCCTAAATTTATTACAAAACAGACCTGCTGAATAACTCCTGAATAACAGCCTGTTTTCCAACAATGGAGGATTAGGACTTGAGTAATGCAAACGCGCCCTAAACACCTGAAAAATAGTATTTGTTGCTGAAAACAGCTCCAGCTAGGTAGGTACTTTTTGTATGTGAATAAATTTGAAATGACTTTATTTCCTCAATCAATTTCAACCTAAGTAGGCGGTACTTTTCGTTGCGATAGAGTTGAAGAAAAAAACATCCGAAACAACGTCCGACGGCAATGAAATGCATAGGGGGCCGTCTAAGGGAATCCCCGGAAATTTCGCTACAATTGGTCTGGTAGTTCTGGAGTTTTGTCTATGTCAACATCATCCGACACCTAACCCCACCCACCATCCATATCTCAGCGCTTTACGACTATTTCAAGGGTAATTATGGGCTTTACTACTATTTCACGTTTGCGCATGCGCATAGGTACGAAAGTTACTGTACTCTGTCAATATTACTTTATTATGGGACTATCTGTGGCCCAACCCCTCCCAGACCTCATCGCTTCACCACGATTTCTAGGGTAGTCACGTTGGCGCATGCGCAGACGAAATTTACAGTACTTTTTCAGTGAACTTGCCAACCCGCGCCTACCCTCCAAATTTCAACACACTGCGGCTATTTTTTCGGGTAGATACGGGCGCACGCGTATCCGAATGTTACTGCCCGAATTTGACGAAATCGATGTGGAACTGTCAGAGAGCCATTCTGCATCTACCCCCCCCCCCCCCCCCCATTTCAGCTCTTTTCGACGTTTTCAAGGGTAGCTATGAGCTTTACAATGATTTCACGTTTGCGTATATGCAGACGAAAGTTACTTTTAGCGAATTTTCAAAGAAAATGAAGCTATTGCAATGGCTTCGAAATTTAAATAATATAAATTTTTGGAAATTTTCTTCATAGAAATCCGTTTCAGACCATTCTAAAACGATTCCTGAAATTTAACACTTTTTTATATGTATATATATATATATATATATATATATTTATTTATATATGTGTCACTCCAGACGATAACTCTCGATAGAATTGAGATAAACAGCTCAAATTTGCACAAAAAATCTATCTTGGCAATCGAAAGGCTAAGTTCGAAGATGGGCGAAATTGGCCTACTCTAAGGAGGGTTTTGGCGCATTTAAAGTGCGCAAAAATTACCCAAAAATCCCCAAAATGTTATTTTCCAACAAGTGACCCCTCATTTTAAAGGTTTTTGCACGCTGAACACGATGGTGGAATCGGATTTTAGATATCTTGATCCGTTCTCAAATTAGAGCATTTAAAGTGCGCAAAAATTACCTAAAAATCCCCAAAATGTTATTTTCTAACAAGTGACCCCTCATTTTAAAGGTTTTTGCACGCTGAACACGATGGTGGAATCGGATTTTAGATATCTTGATCCGTTCTCAAATTAGAGCATTTAAAGTGCGCAAAAATTACCCAAAAATCCCCAAAATGTTATTTTCCAACAAGTGACCCCTCATTTTAAAGGTTTTTGCACGCTGAACACGATGGTGGAATAGGATTTTAGATATCTTGATCCGTTCTCAAATTAGAGCATTTAAAGTGCGCAAAAATTACCCAAAAATCCCCAAAATGTTATTTTCTAACAAGTGACCCCTCATTTTAAAGGTTTTTGCACGCTGAACACGATAGTGAAATCGGATTTTAGATATCTAAATCCGTTCTTAAATTAGAGCATTTAAAGTGCGCAAAAATTACCCAAAACTAGGATAATCTTTAAACTCTTACCCCCACCCCCTTAGAGTGGTCAGATTGAAAAATGTGAGAAGTATTAATTGAAGACGAGAGTTCGAAGCAAAAAAGGGGGAGGCAAACGATTAGTACAACTCCTTGAATTTACCCACAGCGATCAAATAAATAAGCACTTAGTACAATTACGTAATAAACAAACGGTAGAATCAGGATGGACAAAACGTACAAATTAAAATAAATACGAAGAGAATATACATAGAAAACCAAATTTTAGACCGAAGTTTTCCTTTATTCAAAACCATAGCCATTAATTCGAATATTTCTTTGAAAATTCGCTCATTAAGTCATGCTGCATGACTGATTTTTTTTAAATGAATTTGATATGGGATCATCTGTGGCCAAACCCGCACCTGCTCCTCGAATTCCAACTGATTATGACCTTTATTTCGTACAGCTTTGCCCGGGACATGGAATTGACCACAGACAGAGATACGGAACAAGATAAAGTTCCTTGATGTCTGAAATGTAAAATGCGAGTGGAAATTTTCGTTTTGGAGGACATACGTTTTTGTCGACTCTAGCACGAATATAAAACTTCCCTACCTTCGGTAGTGAGGAAGCAATAAAGCAATAAGTCCGTACCTACCTATATACAAACCATACCTCATCCTTGGTGTTGTACTAGAAAAAAGATTGGAGGTCCAGTGGCTGTTTTATCGAAATTGCGTCGATGATAGTTTCTAATCCATGATCACCTACACTGCAGTCGAGAAAGTATGAATTCGAGTGGTTTCTAGCGGGGCCGCTTCTTCTCCTTAGTGAAAGGTTTTTGGGAAATCGCTGAGCTCGAGGTTGCTGCGGATTCGTATTTTCCTTGGAGTCAACTAAAAAGCGGGGCGTCAGCGTCGCATGCATTCCCCAAATTCCAATAAATTTGGAGAAAGTTGGTAGGCACATAATGTTACCCAGTACCTAATTAATATTCAAATGTGTTTACGGGAAACACCCATCCTACAAATCTACAAATAGCTTGGTACATTATATATTATAGTTACCGCCCTTCTGAAATGAATAATAAAATAACCCTCCCCCACTGCAACGAGCTATAGTTTTTTCCTTGGAGTCAACTAAAATGCGGGACGTCAGTGTCGCATGCATCCCCAAATTCCAGTAAATAAGAAGAAAGTTGGTAGGTACCTATATTCCTACAAATAATGTTACCCAGTACCCAATATTCGGTTGACGGGAAATAGCTCTATCTACGACTAGCTTGGTACATAGCTTGTGACATATTAGACCTTCGCTCGATTAGACGAATTAATTTCGAATAATACATTTCCAGTAATGAAATGAAAAATTACAAACCACCTCACGAGTTTCAAGGAGAAAAAATTATCTCATAGGTATTCGTCGTCAAGATTACATTCAAACCATTTCTCATAAACATCGTTGAATTGTTGGAAAACATCTGACCCCTTTATTATCCTTAGTTTATTTCTGTTGCCCTTGTGGCGTGCTGTAAATTCTTTCATTTTTCCTTTTGTCTCAACAATGCCGTTTTTGAAAGTTATCTAACAATACCGACGGCCGACCCAAAAACTTTGTTCTGTGGTGCGGTAAATATTGTAGTTGATATCTTCTCTAGCTAGGAGGCTGAAGTTGTTTCTCAAGTATATTCTGTTGCATATTACATTCACCGTTTCAATTAGTTTTATATAAATTGTGTAAGTATAAATTGTGCACACTATCGATCAATACCTTAGCAGTGTGTCAGTCAGGGAGCATTAATGCCATACATCTCTGTCAATGGAGCATTTAGTCCTGGACTTTCTAGTTTCTGTCGAATTTGAACCATTTGCTTGCGTCTAAATACTTATTATGTGTCTGTATATATGTCGTTCCACGCTACAAGCAGCAATTTTGGGTATTTTGACGACATTTTGAGAGTATGCTCCTTAGACCTCCAGAATTTGCTGTATACCTTTCGGTGCCGCTGTGGTGCGGGAACGGTGCCACGCTGGCACCAGTGGTGCGATGTATGTCAGAAAAATCTGTTTAGGCCTCCAGAATTTGTTTAGTTTTTGGTGGATAAATATTTAGCTATAAAACGTTGCGACAAACAGCTGTACATAGGCAGAATTTGAGCCTATTTTCAAAATTACGTGAGGCACCTGGTCAGCAAACACTGGTACTTATAACTCATTAAATGGCCCGTTGTATACCTATATTTTAAACAACGAAAAAGGAGAAGTTCCAATTCCAACAATCTTCTCAGCGCGAGAAATGCGCAGTAGATTGACCGGCTCGCTCACCACAGCCTCCTCCCGAAAAAGACCTCGCGAAACCCGTGATGAAGAAGATGGACAGGCGTGGTAAAGAATAGACCAGGTTCCCATTCACGGTCAAGGGCAACCGTTGTGCTCAAGGTCCGCCACTTTTCATCGCGATGATCTGATACCCTTGTTCGACTTTCGGCATCCTCCATAGCTGGATTATGCAGGAAGAAGATTCCGCTATCCGGAACTAGTTGAAATGCATCGATAAACCTCTCAGATGTCTCCGAAGACTGCTGTTCCGATTGTGAAAAACTTCTTCACAATCTTCAGTCGTTGGTAATATCAGTCGCTCGCGCATTACGCATTTATTCAATTCTGTGTAATCACCACAGACCCGTATTGCTCCTGACTTTTTTGTAGCAACGACTATGGGAGCACACTGTACGTTTGTACAAATCTTTTGAAATGACGAACTCGCTTTATCAATTTCTGGACTCGAATGAATTTTATTATTTATCAGAGGTAACTACGTTGGGAGGAAAACATGTGGCGCGGAAATATAAAAACGAGGTAGAAATACACTGCCAAGGTGATGGCACAGGAGCTTCCTCGTCACAATCAGAGTGACCCATTATAAAATAGAACAGACTCGGAAGCAAAATAACATAACATTACATTACATTACATTACATTACATAACGTTAAATATACATATTACATAACATTACATTACATAACATAACATTACATAACGTTAAATATACATATTACATAACATTACATTACATAACATAACATTACATAACATTACATGAAATATACATATTATACATAACATGACACCAATAATACATTACGTCCATTATACATAACTAGCCTGACCGCTCGCTTCGCTCGCTATCCGAGATTCGCTGTACGCAGTATCGTGGAACCAACAAACGACGGAAAAATCCCATAGCCTACCGGGTATTTGTGCCCAATTTTATCAAAATCCGTCAAGCCGTTCAGGAGTTGACCATGGTCGACCATATTTCCGCTGTGGTCAGGGAATTAAAAATGCGCCTACGTTCAACTTGGGAGGCTACCGGATATTGGTGCCAAATTTGGTCGATATCTGTTGTGCAATTCGGGATTCGACCATGGAGGGGCCCATGGATGCGCTAAGGTCGACCGCGGGGGTAGTCCGAAGGGTCGATCGTAGATAGAATTTCACGTAGATTACGAATACGCGATAAAAAATAGGGGTTACCATTTCAATTAACGAAGTTGACCATGGTCGACCATAGTTCCGCTATGGTCAGGGAATTAAAAATGCGACGTTGCACAACTTGGGAGCCTACTGGATACTCGTGCCAAATTTGGTCGATATCCGTCAAGCCATTCAGGAGTTGACCATGGTCGACCATAGTTCCGCTATGGTCAGGGAATTAAAAATGCGACGTTGCACAACTTGGGAGCCTACTGGATATTCGTGCCAAATTTGGTCGATATCCGTTGAGCAATTCGGGATTCGACCATGGAGGGGCCCATGGATGCGCTATGGTCGACTGCGGGGGTAGTCCGAAGGGTCGATCGTAGATAGAATTTCACGTAGATTACGAATACGCGATAAAAAATAGGGGTTACCATTTCAATTAACGAAGTTGACCATGGTCGACCATAGTTCCGCTATGGTCAGGGAATTAAAAATGCGACGTTGCACAACTTGGGAGCCTACTGGATATTCGTGCCAAATTTGGTCGATATCCGCTGAGCAATTCGGGATTCGACCATGGAGGGGCCCATGGATGCGCTATGGTCGACCGCGGGGGTAGTCCGAAGGGTTATCGTAGATAGAATTTCACGTAGATTACGAATACGCGATAAAAAATAGGGGTTACCATTTCAATTAACGAAGTTGACCATGGTCGACCATAGTTCCGCTATGGTCAGGGAATTAAAAATGCGACGTTGCACAACTTGGGAGCCTACTAGATATTCGTGCCAAATTTGGTCGATATCCATCAAGCCATTCAGGAGTTGACCATGGTCGACCATAGTTCCGCTATGGTCAGGGAATTAAAAATGCGACGTTGCACAACTTGGGAGCCTACTGGATATTCGTGCCAAATTTGGTCGATATCCGTCGAGCCGTTTGGCCGTACATAGAAGGACATACAGACAGACAGACAGAGCGCATGCGCAGGGCGAACCGCTGGCTCTATCATGTTGAAATTTATATGGGACCTCAATGGGCCCTACCCGCTTAATCCCTGAGAATTACATTGAAATTGGGTGAAATCTTTGGTTACTACGGCTGTAACAAGGAAATTGAATCTATTTCACGCCAGCGCATGCGCAGAGCGCACCGAGGGTCCGATCATGCTGAAATTCATACTGGAACTCACTAGGCCTTGTCCAAACAACCCTTGAAAATTTGAGCGAAATTGAATCAAAATTGTGAAAGTTATGCGTGTTTGTTGAATTTAACGTTAGCGCATGCGCAGGGCGTACCGCTGGATCAATCATGTTGAAATTTGTATGGGACCTCAAGGGGCCTTATCCGCACCATCCCTCAAAATTTGAGCTGAATCAATTCAAAATCGTGGAAGTTATGGCTGTAACAAGGAAATGCGGACAGACTCACAGATTCACAGACTCACAGACTCACAGACCGACAGACACGGAACCAAATTTGTTCAGTAGGCTTTGAAACGCAAAATGCAAGTGGAAATTTTGATTTCTGAAGACAAAAATTTTTTGGCTCACGAAAGTGAACACAAGGCTTCCGCTGCTTCGCAGACTCGGAAGCAAAACTAACAACAAAAATCATCTCCTAAGCGCCTACACACACCATTCGGTAGCTTCGCTAACCTTAGAAATGATGCCGTTGGTGACCATATCGTTCAGTTCTGACTTGAGTTTGTTGAATAGTAGCAGGGGCACTCTTCTCGGGGGTGTAACTGCATAAGGGCTAACATCAGGACGAATTTTGATCGAATATGGAGGTCCTGATATTGTGCCAGGCACGTTCGAAAAGATTGATTTGAAATTATCATTTTGTTCTATGAAAACAGGAGTGTCCACGGCACTTGCTTTGACACTAATACCTTCTGACCATGAATTGATGAGTTCCAAGGACTCAATGGCTGGTCTACCTAAAAGAGGTTCACTTAGACTTAGACTATCGATGACAAAGATGCATTCACTGAATACTTTGCCCCCAAATCGGAGTTTTCCAATGAAAGAACCAGAACATGCTAGTTTGCCTCTACCGGCGTGGACAATATTACCTGGAAAATCCCTCAAATCACGGAGAGACTTATTCAGCGAGATGAATTGGGATTTGGGTATGCAGGTTATGTCAGCAGCTGTGTCAATTTTAAATTGCAAGGGTTTGCCTTCAACTTCGAGTGTAATGCGATAAGCAGGGACTCTGTTTGCAAGATCCCTACTTATATTTTCAAGATATATCGTACTAATGGAGTATTGTGGGTCTAAGAATTAGGTGAATTATCATTTAATGAAATTTTTGAACGCTTCGTTTCTTCAAGCAGGCCTTTGAAAAATGTCCTTTTCGCTTACAGAACCCGCAGGTCGCGTTGCTTTGCAGTTATCGACTTTGTGAGGGTTGGATTTGCCGCACCGAAAGCACTGGAATTTTCGTTTAGCATTGAATTGTAAAACGTCGACTTCGCTATCGGAAATTTTTGTTTCGCGTAAGGCTCTTTGCTGCGACTTGAATAACTCACTCTGTTTTGTTCTCGCTATCGCTTTTGCCAAAGTCAAGACTCGTCCATTTGTTGTTCATCCCGGATGCCAACAACTATACGATCTCTAATAAGTTCGTCTACGAAATCCCGGTAATTGCAGCTTCTGCTGAGTTCGTATAGATTAGTAATGAACTCCGAGGGGGATTCGCCCTCTAATTGACACCGTTTATTTAATTTCGCCCGTTCGTATATGACGTTGATTTTTTTGGTAAAATATGTATTGAATTTGTCTTTTACAGCAGTATAAGACGAAGATTGCTCTTCCGTAAGCTTAAAAGTAGAGTAAATGATTTCGGCTTTGGGGCCCATCGTTATTACCTATCAGGGAGTTGGTCTGTTTTGACTCGGCGAATTGAGAAAGGCCAGAAGTATTACGCCATCGTTCAAATCGGCGGAGCCAGTACTCCCAACACTATCAACGGAAGTAAATGGTTCTGGAGGTTTACCTGGGTCATGGTAGGTACCTACGTTACAACGTTAAACCTGACACCATGTGAAGTTCTATGAGCGATCCTTTATTCTACTTACTGATGTAAAAATGAATTTATAAAATGCACATGTAGTTCAATGCAAGCAGTCGAATGAATTAGTGATGGGCAATTCGAATGAAGAATCGAATGCGGCATTCGATTATTCAATTCATTCGGATATTCGGATGTGAGATTTCAAGTACCTATTCGAATACTTTCGCATTCGTATTGTAGCGAAACTAGCGGTATCTTCGCGAAGCTCAAGATACAGGAGGATGGAACTGCGACAAGAGAACCTGTGACCAATGCGAATGCCCAAGTACCTACTGTCACAGAACAACCATAGCTGATACTTTCATCCGAATCCCATCATCCCATTCCATTGGTTATTTTTCATTCGAATACTTTAGCATCTGTTCTGCCTTTGGTTGTTTTGCATTCGGATCTGTTGGAGGTTTTCCCACTCCTTTTTCATGATGCAAACGAATCATTCGAATGAAACGAGCTTCATCCGTGTAACTAAGTAAGATCAATGAAAAATCAAGTTATATTTTACCTATACATATATTCCTGAATTTTCTATTCTAATGTCAGTATCAAATAGGTAATTAAATTTTTTTTATTCAATATAAATCCTATATTATTACGTTACTTATTTTCCAAGTAGGAAGTTTTATTTTATTTTATTTTTTCCAATCGGCTACTAAATTAATAATCAGGTACCTAATCTAAATAAATCATGTTTTTAACTGGCCGATAATAATAATAATCCATCCACTTACATACCTATTTGGTCATTCACATTTTGAATAGTAAAATATAGGCTTATTAATTATTAACTACATGGAAAACGAAGTTCGAAAATTTGTAAACTTTATTATGAACAAAATTAAAAACTCATGGTAATGCAACAAATTATGGTAGGTACTATATAAAAATGCTGAACATCATTATACCTAAGTTGTTTTTCAATACTTGTAGGTAGGTAGGTAGATACCTACAACAATTTAGATCACAATACCGAGATCGTTTGTATAAAAAGAGGAAGTAAAAAATACTGAACGTCTTATAAATTTACGATAAGTATATTATATTTCGTACACCTACCTCATCATCATTTCGTTGTTTATTTATTTTTTGTTCTTCTTAAATCTGAACATGACAAAACACACTATTTGGTAGAAAGATTGCACTAAACTCAAGAAATACTGAACACCACTAGATACAGATTAAAATCATAATTCAAAAATTCACAAGTTCAAAATGGCGGTGGGTGTTCCCTCCACATTTGAATGAAATCATTCGAATGATCATTCGATTATCAAAATCATTCGAATACTTGGTATTCGATTATTGAAATCATTCGTTTCGCCCATCACTAATCATGACGTTTCGCCCATCACTAAGTCATGGTAGGTACCTACGTTACAACGTTAAACCTGACACCATGTGAAGTTCTATGAGCGATCCTTTATTCTACTTACTGATGTAAAAATGAATTTATAAAATGCACATGTAGTTCAATGCATGCAGTCGAATGAATTTTATTCTAACCAACAACATCTGGCCACCTTCAGGGGTTTAGAAACATTTATTACCGTAGTAACCACATAACACTATATATATCCTACCTACTTTGCTTACTGGATTTCCTTAAGGAAGGTTCCCCGGGGGGACCCCTCCCCCCAAGGGTTACGAGGTTTACCTTGTAGCCTATTATGTGCTGTACCTAATCCATACAGCACCTCACTTTCGGATATTCATGTTCCTCTTATTATTCATTGATAAGGGTCATGTTCCAAAATGCTCATGTCTACAGAGAACAGCAAACGTCTAAAAAATAAGGGCCTTTGGTATTGAGGTAAAACAGTATCTAAAGGCACGTGTCACACACTTTGTTCGCTATTATTTCCCCGTATTTCTTCAGTATCCAGTATTTGAGACATTTTTATTTATTTATTAACCACCACCGAAAACACTGCGATCTCTACTTTCAGCTGTTTCTGTCTACCTTATTCCCTTTAAACCTGTCTTTATTTCACCACCGTCCAGTAATAAACATTGTGTGCTCAGGGAACTTTGAAATCTTGCAGTAGTTCAGTATAGTCCCCCATTCCTAATAAGCATCTATACAGGCTGCCCGCTGTTGTTCAAATTGACATCATTTCACCCCAAAAACGCCTCAAATTTTTGCTCGAAAATTCCATAGAAAAACTTCAAACGTGCCAAATGAATTAATAACCCCCCACCAACATTAAAATAACCCTATGAACCCAGCCCATGTTATGATAAGTATAATTAAGTTGAGCTTTTGCAACAAATTTGTAGGGTTTGTGAAGGACCATGTTAATTTTTCAGAATGATACATACGAATTTTGAAAATCCAATTTTTTCCCCTCATTCCTACAAGGTTTGCTTCTGTACATCATACCTATCCTAATTACTTATTCTCTTTGAGAAACAGCTATTTCAGATAGATCGTAGTTTTGTGAAATGTGTTTCCAGTTCAAGCCCCGCTTGGTTTTCTTATCCCATGTCCCAGAACAAAGTTGGATTCCGAAATGATAATTGTTTATTGCAGTTCGTAGTAGGTACCTGCTTGGTGTTGACTGTATTAATCGGTTAATTTTTAATATCTCTACCGCAGTTACAAATAATCAACCATCAATAAATTTTTATTTGTATTCTTGGTAACACTCTATTTCATAGTGAATGATGTCCTACGATATTTGCCTGCATTGTACAAATTAGCTTGTCTCTCCTTTAATAGCTCTCTGATTTTGGTTACAAATGTTTTTTGTTGTTGAATATCAAATCAGTTTATTGCATTTAGTATTGAGTATCTCTGTACAAATTCTAATCGTTTCCTTCATAGTACCATCCTCAACGCTATTTAAATCCAATAAATCAGGGATGATTATTGACGTCTAATCATCCCTGATTTATATTACTAAAATCGTTTCTCACGAGAGACGCGGTAGAGTTTGTTAGTGATATTCTATGAGAGGTTTCGGGAGAGACCACTGACTCCAAGTTCTCCTTCCCATGGGAGATCAATACTTCAGCCTGAGTCGTATCAACTCGTAACTACGCCCCATTTCCTAGCCTGTTTCCATACATAACTTCCATCGCTCGCTATCCACCGACACAATGGTTCTTTTTTGATTGATTCTTTATTTTGCCTTCTTTGTACTGTTTATGGAGGAAGTGAAGTGCGTTGTATTAATATTCTGTGCAACATTATGTATGGAAGAGGTTGAGATTGAGTTTGTAGAATCGAAAATGTTCATGTACTTTCGCAAACATTGGGGGGGGGGGGGGGGGGTTGAACGTCTACGTCACGCGCAATCGGTGCTTTTCCGCTGCCCCCCCTCTCCCTGGGTGTTATATCTTATATGTCATGTTGTAAATCATACAGTTGTGACCTCTACATCCTTTTCTCAATCCCTCCGCCACTCACCCCACCACTGTGACCACTCCACTCGCGAGCAACAGAATATCGTGGGAAATTTGTTTATACAAGGCATTTTCCTCTTATCGTGAAGAGGAAAAAGTCTCTTTAATACACGAGTCTCTTTCAATACAATACCATCTCGTTTTATGGTGTTTATAAAGATTATTTATTTTTAAATAATATTTTAAAGGAAACAAGTCTAAATACTCGTACTTGGGTTTGGGTTTCTGGGAAGGACCCTTGACATGGTGTGTAGGTACTCAAAAATGTCAGTCCTCAGCTTTCGACTTGGGGATTTGTGGCTTTCTGAGTTCGTCTTGATATTTATGGGATAAAATGTGATTCTCGCGTCGCTGTCGAAACTTGGCAGATTGCGTGTCCCCCTGAAGAGAAGAGCCTATCGCATGGCCCTTGAGTAACCGCATAAAAGCTGCTTACCATATTATGTCTTCTACTGAATACGTCTTTTTACTAGCTTCAGATGCACCAGTAAGTGCAATAAAAAACTTGACACAGTATGTTACCATTTTTTAATAACAGCGTTAGGGTTGTTTTGGAAAATGGCTGTGAAGCACAGAAATACACGAAAGTGAAAAGCCAGTGTACCCCCTTTGCGAATCGGGCAGTCGGGTAGATTTTGGTGTTCCAAAACCAAAATTGATATGAAAGTCTTTTATATCACTTCATCTTTTATACCAACCACTTGGTCGTTGGTTTTTGATCATGGGACTTTGAGGCTCCCGTTCCATCCAAGTAGTTTCATTTTCTGTTCCCTATTATTCCTAACGTTTCCCTCTAACCCCTCATGCCTCAGATTCTGCCAAATTCTAGCTATTTAGGCTGTGGTAAGATTAAATGTCTGGTATCAGCATTGAACTAGCGGTTGCCGTTTGCTTGCGACTAGTCGATAATCCACTTGTCCAATGCAGGCAGTGAGTGTCAGGACGGTTCAACCACGTCTAACTAAACATCCCCTTCGAGATCAAAGTGTTCCAATTCAATTGGCGTTCTCCAAAAGCCCGCAGCTTATAATGGAACCACAGGAAGTTAAGTTTTCGTGGAATTTATGTACAGAGAATAAACATGCAAAAATGGCTTTCCTACGAGTAGATAATACACGAGTTAATTACATAAGAAAACATACGTTGTTGGTGCTATTCTCTATTGTACTATGGTTGCTCGCGTAAAGATTCACAGTCAACAAATCTGGAATTTAGATTTCAGATTACCGCATGACTCATAAATTATAGTATTGCTATTGTTGACTTGACGTATTTTGATTCTGATGCGTTGAATGAATCTAGCTACTTGATATACCTAGTTATCCCTGCTTTCACGATTGTCTTGAGGTCCGATTTAATAAGAGATGATAACGTTTTGTGAATTTCAAAAATCAACAGAAGTTGCTAGCGTGTGAAGGAAATAGTTAATAACCGAGAAATGGCCGACTCATCCGAAGGCGGAGAGGGTTGGGACGAACGTGCTAACATGACTTGTATTTTTTCTGGCGGCTCACAAGTAATTGAAAATCACCCGCTTCCCTTCGAGCGCGGTCTGTTCTAATTGTTCATGAAGAAGTTCGTGCAAATTGCAGGCCGCTCGCTGTGGCTATCATTATCTTTTATATGTAAGTCATGTCGTAATCGTAATTCCCGCCATCATTGGCTATAATGAAATACAAGGTACCAAATACCCAGTTTAAAATTCAAGGATTAAGAGGAACTGGTGGCCTACCCCATAAAGTAGGTAGGCATTCCTGGTGCTGGGATTACAAAAATCTTACCAGTCATTTTTGAGATATTTCTGTTGGGAGGATGACTGAAGTGATGGTCAAGATCTGTGAGACAAGTTTCAAGGACCAATCCATTGCTGTAATTTATGGACCCGTAGTCATCTTTAGGTATTGTTATAATTGGAATCCTTTCTGATGTCTGTTTTCCAACTTGACATTTGCGACCATCGGCATTGTAGTAAAATACTCATCTAGATGTTTATACCTATTTGAATGATAGTTCGAGGAATATTGTTGTGCAGTCGACTTGGAATTACAGATTTGCTAGCTAGATTCCATCGATGGGAACGTCAAAACTTAATATGTTTCCGTCTGCCTTAATATTCTCCAAGGCTCCAAGCTGTTCAAATAACTGCGCAGGCTACTTTCATTAATGCATTCGGAAATGTTGGTTAGTCCTTGGGAATGATAGTTGCTGATTTGGATGTATATTGCCTGCAAGTACGAGTTGGTCCTGATTGTTAAGTATGCCATTAACGGAAGGTAGGAAGTGTCCTTCCTACACGCAAACGTGATGTTTTCGCTTTGAATTGACTGCCTCCTTCAAGACTGTTGAAGATTTGCCATTCGAACTCCCAAACCTTCCCTTAATAAACGTCTCGTAAGTTCATTTCTTCTTTTTTCTTTCCACTGATTATTATTCACAAAATGTCGTATATATGAATGTTATGTGAGGTTTGTGTGTTTCATCCAACAATTACTTATTGTTAATATTATCGCTGTTAACTCGTAATTCAAAAAGTGCGTGCCTTCACGATATTTTTAGCAACTGTAAACAGTTTACGCTGCGGTTGATGACAGTGTAAATTGGCTGTTTTTGAGCCTCTCCGAAACTACCACAGATCTTTCAACACTTGAGAGTGGTTTAGTTCATTTTCTCAAATTCACCAGCTTAGCATCTCTACTCTCTGAACAGTTGGAGTGTTGGGGTTAGAAGGGATAATAAATATATCCGCTGGGTAACTAGCTGTGTGTGGACGAAAGAACGAATGTAATCATGATTGTACGTTATTCAGAGATTTCATGAACTCCATTTTATAATTTTGTGAATAATGTAAAAAAGTTCATCATAAAGGTGGAATTGAGACAGATCGGACGCATCTAGGTTAGGTTTCAGTAGGAGAATATTTCAAGCTGAGGTTGTTCTTACCTGTGCCTGGAAGAAAATTTCTCGTACATATTCAATATCGGCGGGAGAATTTCTTCTATTACCGAGTCCTCAATAATCTAACAAGAATAAATAGCTGTTCTCTTACAGGTAGGTACATATGCAACTCACTGAAGATTTATTTCTTGTTGCACGCAAACATCGGCTACTTCTCGCTGTTTTATAGCAGTGAGCGGCGATCCACTTATTCACATTGCACAACTGTTTTGTATTGATAGAAAGCGATCCGCTCGATCCAAAGTGCTTGAGGCTAATCGAGAACAAGTGAAGCTGATTTATGTATACTGAAACCACTGGCGCTGCTGTCCCGTTTTAGCTTCGTGCATTTCCAAACCCAGTAAGGTTTTCTACAGTCTTAAGGTTAAATAAAATGGGTGATTATCGTCCGCCTGATTATAACGCTGCATTATTGCTTTTGCGTCCGTTCAGCAGATAATTTTGAAGAGGCCATTTCATAATCAAGGAAGCTTGTGTAGCCGCCAGAGGCGCACATCGATATATACCTATAGGTAGAACTGAAGTTTTTGGCGAACTGTCTGCCATCGTTCTGTGAAATGGGTACTTCACTTTGAATAGGTCTTATCCGCATGTATCGAGTGTCTCTTCATTCCACCTTATTCCGAGTCTACCAAATAGCAACAAGCCTTGTAATCACTTCTGAAAAAATAAAAATGAACGCTGCTGATTCTTCCACAAACGGTTTTATGAAGTTTTCTGAAGTTATTAACGCAGTATGGATATATTTATATCTCCTTCGACACCCATAAAATCTGGTCTCACCAATTTGGATAAAAAATGCCGACTTCTGGCTTCTTGCACAATGTTTCATTAACTAATAATATTTTTAGTAAAACTACCAATAACTTGTAATTCTTGTTTCACAATGAAAAAATACTAGTGGTAATAATATTATTGAAATCGCTAATATTATTAGACTGTGTTGCACAATCGTCACTAATATATTAGAGATGGCTGAAATATTACACTAATATTATTTCTATTAGTCTAAGTTCCCTTGCGAATCTATTTGCGATGTTGGAACATTTGCTTTTCAATTCTTCTTCTGCCGAAGAAGATAACCCACGAATTCCAAACCACCGGTGACGGAAAGTGTTCAAGTCAAGAATGAACTTCAGTTTCTTGGCAGAGTTTGAATTCAAAGAGAGATTCCCTTCAGTTTCTTGGCAGAGTTTGAATTCAAAGAGAGATTCCGCATGTCTTTACACAAGATGCAGCGAATTGTAGAAGAAGTCCCCCTCTTCGGATAAGTCATCGGACACGGAAAAGTGCTGCGTACATCAACAAGTTAGTGTAGCTTTGCGCTGGTTAGGCAGTGGTGGACAGTACCACACCATTGTTGATATGCATGGGGTGCACAAAAGCGCAGTATTTCGTGCTGCGCTATCAAATCGCTCGTTTTCCCCGGGGTAATTGGTGCAGTAGACGGGTGATTAATCAGAATCGACGCACCCCCTAAGAATTAACTTCTGAATTTGAGCAGCATAACCTGAATAGCACAACCTCATGATCAGCTGTTATCAGCCGACTAATATTTTTATTGTTCAAAGACTTGTAAACTTCGCGAATATCGCGAACAAACAATATTAGCACTAATATTATTAGGACTAATAGAATAATAAAATTCACTAATATTACTCACTGCTGATATCATTGCGCACATATTATGTGATGAGGAAGAGACACACATTGACTGAAAATGGTCCCCGCAGTTTTAGGTATATTTCTTGGCTTCTACTGCGGCAGTTTTTCGTTCTTGTTCCCATCAGAAATCGCTTCTTTTGGAGCAGAAATAAATGAAAAGGAACAGTTGACGGTAAATCTACCCAGTCATCGATCAAGTCAAGATGGTATAACGGGAGCACTCGTGCCACATGCTACTAGCAGTGTTTTGTGACAGGCAGTGCAGGGCGTAGTGAATTCGATAGTTTTCTCGTATACCCCCACCCATTCACCTTGTAGGCTCCGTGTTTTACGCATTGTTCTCCTTACATTGGATCCTCAATATTACGAATTCCCTCTTTATAACAAACTGATGATTTTCCCTTCAACATGTCTGTTCGTTCGTGCGTGTTTTTACCGCGGAATAACGAACTGTTTCTTTGCCCCTTTATGTACCTACACATCCATAATGGTATGTTTCGGGTTAACGTAGTGCTTGCAGTTACCTATTTGTCCAACGTATCATGAACAGGCTTTAATATCTTCATGTGGTTCTATACCCATTGGCCTAAGGGAAAAGTTCTATTCATGCAGCATTACCAAATGAGTGAGTTTCTGATGATATTCAGCTATTTTTGACCCACAAAATTATTATTTGATCCAATTTTGTTCAGAAAAATAATGTATTTATAGCTATTGAGAAAACATCCCATACAGTAATGCATGCTCTCGTGGTACCGCTCAAATTCTTATACCTCTCCTATGTAATACCTAAATGATTTAACCAAATAAACGAAGGGAACGACGAGCTGAGCTACGCTGAGGGGAAAGTCTGAGAAGAGTCGGCCGCCATCGCTCCTCAATGGTTGTAACGGCCGTTGATGAGTGGGGGACGGGTGGAAAGGGGCCTTTATAAGCAGCCCTGCTAGCCCAGCTCCTCATTCGACTGACCACTCTCCGACTTGCGATTTCTCTCTCTATCTCTCTCCTACCCTTCTTCTGCACTGGCTGTGGTGATAACCACGGAGTGCTCCCTTCTAAGAATACCTGCTGTGGTGATATTCATCTTCTTCCTCCTGGTGTCTGCTGTGGTGATAGGTAACTATGGTATGCCTCCCTGTCTTTCCTCTAGCACTCGCTGTGGTGATAACCACGGGGTGCTAGCAAAAGACTCCTAAGGAGCACCTAATACTGCTGTGGTGGTAACCGCGGGGTATTAGTTACCCTCCTCCTGGTGTTTGCTGCGGTGGTAACCACGGGGTGCCTTCCTATCTCTCCCCTAGCACCTGCTGTGTTGATAACCGCGGGGTGCTAGCAAAGGACTCCCAAGGAGTACCTAATACGTACTGTGGTGATAACCGCAGGGTATTAGTTTCCCTCACATCCTTCCAACTAACGCCTGGTTCCGTTGATACCCTTCCTTATAATGGGAAAAGGAGCTGTCGGTGGAACAGCGGCGATAATCGTTGCGATGTTCACTGTCCATCGTCCGTTCATGTATATAGGCCTCACAAACAATATCCACAAACGAAGAAGAAGAACAAAGAAAATAAGCAAATTTTTGGGCCTAGCGCTGCTGTCCGGCGAAAAACTATTGAGCTAATTTTGATGGTCTGGATATTCTCAACATTTCATTTGCAAGGCCCAACATTAGCTTGTTTGCTGCGCCATTGCCTGAATAAATACGTCGCAAGTGTGCATCACTTCGTACGTTCATTTGAAAAGAGGCTTTCACATTTGGCAAGATGTTGAATTCCTGTTTTTTTGTGTGCTCTTTTCCTCGATGATTTTCAACCCTTTTGTTGAGATTCTTTTGCCTTTGAATGGCGAGAGATGGAGATATATCGCGATACTAACACCCTGGGCTCGTGTTCCGCTTTTTTCCCGCCTGCCGCCTACAGTGGAAATTGCTGAGTGCGGCGAACGCTGAAAAGGCATCGAATCGATAAGTTAGCGACCCTTTCCACGACCCATTGTTGTCGGCACCCCGCAATCAGGTTTTCATTGCACTCAAGTGGGCGTCGATTGCTATTCAATTTCTAGAAAAAGTTGGTGATTCGACAGCTGGTATCTTTATTGATTTTCCTATAGAAAATCATCAATGATGTATAGTCAACCTGTAATATTAATTTCATGAGTTATTCGCCTATGTTTATAAACGATTTCCAAGTTACTGATTGCAGAACTGCTTTTACTCCTGGTCTGACATTATTTTTATTTACTCTGTCGGACTAAGACTGACGCGATGGTTATAGCTACTGTTTTCCAGCCTCACCGCTTTGCCCTAGAGCCTGGGACGCCACTTATCCCAGTGAAATAAGGACACTTTTCATGTCCAATTTTTTCCATCAGTTTTAAAAACGCTGCAAATCCCTGCACAACGGTTTATTGTTTTGTACGGAATACCCTTCTGTTACAGATCACAGCTCTCTGTATAGATAACCCGTCTATATAATATAATATGTACTATTCTATACATATTACGTAGATCACAGAACCTCCGTAGGTTAGTACCTAACCCCGTACTCGTTACTAGGTGCCTACCTAAATCACGAATTAAATGTTGCTAAAATAATGTTGTCGATGACAAGCAGTACCTAAAATGGCAAAAAGAAACGCAAATAGTGAAGTTCTGAAGTGAAATTGTTGATGCGGAGTGAAAAAAGTTGCAAACGTACCTACCAACAAACTCCAGCCCCTTGATGGTATAATGAACTGTCGTGTAATAATTTACCGTTGTGTAATAATTTACCGTTGAGTAATGATTTACCATTGTGTAATAATTTACCCATCAATACTTCAACGTTTGTTCAAGTTTCACTACCTACCAACAAACTCCAAAAGAGCCATCATTTTCCAAATGAAATAATATCACGGAACAACCAACTCGACTTCATACTCAGTGAATATAATCAGGTGATCCCTAGCAATGATTTTATCTCGGGCCAATTCCCAATTGTTAGCGCGTCCCTGGTGATGACATTTGGGTTAAATGTATACAATTCGAATTCATTCACCCTTCTGTTGAAATACTCGTTACTAGGTACCTACCTACATTAATCACGAGTTAAATGTTGCTAAAGTAATTCTGTCGATGGCAAACAGTAACTAAAATGGCAAAAAGAAACGCAATAATGAAGTTCTGAACGAAAATTGTTGATGTGGAGTGAAACAGACGCCCCTTCTGCGTACATCACTGTTTTCTGTGGTCAATACCTACCCTCGTGATCAAGTATAATGAACCGTTGTGTAATAACTTGCCCATCAATAGTACTTCAATGGTTGTTCAAGTTGCAAAAGTACCGATCAACAAAATCCACCCCTTCTAGGTAGATGAACCGTTGTGTAATAATTTACCGTTGTGTAATAATTTTCCGTTGTGTAATAATTTGCCGTTGTGTAATAATTTACCCATCAATAATACTTCAACGTTTGTTCAAGTTTCACAAGTACCTACCAACAAAATCCAATAGTCCATCAATTATCAAATGAAATAATATCGCAGAACAACCAACTCGACTTCATACAGCCATCCTTGATTATAATCAGGTGCTCCCTAGTGATGATATCCCGGCCGGATATATACCGTTTGATTCACGGTCGCGTTGAAGCTTTTTGGTGCACCGGGTGGTCTCAAAAAATTGTTTAGCTCAAGACAAATTTAATATCGAAAAAAACCATACCCTTCCATAGAAAGTTTTCGAGCTACGGCGTTCTGAAAATTTCAACCCTTATTTTGAACCCCTTAGAGATGACTGATAGTAACGCCGAGCTTCGAGGACCAACTAGACCCCGAATGGAACCTTTAACCCGAATTTCATCAATTTTGTTTCATGGTAACTAAGAAAAGTGGCCAGTACGGCGGACAGACAGAAAATTTTTATTGCATTTTCGGATTCTACATACCTTGAAACGTAAACCATCAAATTTTGAGGGGGAGTTAGAATTTTTTTTCTTGCTCGATTCCAATGGTTCATTATTGAAAATCATAAACCAAAATGATGGAGCTGGATTTGTAGAAAATGTTCGCTAGTCCTCCTTCATCACAATCATCAGTCAAAAAATGATAACAAAAATCCCCCTAAAAAGAACAAAGAATGTTGACATACCTAACTTTTAAAAAAATAAGCAAACAAATAAATATAAATAAAACAAAAAAGTAGCCCAAGTTGGGTGGGCAGTGTAGCTTCCTCACTTATTGTAACATGGACGTATAGAATCAGCTGGTTAAACTATTAATAAAGTATCTATTTTTGATTATCTCTGTTGTAGACGTCTCCGTTGGTCCGACGGCAATGAAATTCATAGGGTGCCGTCTAAGGGCCTACACGCACAATCCCTGGAAATTTCACTAAAATTGGTCCAGTAGTTCTGGATTTTTGCCTGTGACAGCAGCATCCAACACCTAACTCCCACCTACCCTCCAAATCTCAGCGCATTACGACAATTTCTAGGGTAGTTGTGGGTCTAGAAGGATTTTATGTTGGCGCATGTGCAGACGAAAATTACAGTTTGATGTGGGACCATCTGCGCTCCAACCCGCCCCTACCCTCTAATTCTATCAACTCACTACGACTATTTTTTTCAGTTAGTTATGGGCGTTACAAGGAATTGGCAAACTTTTCGTGTTTGCCCATGAGTATCCCAATGTTACCGTCCGAATTTGATGAAATCGATACGGAACCATCAGGGTACCATTCTGCATCCACCCTCCAACTTTCAGATCTTTTCGACAATTTCTAGGGTAGTTATGAGCTTTACAAGGATTTCACGTTTGCGCATGCACAGAAGAAAATTACACTACTTTTTTTAAAGAATTTGATAAGGGACCATCTGTGGCCAAACCCTCACCTACCCTCCGAATTCCAACTCATTGTGACCTTTATTTCTTACAGTTTTGCCCGGGACAAGGAATTGACCACAGACAGCCTGACACGGAACCAAATATTATGTTCCTTGATATCTGAAACGTAAAATGCGAGTGAAAATTTTCATTTTGGAGGACATACATTTTTTCAACTCTTGCGCGAATACAAAGCTTCTCTCTACCTTCGGTAATGAGGAAGAAGAAAAAAAAGTTTCCCTAGTTACCAATTTTTAAATTTGTGTTCTTCGCCCCAATAATCATCTCCCCCCGATTCCTTATCTCCTAATACCCACCTGTATTCCTAACACCCACAACAAGCCCTGGCTATCAAAACTTCATGAACCTCAAGTGTAATTGAAACATTATTATTCTAATATTATCGAAAAGTCTATTATAATATTGAGAATAAGTTGATGGAGCAAAACATTTTTTATATCAAGTCGTCATAATAAACCTGCTTGTGATTATCTCGTTCTGAAAACTAGTTATTGCACTCGGTAGGTGCTTTCTCTTCTGAAGACGTCCATGCCAAGATCTGTTGCCTTCGTTGGATTGAAAAATCCTTCTAAATACCTACCTAAACTGGTGTGTTTCAATCTCATTTCACATTATTTTTACCGTGCAACTTCCGTTACAGTTAGAAGACCTTATACCTTAAAGTGACGCAATTTCCTTGTAGTACGCGTAATGTTTTTAAAATCAACCTCGTACCGTATCTTTCCTGTTGGATTCATACAAATTTCGCTGCTCCATCAGGACCATCAGATACCGAAGTTGTGGAACTCGCTATTTTTTAAGTTTTAGCGAATTTTCGAAGAAAAGGAAGCTATTGTTCTCGGTCCAAAATTTTTAAAACTCGAATTTCCGAAAGATTTTTATACCAAAATCCGTTTCAGACCATCCTGAATTCACTGCCGAAAGACACCAAAAATTATATATATATATATATATATATATATATATATATATATATATATATATATATATGTGTGTGTGTGTGTGTGTGTGTGTGTGTGTGTGTGTGTGTGTGTGTGTGTGTGTGTGTGTGTGTGTGTGTGTGTGTGTCATTCCAGACGATAACTCTCGAAAGATTTGAGATAAAAAGTTCAAATTTGCTCGAAAAATCTGTCTTGGCAATCGACAGGCTAAGTTCGTAGATGGGCAGAATCGGGTCACTCTAAGGGGGAGTTTTGGGGGGGGGGGGGGGGGAAATTACCCATAAATTCCCAAAATGAGACAGTCTGACAAGTGACACCTCATTTTAAAGGTTTTTGTACGCTGAACACGATGGTGAAATCAGAATTGCGATATCTCATTCCGTTCTCAAACTGGAGCACTTTGAAGATGAAGGAACGTGGTTATT
The DNA here is from genome assembly GCA_954871275.1 of Leptopterna dolabrata. Taxonomy (NCBI): domain Eukaryota; kingdom Metazoa; phylum Arthropoda; class Insecta; order Hemiptera; family Miridae; genus Leptopterna; species Leptopterna dolabrata. Next base: position 20,291,417 of record OX940981.1, on the reverse strand, counting down.
TCTTGAGATGTTCTTCCTGGTTCGTCTGCTCTAATCTGATAACGGAATGGGATATCGCAATTCTGACTTCACCATCGTGTTCAGCGTTGGAAAATCTACAAACCGAGGTGTTACTCGGCAATAAATGGAACAAAAAATTTGTTACGGATATCCCAAACATCACATTTTACATAAAATCAGTTATTTCTTCGAAAATTCGCTCTTATAGCCATGCTGCATGACTGTGGTTTTTTCTATTTCTTGTTCTCATTGTTGTTGTTCTTCTTTGACAGGGCTTAGCCTCACAGACATAACGGATTGAGCTGGAATTTTGCACACGATTTCGTTATGCTCCAAGGAAGTGCATTTTGTAACTGCTTCCTTTCCATTTTAATTTTGACATTTTTAGGTAAGTAGGTACGTCGGAGAAAAAACATTTTTAGGTACTGGGAAAAAATGTGAAAATTTCCCCGCCAAAAAACCTCAGCCGCAAAAAGGTCGTTCCTTCTCTGTTGGATATCTGTATAGATACCTGTTCCTTCAACGCTGTCTGGCGGGTAGCCCCCACCCCCGGTGAAAGCCCCCGCAAAACGCGTTTATAGAAATTTCAAGGTTTGGGGGTGAATAGGTACCCTTCATCGTTCCTGAAATGATTTACTCAAACGTGAGCTTTATTCAATCAAGAGATCAGCTCATGAATAATTAATGAATTTGAATTTCGTTTACATGAGTAGTTCATGTAAACAGTAGTAACTAAGATGATCATATGGACGCATAACGGTGTGAACTTCACTACAGTTCCATAATCCTCCACTGCAATCGCTGTCGATAAGAAAGTCTGATGGCAACAGCCGGTGACTACCAACGGCTTCTGTAACCCGGTAAACTGGTTTTTTTCAAGTTTCTGCCAAATAAGGATGACCTCGCCGCGTCGATATTGTCGACGTATCGTATATCGTCGATCGATCAGTAGGTATCACACTAAGACGTAATGCAGTCGAGCGGATATCCGATGGTACTGGACAGCCTATTACATCAACTATAATAACATCATCTCTTCGCTGATGAATATTTGAAAAGCGGAAGCTGAAAATACCTCCTTTCATTAATATAGTTAATGATTAATGAGATCTAATAAATTATAATGAGAATCTAAGAATATAATAAATTTTCTTGAATTATCTTATTCTTTATATTTTTTATTTAAATTGATATCGTTGCATGCGTGTTGACTTTCTCGTTTACGAATATGTTGATCCAAGCGGACTCGACTTGCACGTAGGTCACACTTTATCAGAAGGTGGAGCTCTTTCTATCTGAGGTCTGTTCAAGGATCTGATGAAAATGAAGACAGGTAGGTGGTACAGCTACCTAAGAATATTCCGCAGTTTACTTCGCACTCAATAGGTACAAGAATAGTGTTGTATAGATAGTACGAGTAAACCTTATATTTTAATTTAAATTCATTTTATTACTGATTTACTAATATTGTAGGTACCTATTACCTAACTATAGAATGAAGTACCTCGCCTTCTATGTGTTTCGGTAAACCTCTGAAGTTCTGTTCATTCACGACTTATCTATTTCATTTGATCTCCATTGAAATTCAGATCGTAGCTAGTGCACCGATAATTTCAAAGAAAGTGCATTCCCTCCACAAGTGCATTTACCTTTCACTCATTATGATTATGTCTGGTCTTATAATTTATTATATCACCAGACAAGACTGCTATGATCGCCGTTCATTGCCCAAACGCAACCGATCGGTGTTGTTTCATCGTAACCTGTTTCTGTGGGTCAGAACATCCTTGCAAAGGGTCATCGAACCCTCGAGGCTGCCGGAGGAAGGAGAAGGAATGACTTCGCCACTTGTCTGAATCACAGGGAAAGTGTCCTAGATGGGTTACATAGGGCTGTGGCAGGATGGAGACGCAATTTGGATTCGGATTGCTTTGGTGCAATGAACCCGTCTAGCGAGTCTCTCCGTGACGTGTTGAGGAGCTGACAGGTTCCAAGGTGTTAACGTATCTTGGAAAACATGAATTCGATTGATAGTTGGGCAATGACCCCCAGTTAGTATCGCGTGATTCAAAAAATCAAAACCCCTCCAGTTCTGCGCAGGTGTAAACTTGTTTCCGGTAAAACATACCCATATTTTGTAGATAAATTCATTACATCTCTCTGTTTAGCTTAGGAGTGCATGCCCTCGATTGGCGAACTGATTCTTTCGGGAACTTTCCTGCGGTATTAAATTGCTTGTTTCTGAAATAATTATACTCGTATCTTTCTGTATTCGATCTCAGTTCGGTTATTCCCTTGTTTTTCCTCATCAATTCTATCACTATTCCATTATTTCAGCGTTTTGTAAAGAATTAGATATATCTAGTTTAATAGTATTTTTCACGCATCCAGTACAAGTTGTGTGCACTGATCATGAAACTGGAATTATATTGGATTAGACTCCCAAATGACCAGCCTCGCTTGTAACTTTTGCTGAATGATATTTAGATAAAGTCATTTTAGCAGAATTTTGGTTTATTATTTTCAATAATGAACCATTGGAATCGAGCATGAAAAAAAAAATTCTTACCCCCCCCCCCCCCCCCCCCTCAAAATTTGATGGTTTACATTTCAAGGTATGTAGAATCCAAAACTGCAATAAAAATATTTCTGCCTGTCCGCCGTACGCCGTACGGGCCACTTTTCTTAGTTACCATGAAACAAAATTGATGAAATTCGGGTTATAGGTTCCGTTCGGGGTCTGGTTGGTCCTCGAAGCTCGACGTTACTGTCAGTCATCTCTAAGGGGTTCAAAGTAGGGGTTGAAATTTTCAGAACGCCGTAGCTCGAAAACTTCCGATAGAAGGGTATGGTTTTTTTTACGTTATTAAATTTGTCTTGAGCTAAACAATTTTTTGAGACCACCCGGAGCATCGTACGTCCAGCCGTTCGTGAGCACCAAAAAGCTTGGTCAACACGATCGTGAATCAAACGGTATAAATCCGGCCCGGATATCATAACTACGGAGCATCTGATTATAATCAAGGATGGCTGTATGAAGTCGAGTTGTTTGTTCTGCGATATTATTTCATTTGACATGTGATGGACTATTGGATTTTGTCAAGGAGAATATTTTATAAGCCATTGCACGAGTTATAACAGTCTACGACAACGGTAGACAGGTCGACTAGCCCTTATCTCCATATTTTCCGGCTTGTTGTTGTTTTCTCCCTCCCGTTTTCCTTCTTTTTTTTAAACACATTTGGCAGGGAGGTTAGGGACATTTGACGGATGGGTTGTTCAGTTCACAAGCTGGCCGTTTAAAACCACGAGGCATCAGGGTTCGGAGGTACAGAGGTGAAGGTAGTGGTGCTGTGCGGCGTGGTGGTGGTCGAGTTGATCGGCGCAGGAAGGCTGGAAGAGGAGAGGGTGGCCGAGGTGGAATGATAAATCTCACCAAACCCTAAACCCGAAATGGCGTGAGTCAGCCCCAAGAGCCTTACCGCCCCTGCCGCTCGAACCAGCTTAAATATACAAGAATACTCTATAGAAGATTTATTTTTATTTTTTTATTAGTGTTTTAGATAGGCTGCAGAAAGACTTCCCAACTTGATTCATATCCTCATTATCCAATTAGATCCCCCATTCCCCCCTTATCCATTTTCTGACCAATATCCTTTCTCTTAAACGTACTTATCTTAATCCGGATAGTAAGTCTGTACATTTCACTGTACCAAGGAACGAACATTGATGACCTATTTGTGGTGCGATATATACTCCAAAATCTATTGATAAGCCATCATACCTTCGATGACTGATCCCAAGCACAACAGGTCGCATTGTCGTACCTGGGACGTTGCATGTCGTAGAATGTGACGTTTCACTCTCAACTACATTTTTTTTAATACATTGCAACGTCATATCAACTAAATATCTGCATCGTACACAAGCAGGACGTCACACCAACGCTAATATAGCTCAACTGCTACATTATCGCTGCGACATTAATATAGAGTACAGGTCTCGTCTCGCCTTGCAAAGTCGCGGAGACGTGTACAAAAAGCTAACGTCATTGGAACGTTGTGCAAGTACAATCCAAGTCTCGTCGCGTTTGCAAACGTTTCAGGGACTACTGTAGACTTTTAGTACCTACCTATGAATGGGCGACGTTGGAGAGACGTTGAGTTTTTGTACTACACTCTATAGCATAGCTGTACGACAACAGGTTATAGAAAATTTATCGCTAAAGAAATTGTTGTAGCCATCGATGACGTTGCTGGGGGGGGGGGGGGGGGGGGGGGCGCATACTATAAGTATAAATACGAACACCGATAACTAGTGTTTTTTTCTTTCTTTTTTCCCTCCAGTTTCACGAAAACTCTTACAGAAATGAATTAAAGTGTAACTCGCCGAGTACGGTGGCACATGCTAGGAGGGAAATTTCCACCGACAGGCCTCCGACTTACAGGCTTGATAGACAATTAATTAATTAATAAACACCGATAGTGTGAGGTTAGTCTTACCCAAGCTAGTTATATACTTTTCCAAAAGAAGTTCTTCTCATTCTGAAAGAAAATTTGTTGTTATTTGATTGTGATTTTCGAATGATTGCCCTGATATACATTTATTTCTTCGTAGGTAATCAGCAAAATTTGTAAAGTCATACAGTACAGATGATGGAGGGGGGATTTTTACGAAGTGAAAGGCCTGGTTTCTCTGTGTCTCAGTTGAAAATGGACAGTTCTAAGTTAACAATCGAGTGGTAAAATCCTTGCGAATCAATCATTCTCTAAGAGAACCATTTTGAATGCGATCGATGCCAACTATACCTTAGTAACCACCATCGTTCAACATTTTAGTTTTATAGATCAAATCGGGTACCTATTAACCTGTAGTATGCTGTAGTTTTAACAACAGTGAGACGTTGATGAAGTGATGTCACCACTACGTCGATGTTGCCAAGCTGGTTGCCAATCAGTTGTTTTACACACTTTGCTACCACGTCCCTACAACCAAAATGCGTTCCCCAAATTAGTGTAGGTCCTGCAAAATGTTACGGTTGCACTGAGGAACGTTGTGGCGACGTTATTGTGCTAGTTGGAATCTCATGATAGTCAATAATGACTACATATTATTTGAATATCATGGTCATGAAGCAGTTCCACAGCATCGCCCAACTACGTATGAAGATTACCAAACATTTATATTGGTTTAAACCGGTGGCCTAGCGCTCTTCCGCTTGCTTCACTCCACATTAGCAGTGGAGCATTGGGACTGCGAGTGCAGTCCGTGCGTCGTTTCCAGCTGTGTGCCAACCTGTGTATCAATCTGTGTTGAAGTCGATCAATCCGAGTCTAGACCCGAATTATACACCGGCAAATTATTACACAACGGTAAATTATTACACCACGGTAAATTATTACACAACGGCTCATCTACCAAGAAGGGGCTGGATTTTGTTGATCATTACTTTTGCAACTTGAACAACCGTTGAAGTATTATTGATGGGCAAATTGTTACACAACGGTTCATTATTCTATATCCGTAGAAGGGGAACCTACACAGGTAAATTATTACACAACGGTTTAGGTAGGTACCTAGTAACGAGTACGGGGTTAGGTACTAACCCACGGAGGGTCCGCGATCTACATAATATGTGTAGAATAGTACATTTATGTTATATAGAAGGGTTATCTATACGGAGACCTGTGATCTGTAACAGGAGGGTATTCTTACAAAATAATAAACCGTTGTGCAGGGATTTGCAGCGTTTTTATTTTGTAGTCAGGACTCCCACAAAATCCATGTCGAATATCTATCGTTGTCATCCGACGTTTGAGTTTTGGTTATCGTTTTGTTTATAACGCGGTAATCTGCTGAACTTGCGATAAAACTCAAACGGATAGCCATATGGAACCTCCCCACCCAAACGGTCGGGCTATAAAAGACATTCGAACGGTCTTCTGGTCCCGAAGTGGGAATAACCTCCGTTTTATGTTCTCTTCAAACTCAGGCCACATCCTTCTTCGCCGCATACCGACTTTTATTACGTGTTTTACACTTCCCATCAAAACCTCAACCGTTTTCGATTACTCTCTGTCGAGAGGTCCACAAAACCCATGTAGATGAAGTGATAAAAAACGGTTACCCGAATAAAAAGGAGTAGAAAATATCCGAAAAATTACTTTTTGAAGTTGACTTGACTATACTTTAGTATACTAATATGAAAGTGTCCCTAGTGACTAAAATAAAAGGAGCGAATAACAAAGCCTTATTGCGAAGAAAAAAGTCAAAAGAAACGTTGGAACCAAAAATCACTCAAGTCCAACTTGGTGAGGGCGAACTGAAGTGCTTCAATACCTCGAAGTGTCATTAGGTGGTATGCGAAATCGACCGAAATTGTATGATCGAAGTGAATTGAAATACTCGTTAAAAAAATTGCTGTAATCTCTGTTATGAACTGTCGATCGATCACAGCAGTGTTCCGGATAATCCAATTTGATTGACGTCGAAAACGTCTGCTGACGTGAGGCACTCGTCCTAAACATTACATTCATAAGGACTTGTATCGATGGCGATGTGCACAGGATACTGTGATATGATCTGTTCGATAGGGGCCCATACCGGTAGGTACCTAATCAAACAACTCTTGTTATCATAAACTACCCACCCAAAAAATACCCCTATACCAACAAGAAATGCCAACAAAATCAAATTTTCTTCTTGAACTATGACCTGCAAAAGTACGTCTGCAAGGTTTTTGCATCCTTGTCAAAATCTTTGGACATTTACTTTTTTCGATGTTTGGAGTAGGCTCCTATCGAAAATTGAAAGGACGATAACTCTGGTCGGTCACTGTACCAGCCAAACTGTTCCATAGGTTTTTAGGCCAAATATTTGAATTTAGTAACGACTGCATTCCAATATGTTCTAACTATACCCAAAAGTTAATGTATTCTCATCAAAATCATTCCTATTTTATTGCATTGTGCTACTTCCAGAATATGATTCATGTCAACACGTGCTCACAAATAAATTTCAGCCTGCGTCAACATACGAGCAAATGGACTACGCCTCCGAGCGACGGTCCTTATTTCAATTGATTCTACTTCTTCGATTGACCCTTTGTAAACCCCATCACAAACTCATTGGCTCGGCCAACGCAACAACTGTGAAATATTATCGTTTCCTCCTCTGCCCTGTTCTCTGATTCATATTCTGTACAGCATGCTCATCTTTACCATAGTCTTGATTACCCCTAGCTATCATAAACACCTAGGCTTTTCCAGATGTTGTTACTTTGTTATCTTCCTCTTGTTTATTGAATTGAACCAGTTTTGCAACCGTCACGCCGTGGGAAGAAGAAGAAAATTGTTCTTTCCCCCAACCACCACATCTTTAGAAAATGTTTTCCATTAGGTTGAAATGAGTTCACGAGCGATGCACGGCGTAACGATAGCATTAGGTTGGAAAGTAGAGGACGTGTGACTCAAATTTCAGTTAAATTTTGGTATATTGTATTCTGACCGCCTGAAATCTAACCCACTGGCCTCCGATAATTCCGTCAAAACCGAAAAATAGTGCCTGAATGTTGGGACGTCGTTTTTGCTCATGCGCATTCGGAAGTTCCATTTGGTGAGCTACTGAAACCAGTAGTCCGAGTGTTTAATTGTACTTGGTTTAGTACTATCTGCCGCGATCTGTCATTTATGCCTCGATCTGTGTTAGTGTTACTGGATTTCCACATAGCGAAAGTACCTACCATTCAGATTTTCATATCCAACGACCATCCGAATTCGGCGTGATCATTTTGCTCAAGGCTGCTCATTGCCTCAGTTCTGGGTTGGGACGAGGTCGTGAAACTGATCTCACAAGTGAGAGGCGCAAATTGTATCTGGCATGTTGTTGTTGTGGGGTGTTGTTGAGTTGGTGTTTTTCTTTACTTATTTATTTATTTGTATTAATTAATTGATACTTAATAATTTATCAATTTATCTTCGTGCCTTAAACTATATTTAGACAAATTCAAAAGGGACTAATCCTCTACTTGATTGAAATTTCCTCCTGCACGTTGTTAGCCAAATACCAATGATATACTAGGGTTACCTACGTTTAATACAGTGGCGACAAAATACTTATTAGCGTCCCATCCCCTTGGTCTCGTGTTTCGTGTTCCAAGCCTCAAATCTGGTACCATAATGTGCCTCAAGTAGAGTTCCTCGCACCGAAGCTTTCGCAGTATAGCTTTCATGATTGTCTATTGAAAGAACCGATATTACAATTATTATGATTGAATTATTGGTGCTTATATATAATAAAGAAGGCTTGGGAGGACGTTTAGTTTATTGTCAACTGCGTCGTTTGAGTGGGCTGTTGATGTTCTTTGTGCGTGTTCCTTCCGTCGTTTCATTATTCTACTCAGGTGTCGTCTATTCGAGGGTTCAGGAAGAAAAGTTTACCGGTTGTCACGTACCCACCTATAAAAAGGATGTGCAATCGCCTTCACCCAGTTCTTCCTCTGGTCCTTGGGGTCGTTTGATTTATAGCCCCTCCCCATCCTTTTGCCGCCTCCAGCTAGAGCCTACTGCCCCCGCTGGCTCTTCCACGGATGTTCCCAAGGCCGCCGCTGGGAGGCATCTCGCGACCAGATTTCGGTTTTTGCTAGTATTTAACTCATTATTGATTCCGGGAGGAAGGCGAATTGTGGGTAGTTCAATGGAATTATTGAGCCCCATATTGAGAAGGGAGGCTTGTCTGCCATGGTCACGCGGAATCGTTGACATACCAGGACTAGGTGTGCTTATTATACTGCCGAATATAATGCTTACAAGGCGTTTGTTGTGGTGGGGTATGAATTGCTGCAGAACACCACGATACAGTTGCATCTTAAGGTGCACACGTTTACCCTAATATTCTTCATAATTTTCACTTGTTGTTGCACCAAATTCATGCGCAACAATCTGCATCTCAGCTAAATGAAAATCGACATAGGCGTTCACCTCGATCTGTTAAAAACATGGATCCATAGACTCCATGGTTCCTCGCGGAATTTAGAACTAATTCCTAATAATTATACTAAATATGATTAAGAACTCATATTAATTATTACCGAAACATTTCAACTCATTACGTGTGCAATCTTTCGTGTAGATATGGTGTTAAAAGGTTAACATTATTTCACAGGCGCAGAATGAATTACCGTCTTCGAACTAATGCAACCGTCTGGATGCGAGTACCCCAATTGAATATTGACCTTTAAATACCACTACGGTCAATCATGGAAAACGCCTCGCACCATGATTTCGATTCAATTCATACCCATCTAGGTACCAATCCGTACGAGCCTTCCAAATTTCAACTCGTTATGAATAGTCTTTCGTAAATAATTATGCAAGTTTAAAGGATTTCACATTTACGTGGGCGTGGGCGAAAGTTATTGTCCGATTTCGATTGTATGTTATGCGACCATCTGGTTACCAGTTATACCAGCCAGTCCCCACCAGAGATGGGCATATTTATATTCGTAAATACGAATATGAATACATTCACACGGCGTATTTTCTATGAATATGAATACGAATATAGTCGTATTTACTCGTGTAAATATGAATATATTCATATTTACACGTGAAAATATGAATATATTCATATTCACACAATTTCCATGTGAATACGAATATATTCATATTCAAACAAATTTCGAGTGAATATGGTAGATATATGATGGAATTCAGTCGAATTTCAAGTCGATATCATAGCAATATGTTCATATTCACACGAATTTCGTGTAAATATGGTAGAAATATAATCGTATTCCCTTGAATTTCATTTGAGTATGGTGGGAACATGTTCATATTCACACGAATTTCGTGTAAATATGGTGGAAATATAATGGTATTCTCTCGAATTTCATGTGAATATGGTAGGAACATGTTCATATTCACACGAATTCCGAGTAAATACAATACAATAAATTCAGTAGAAATAGTGTGTTCATGTTTTGGAGGAAAACGCAAAGAATGTGATCACAAAGCTTCCGCTGCTTTAGTAGACTCGGAAGGAAAATGAGTAGGTACATAGTAGCTACGGTGATTTCAGTCCAAATACTAAAGAGAAACTATTAAACTCCCACGTACATAGGAGCCAAGCGATGAATTCAGTAAACTCTTAATATTAAGTTCAACTTTACTTCAGTAAATACGTGTATTTGTGCATTATATTGAATACACATAATGAAATTCGAGTGAATACCATCATATATCTACCATATTTACACGACATTCGTTTGATTATGAACATATTCCCACAGTATTTACATGAATTTCGAGGGAATACAAATATATTTCTACCATATTTACACGAAATTCGTGTAAATATGAATATGTTTCTACCATATCCACTTATTATATTTTTACCATATTTAAACGAAATTCGTGTGAATATGAACATATTCCTATCATATCCACTTGAAATTCGACTAAATACCATCATATTATGTCTACCATATTCACTTGAAATTCGAGTTAATACCATCATAAATATCTACATCATAAATACATGGAATTTGTGTGAATACGAATATATTCATATTTCTGGTGTAAATATGAATATATTCATATTTACACGCGTAAATATGAATATAATCGTATTCGTATTCATAGAAAATACGCCGTGTGAATATATTCATATTCGTATTTACGAATATGAATATGCCCATCTCTGGTCCCCACTCATCAAATCTCAGCTCATAAACACGTTTATAAGCTGATTAGTTTTGCAGTCAATTCAGTAGTAAGGCACATAATTTAACTTCAAGATCATTGAACACGAAGGCTTCGACCGTTTCCGAGGGCCTCGAGCCAAACGAAATCTGGAGGTGTCCCACCCGCCCATCCTGCTAACTTCGTTCCTATTCGTTCCTATTTATATATATAAAAAAAGTTTTCAACTTCTACTCAACTCTAAAGTCATATTCAACTTTCAAGTCATATTCTTAACTTCTTCTTCTTAACTTCCACTTACCTAACTCTATAAAAGTCATTCAGTTCAATTGAATACCTGTATTCAGTTGAATTGAATGTCATTGAATGGAGATCAATGTCAAATGATGAAGAATCATCTGGGGAGAAAAAATTATTCAAAACCGCAACTGGTGGTGTTAAACATGAAGTTTCATCGCGTGCCAAATATCGACACCCGACCTCCTCTCTTCTTGGTTTTCGCTTCATCAAAATTAATATTTTAATGATTTCTACACACGGAATCATCGGTCCGGCTGGGGAAAACACCGCTGACGCCTGCGCAAGCGCAGGATGTCTATCGACCCTGCACCCTACGTCCAGAGGGCGCGGGTTGGAGCGGCCCATCGATCCATCTCGCCACCCGCGAACTCTTCTCACCCCCACTAGTTGCCTTGTCCAGGTCAGAGTTCTCTCCGGGAGCTCCCTTCTCTTCCAGTAAATATCAACAAACCCACGCTCTTTAGCTGTACTGTAAGTCACATTAGAATCGTCAATAATATTCCTTGCCTGTGATTAATTTTCCGGTAAATTTTCACCCGATAATTTCTGGTGTTGTCATATGCGTAATTCCTTTATTCGCCAATCCTATTAGTCTTGTTGGGCGAAAGTGGGGCAGCCCAACCCTTCTTTCTCCTTTTCACACCGCTCACCCCAAATCCAACACCCACTTTTCTTCACAATAACAACTTTCCTGCTATTTATGTACCTATTCCTTTTTTATTCGTAGTAATCCCTTTTTGTTCCAGTTCAGTCACACCCCTTAACTTAATTAGGTAGGTGCCTGCATTCTTTAAAGAGTCATCTCTTAGAAATACTACGCAAATCTTGGGAATCGCTCGTTTTTTAACCCGTTACCATCCTCAACCTTCATTACGAGATCGCATGATTATTTATTGGTAGGCACATTGTTTATAACTTGATTCTGAGGATGTAGGTAAAGTGCTTACTGAACTGTTGAACAATTGTCTGCCTTAGCTAAATTGTTTTTATTTTATTCGTGAATTTTTGCCATTTCTAAGGAGGTTTTCAATGAAGAAGCCGGAGCTGCTTTCATAATATTATGACATTTCGTTGGTTTTAAAGCGGTACACTTTTCTGGTGTAGTAACATTTCCCATTTTGAATTGTTATCCGAGACTCCGTTTTAGCCGTACCTATCTACTCATTATGATGCCACACAATTTCATTAGCTAGAAGTAATTTATTCGCTTCTTTTTTTTTGACAATTGCCCAATATCAATGCTGCGCGAAATTGTATTTATTTTATTTCACAAAAACAGTACTAACAGTTTCATGTGTAATTACACTTGAAAATCGCACTTTGAATTACAATCTAAAGATTCACGCGTGAACGTCAATGCTTTATTTGTAGCTCCTGGTTAGCCCTAAAACTGATCTTGGCTCTATTATGTGGGCGCCATTGTTAGAGGTGACTGAGTACCTCTGTTAGACACTTGGGTATGAAATGTGAAACACATTATGTATGTAAAATACACTTTGAATGAAACTGGTTATTTCGCCTCCCATAACTTCTAAAATAATACTTATTGGTTGATTCAATTCTATTGCATTCTAGGTTGAGTATGGAAATATGCAAATTGGAAGGCATCGATTTCATTTTTATTAGCTTATCCTTACATGTGTTCAGTGATTTACTATCCCAATTCCAAGTTCGTGATTTCTGATCGTTGAAGGGCCCTTACAAAATAGGTATCTCAACTTCATTTTTCTACTGGTGCCATTTTTATTGAAACTTGAAATATTTTTTGTACCACTCACCACTTGGCATTGGAAAAATTCATCCAACGTCATGCCTACTGACTGACGTTCTAGATCCTGACGTTAGCACTGGTACTGGTTTTTTCTGACGGTTACCTGAACCCTAGAAAACCGAAAGAAACCATCCATGATCCAGTACCGTCTTTGGGGTTTGAGTTTGATAATGGTTGGGGATCGAGAAGGCAGTCTGTTTTTCCTCCACCCTATCTTTTGTGTACTGGAATGACGATCAGAAAACTGGCGTTGCATAGTCAGGAAAACACTGCGAACGGGCGGTCATGGATACTACAGTCCAAAAAGAGTCCGAGAATCACTGCATATGGCCGAACGCCTTTCTTACGGTCAGAAACCGTCAGATAGTCACTGCGATCAAATCTTATGTTAATATTATAGCTATTGATACAAAAAACCTTGTAGTATGGAACGGAAAATCCATTTTGGCTTGATCAGTTACAGAAGCTCTTGCTTTAATATAAATTCCAAACGTCGGGTTGTCTATATAGGTACCTACCTAATTCATAATTTTCATTTCCAGGGTACCCAAAAAGTAGACTCCTTTTGGACCTGACTCACATTTTTAAGCGAAAAACTTCAAAAGGAATTGTCAAATTGAATACCACCTCGAAATAAATGCTGAGGTTACCAAATCTCGTCGTATGTGGTGAAGTTTACCTTGCCAGATTTTTTCAGATTCTCCCCCGCTTAGTCAACTGGTTATGGTCTATTCTAACATGTTTGGACCCAAGCTTCTGGATTCTCTAGATATCAAGCCCTCAATATACCATAATATTAAATCCTGTTTGAAAGTATCGCCCTGGTACGAGTCCTCGTTGCTAGTTGATTTCGAATTCAGACGAAGTAGAGACGTTTCTCAAGTAGAGTTAGAGTAGTTTTTTCCCTTCCTACGTCGGTAAGGTCCATTCAGGGGCCTGTAACATTGGTATATCCCTGATTATTTATAGATTCCTTCAAGTGTAGTGAAGAGCTTTGCGTACCCAGTATACTTACATTCCAGTGCCTACATGAAATAAGCAGGAACGTTTGAAGAACTTGATAAAGTGTTACGAATTGTCTAAGCATGAAATGTCGTTCGAAGGAAAGGTGTAATAGGTAATACATTTTAAATGCAGAACATTCTAGACTTTTAGGATTTCGGTGGCCGTGAAACAATTTCACTCCATCTCTTCGTCTGCCCAGAAGATCGATTTTTACTCGTCCAGCCTCACTATGCTAATCGGTTCATTATTGTGCAAAACCCTTCGGACTAATTGCTACAGTAAAGCAAGTCACGGATGTCTCTCCTTGAATTAGGATGTTCCAAACAAAAGTTGAGAACCCCGAACCGAACGTGTAGGCCGTCGCCGGCCGTCTCCGGGTCCTCAGTCAAATGTGAAATACAAAAGGCAAATAATTCCTTTATATTGGTCACTTTTTGCAGAATTCTGCTGCCGTTCAATCACATTTAGTGGTCATACTTACCGTCACAGTTTCACAGCATCTTAGTACCTATGTTCTTTACTGTTACAGACATTCATGTTAGGCATTTCAATTTGTACGATTCACCAACATTCGTATTGGAAAATTGCCTGCTTTCAAAAATTGTTTACGTTTTTCCCCGAACCATGCGATTTGAATGTTATATATAACTTAAGTGTTGTAGTTACTAACGTATTTTGTATTTGTGTTCTGTTGCAGGGCTAGAAGGACCACGAGAAGAACCGAAACGCGCTCTTAAGGTCGTGAGGTTTGCTAAATGCTCACCTTACGACTCGTTTCAACTCATTTTCTGAAGCAGCCATAAAAAGAGAACACTATGTGCCGGGACCGGGATATGAACCCATAAGAAGGAACTGTCTCCTTGGACTACTCAGTAATATCAAAAATAAGAAACAGATTTGCGGAACTACATCTTTCAAAAACCAACTGCCGTGCTATCGAATTCCTCGCGCTTATTTTCCCTGCGCCAACCTTGGATTATTGTAAGTCAAGAATTTCACGCGCCCGTATCAAGAAGAGAAGATCAGTTCAAAGGAAAAGAACTCTTTGCCATACGTTGCGTAGATATGGTTAAAATTGAGTGATTTGGGAAATTGAACCAAAAAGAAATTCGTTTAATTTTGACGTCCGCAACGGACATTAGCTATAAATATTTATTGGAAAACTTAGTGCATAAGTTAATAAAACTATCCCTAAACACAGTTTCGGATTACGAAAAAAAGAACGAAGCCTTGCCATTTTTTGGAGGCATTCTTGTCGTTGTTACCGTGTTGAAGTCAAGCGATTTGAAGAGCGTCATATTTCGGAAATTGGAAGGAATCAAGATAAAATTGATAGACAATCGAAAACGAACACCCAACTACCAATCTGTGGAACATAGCAAAGGAGTGTATTGTAAGTAAATTTTGTTTTGCACTACTTAATTTCATTGTCCTCAACTAATTTAGATTGTAATGCATCTGAGCTAACGAAAAATTCCGGACTAGGCAATTAAATCCTTTTGTGGAATGCAATTTCACCCTTTCTTTTTCCTGTTAAAACTGCATTATTAAGGGTAAGCTTGCACTAATAAGGTATTTCCTAAAGCAATATTATCGAGGCCAATATTTCAAAGACAAAAATCCAATCACGGGTTATGAATAATTTGAGCATTGATTGATTTTTTGAGTTTGGTCATGATCATTGGAGCACTAATCAGCTGATTTCTGTATTCATTCACTGAAGTTAGGCTGATGGATATATGAGTTCCGAAAATTGATATGCCTTAGTAATTTCTTGCTAGTTAATTGAAAACAAAAGTTGATCATTGAGAACCAAATCTGAAGAGCTGCTGAATGTTCTTGTTAGGTTATCTGTTATTACTTGTTTCATTAATTTGCTCCATTGCATCCAGTTTTAATAAATTCATGATAAATTACCTATCGCTCAAAATATTCTTATACCTATTCATATTGGTCATATTGGTATGGTATGTTTGAATTGAATATCGGAACCCGACGATTTACATGAACATTTAAATGTGGAACAAAAATTTTTTTCGTTTTATATACATTTCGGAAATTATTCACTTGTTCCCTAATAATTTGAAAATAATCATCGAGTTGCAGTAAAACTTTTGTGATACCTTGACATTATTGGGACCATGTACTTTTACGCTTTACGTTAGTTATTGGTACGATTTAAATTGATACATGTGACTCCTAGAATGTACCGAATGTACCTGTTTCATCCAATTAGCTCACTGGAAAATTTACCTAGTACGTTCTCATTATTGCGTAGGCACCAACACCGAAACCTTAGATAGTAGCAAATAGGATGTAGGCATCATAAACATTTAGCTCAATCTAGTGCTCACTTCTTTATAGTTGCCAATCCTTTGTTTTCTTAACACTCGTGTATTTCACTATAACTATTCAGTTAGCTTGCGCATTTTCGATTCTTCACTTTCTTTTTATGTTCATGGCTCTCATCATCATTCATTGCAATCTGTGCAATCATCAATCATGATACCACTGTGCATTTTGGGAATATGGCCTTCATGATCATTAGCATGACCGATCATTTCTTGATCCATTACACCCTTCGTCATTTTCCCAGATCTTAATCATCGATTTAATATTAATTTTATATTTTGTAACCAGCTTCTTGAATTTTATTTTTCAGTAAAGTTCAACTTTGTTTTTGGCTTATGATCATCGCTTAAAACTTCTCTGCAACTGACGAGGTACTTTCATGTCGACCGTCCATTTTTTATTACCTACCTACTCATCCATTTGATTTCTGTAATAATTTTCTCCTAATTTCTTCTCGCCTGTTTCTATTATTGTAGCTACACTTTCACTTTGAACATCTGCATATTTTTTGTGTCCACTCCTGTACTGTCCTAAGAATCTAGGTAGAAAACATTCTGTCGTGTACCACACTAACATTACGTGGGTACTCAACGTGTCATCTGCTGGAGAATGTAGAAATTTATTGCTTTGTTGATAGCTGCTGATTTTTTGTCTTCGTACGATAGTTTACCCCTATTGTCCTGCAGGAGTATACCTATCTAATGTTTGTGCGGAACACATTTTTTAGATGACTGCTAACCGTTCAGAATCGACATTACTCATCCATTTACTTCTACCTAGTAGTAGTATGTACACCAAAAGAAATCTACCCTATAGAACATTCTGCCAACATAGTTACAATAAATTATGGTACCTGTGTAGAATCCGACCCGGTTTAGTAACAAATCCGCTCTTTGATTTTCTCTTGATATGCTTCTCGAATTGCTTATCAAGTACCTATACTTCAACTTGGAAGATTTTGAAACTCTGTCTTGTAGCGTTCATGTTCTTTATATAATTATCTAGAGATATCTCTTAACCTTGTGGATCTCTTTGCCATGCGAATTTCTCGATGAGCGAATGGCTCAAAACCAACTAATGGCGTCCCACTCGTACGAAATTCAAAATATCCTACATCATTCCTTCCCTCCCTGTAGGCTATTACTGACCTACACAGAAGCTATCACAAATATTTCACGATTTCTCACCCTGAAATTATCCAATTCCATGTGTTAGAAGTCGTTTAATTTTCTTGTTTCTTTTCCGGCCCAGTGCGGGTGGGGAGGGGGCTTTGGCTGCTGTGAAATCATGAGGCGACCAAATTTATGCAGCAATTCGATCGGCGTCGCCGACGAAGCTTACAAACCGACTAACTCGGCTAATTCTAAGGTGAGTGAACTCTAGTAATCGCCGTGTCCTGAGAGTCCTTAGGATTATGTCCAACATGTAGTGCGCATATTGATCTCAGCGGGCGATGAAAAAGGTGTAAGATGAATGATGCTAGATGAAAATAAAACAACTCAGAGGGATAACATCACTAGTAACAGTAGTGAACTCTGATTGGCTGAGCCTTTGAACTCCTTGGCAATTGCTTGGCAAAAGTGTCAAAGGTCTTTAAAATTAGTTAACATTCCAATTCCAAGTACAGTTTATCATAACAAAAATATTTACATGAATATTTAAAATATTTTATGGGGGAAAAAGTGTAATGGTACCTGTGTTCAAATTCTTGAAATCAAACAATCGGGTACGAGTAGGAATAGTCGATACCTACTAGAATGTGTCGTATTGATATCGTAATTTTATCGATGTTTGAAGAGAATTCGCTATTGGCAAGGTATCCAAACATTTTAACACATGCATTTTTGAAGTTTCTGATTATTTCCCGTTTGGATGAAGTTCTTCATCCAAAAGAAGAGCACGAACAAAATATTATAAATATTAGCAAAAATAAACTAGAATCTATACCATATCCATAAGACTATTGAGCGGCTCGGGGAAGTTGGGTTGCAAAATAAAAATAAAATACAGTTAGAAATATTTTCGATATGAAACAAACATTGTTTAGCAATGTAATTCAAAAATGGCCACGTTACGTGTGTGCTAGATAACCTGCTAGATGCTAGATAGATAACATGCTAATGTGCTAGATAGATAGGTTCTTGGAGGATGTGTTAGATAGGTTCGTGGGGTGGGATTTACTGCATACTTGCATTCGGAATCCATCGCTGTATTTCAACCTTTTTTTTTCACGTGTACATGTGTAATTATTCTAAAATATGTTCTTCCGTAAAACATCGTTCGAATTTGAGTGTTTGGAGGGTCAAAAATGGCTGGCGTCACCTGCTTCGAAAATTAGCTTTTCATGTTGGAACGTATTGTAATGGGGAATACCCGTGGTTCTGGAATTGCTGATTTTCCCACAAGTTTGCTATTTTCGTTATTTTTTATGAGGAAAATCGAATCTGTTCGCCGGAATAGCATAGCATAGCAAGTTTAGTTTCCAAGATGACGTCATTGCCGCTACTGCTTCCTCAATGCTACTAAATAGTTTTTATTTTATTTATTTATTTTTTAGCGGGAAAATCTTGAAAAATGGGGTTTCACCCATTCAAAACCCCCTGACTCTTATCCTTGACCTAATCCAGCATTACTTCGGGATGGGGTCGATCTCTGGGCGATGTCACGCTCCCATCGACTGCCTTCGAGTTTTGTTCGCCTGAGGATTGGGTCGTCCAGCTTTTTTGACTTGAGGATTCGGACTATGTAGGACGCAATCCTATCCCAAGTTTCCTGGCTGGAGATCATCTTCTCAATCACGTTGTTTGATCCCTTTCTCTGATCCATATGGGGCAATGGAAAACCGTATGTTGAGCGTCGTTATTCGGTGCATTGCAGTAACAGCACTTGGCAGTGTCTGTTATCTCCCTCTTATGAAAGTAAGCCCGAAAATATCCGTGGGCTGACAGGAATATTGTAGTGTAGAAATCCACCGCTCCATGCCTCCTGTACAGCCATGAGCGCACCTCTGGGATGAGCACACTTAGTTTAGCGGGGCCCACGCTCCCCTGCTTCGGATTCCCACTCAAGCTGCCACTGCCTCAGTTTTACTCTTCTTTCCTAATTTGGGCTGTCAGCTCCTCCGTACAGTGTCGAAGGTAGATCCTCTTCCTCTTCATCGCCAGTAGGTCAATTGGGATGGCCGTGGCAATGATCCTCACAGCAAGACACGCTGGAGGTCAAAGTACTTGCTATCTGCAAGGCTTCTCTCCTCTGCACTGATGACAAGCGGTCTAGGTATTTCTCGACATAAAGGGCTTCAGCCCACACCTCTGCTCCATAACATGACTACTTCTGCCACTGTCGTACTCCTCTTCTTTGGAGAAGGCACACCAATGTTTGCCATTGGTCTACTCGGGTTTGAGGGGTCACTGCCACTGCCCTTTCTCCTGCTCTCTTGATATGCTCCCAGAAGGTCAACCTACAGTCTTGGGTTACCCCCAGGTACCGCACCAAGTGGGACGAATTGACGGTTTCATCCTCTAGCCAGAACGGGATGACTCGGTCGACATGCCACTTGGTGAGCAGCACTATCTCGGTTTGTGGACTGCAAGCTCCAACCCATACTCCACCATCCAAAGCAGAACTCTCCTCATTGATGGTTGAGCTTCACTAGAATCCCTCAGTAGTGAGGTCTTTTATCACCACTGCTACGTCGTCGGCATAGCCCGCATGAAACAAATCCTCTGGTATGTCCAGATGGAGGACCCCATGATAGCTCGCATTCCATAGGTCAGGCCTCAGGATAGACCCTTGAGATGCCTCGCTGGTGATCCTCCTGCACACCTCTCCTTCCGATTGGTACACCAAGTTGCGGTTTTTCAGGTAGTCGCATATATGAGGTCTACATAATCGCCAAGACTAAGTTGGAATCCTAAAACACCTCTGGAGAGTACTGATAATGATGTCCTCCCATCGTACAGAATTGAAGGCATTCTTTACATCCAGGGTCACTGCCATGCACATTTGTCTTGTGCTCAGCCTACCAGGCAGCCGACACCGCCTCCTTGACCGCACAGAGTTGACCACATTCTGGCATGGCCAGACCACCTGCAAAGTCAACTGCTGCAGCAATTCGTGGATTTAGGAGCTTCTTGCTCCAGGAAACTGTATCCAAGAAAAGGCGGCAATACGTCATCAAAAGTTCCACATTTAATTAAAAATTAACTAATTACATCTCGTCCGAATGAGAAATATAATAATAGTAAAGTTTATTGTGCAATAGACATAATTCTGTCCATAAAATGCACACACGAACCACATGGCTATGCAAAATAACTGAAATAGTTGGGTGGGGCAGCACTACCTAAGAACGATGTTAAGCTTATATATAGGTACAAGGATACAAAATATAGATACAAGGCAATACAAAACTAAAATTTTTTTAAAAACAAGAGATGGGGGGGGGGGGGGGGGGTGCACCCTTGCTAATAGAATGACCAGGATAATAATATTAATTATCCAGTTGAAAATACGTGTCCACTGCAGCCAAGAATTTATTGCCCAAGGGTAGGCAGCGAGCGACCTAATAGCGACTGATAGGGAGCTCCAAGATCGGGCACCCGATACACAAAAGGAGCTGGCCAAATGTAGTCTGCCAACTCATCTGTCTACTTAAAAAAAAAGTAATAGTTGTTATTGGAGATCAAAATGAATCATCCTGAAACTGCCCCAAGTGCACCTCAAATTTTTCATCTCGAGATGAGATAGTGTGCGATATCTACTATTACTGAGCTGTGTAGATAAAATGAAGACTCGACCTTTGAGACATTCCGGATTCCACTTTAAAAACGTAATGTCTAGAAGTTGTCTATTTGCGTGTACTCATTTAGCCGCATTGCAGTTGTTTCCGGGGACAGAACGGTGGGGCATGACGAAAAAAGTACGAACAAAAATACACCACGCTTGAAACTCGTTCAGCCTTCATTGTTTTTTGGAATGGGAGAGTTTTTAACGGGGCAGAAGCCGAAATCCGATGTTTCAAAATCGTTCATGACAACAATAAAATCAATTGAAAGTACTTGCTTACTACCTACCTGTTAGATAGGTGCCTGCCTAACACTGATACCATCTTCTCATAAAACAACAGTAGTTTTAGAACTTGCTTGGCAGCGGTTAACGGAATCGGAAGTGGATAACGGATGTGGCCGAAGTTAATTGAATTTGACTCCTTATTGGAACTCTAGTTTTTCCGACTTATGGTTAATGTTTGGTACCCAGCTGTTTTTCGTGGAGTTCTCGATGGATGTTTCCTGAGTTGGTATTGAATTTCTGTTTTGATCTAAAAATGTTCCGTAGCACTTTTACATACACAGGTAACTGATCGGCTCTCTATAAGTAAGTTCCAGTTTAGAGATTGCCACACAGTACTTCCATGTTCTTCATAATAGTAGGCATAAAAGTTCGGCGGCTGGATCAGGTAGCCAAATAAAGTGCTATCGAACTCAAAATCAATAGGTAGGCATGATCTTGGACATCCTAACGGACATTTGATACCAACCGCACTAATTTTGGTCCATTTTTACGGCAGTTATCGTTTAAAATCGAAAACGCTGCAAAGTCACATGGGTCCTTATTATTCTATCGGACGTACCTACAGAAATGTTGGCAGTTCATTTATTGTTTCTTTCATGCGCAGTAATTGAAGTAGTTATTTTAGATGGTTTCCACAATTTTGGTCCCCAAAAACACGACCTCGGGTCTCCCCCCCCTTTTTTTGTTTATTATTTTCAATAATGAATGAACCTTTGGAATCGAGCATGGAAAAAAATCCCCCCCCCCCCCCCCCCAGAATTTGCTGGTTTCCGTTTCAAGGTATGTAGAGCCCGAAAATGCAATACAAAACGCTGCAAATTATTACACAAAAGTTTATTATTTACCTGTATAGAAGCCCCTTCTGCGTAGATCACTGTTTTTTGTGGTCAATAACCTCGAGCTCCAAGAAAACTCATTCTCATTTCAAATTGAAGAGTTCAGCGAGCTGAACAAAACCCAGAAAAATGTGAAAAATACTATAGGTATTTTGAGGAAGGTGTGGCCATTTGAAATTCCAACATATGTACGTACATACGTACGGAGCGTCATCAAGCGAAAACCCGTCTAGAAACTCGTTTAGAAACTAGAGCACTTCTGAACGAGATTCCATGGTTTTCTCGAAGACCTATTTTTGACGATATCACCATACTTCCATTCCTGTATAATAAGAACGTGGAAGTTTTTAAAAAAAATACGTCTACGACGATTATCTGGCTATTGAGTTGCGAAAGCTCCTTACTCCAATGTTATACGATGTATTGTTACGATAGGTATTCTTGTAGATTGACGTTCAGAATATGTAGAAGGTAGAAGTGTTTAAATACCGGATAACTTTATTAGGTACTTACTAGAGTCAACTTATAAGTCGAATGTTTTAACAGTCATGGCCATTGCTCTAACGTTTCAGGACGAAGGAAGATTGAGTCTGGTCAGACGCGTCCTTGGAGGGAGCAGAAAAAAGGACGGACACAGCTCACTTACTAAGTCTAAGCAATTCGGTGTGCCAATATCTGACTTGCAACTCAACAATAACTCAGTCCCGAAAGTCGTTCACAGGATTTGCACTTATATTGAGGCCAACGGTACGTATTTATTTCTATACGATCCAAATCTAATTCGTTGTTCAGTAAATCTGGGTAGGTACCGATCATAGCTTCACACGGCTTTCTATACATTAGATAGCTCACATATATGCGTTGCTATTTAACCAGATACGTAATTATTCGGCCAGGATCTGTCAAAAATGTTAGCATTGTTACAGAATCATGTGGGTACTTCTCCCTTTCTGTGATTCACAAAAGGCGGTTTTTATTATGATGGACTAACATTTTTGAATGAGAAAAATTATGGAGATTAGAGAAATGTTTTGAAAAAAGGATACCTATACCCATCGAACCTTACTTCTGTGGTATGATCATGTTTCTAGTTTCATTCAATTCACCTTTTGGTTTCAACGTTGGCAAATATTTACAATGATGAGCGGTTCATTATAGAATCATGCACACAAAATTGATAAAACAGTATTAGCTGTTCCTTTGTAGGTTACATTCTTTACAGAAATTGCTCATTTACATTTCTCAAACCATTTACACTACAACTCAAACGTTTGCGTTACTCTTTATATTTTCTTTGAAATGGTTTTCCACGATTACTTAGCGAGTGATTTATACCTAGTTCGTAGAAATACTGCTGGGTTTTTTTAAATACGTTTTTTAAATAAAAGAGAGTTATACAAGTTACGTACAGTACCCACCCCCACTATAGTAGAGGTTTTTACTTGTTATATCGTTCGTATTATTTTAGAAAAGAGAATTTACCTACTAGGCCCAACAGTATGATAAAAACGTGTCAATGGCTACATTATGCTTAGTAACTCACATAAAATTGCTCACTGGGAGGAACAACATCAGTACTAGATAACAAAGGCATGCAGCATGATTTCATGAGCGAATTTCCAAAGTTTGTCGCTTTCAACGATTTTCGACCCCTAAAAACTCGAATTTGACCCACCCTAACGGTATGGGCACCCGAAAAATAGCGCTTAACCCTAGAAACCTACTCTTGCTTGACACCATGTAAGGGTTTTCGAGAATGGCAGTTTCCTCGAAAATTATTCGGAAACCTATTGTTGATGGGGGGAATGTTGGCCTGTGAATTCCTCTTTCCTATCAAACCCTCGCAACTTTTCAGATACCCATATCGCTCAGACAACGTAATTGTGGGAAAATCTGTTTGTTTACAAGGATGGCGTGACCAACCACTCAGTTTACAGTTAGAAAACGAGTATGCGGAAATTGATAATTATTATGTTGGCACTCCAGACTAATCCTAGCATTGAGAAAATTTGATGAGTCCTACATTGAGTTTTATTAGTGTAAATTGGAATATTTTTTTCTCTAAGACTGAAAAACTTCCAAACATGCAGCATGGCCATATAAGCGAATTTTCGAAGTATCATTCTATAACGTTTTTGGTCATTCAGTAACAGTTTTTGTGATTTTTCGTTAATTTTTACCCACCAAAATCATTGAGCAATTTGATCCCAAATGGATTAAATTGATCTTGGCAAAATTATTTTTTGGATATTGAAATAGTAGTTTTTAGTCTCTAGTCAACATTCTGTCCCACCTCTGGTGATTATATCGGTTTTTGTTAATACCAATTATTGACCCCCCCCCCCCCCCCCCCACAATTCAATTTTACCGCTAATTTGTGAAAAATATTCTTGCTGTAGTAAGAGTACTGAAGGTAGGTACTTTTCTGTCTCGACACAATCCCAATTTCTCTTTTATTGAATTTATATCAATGTTTGGTGATTTGAGCCGTTTCTACTGATTTTTCGCGAACATGATGAAGATGTGGTCCATTCTCAGTCCCACACCTACATGAGGTTATTAATTTGGTTTTAGAACGGTATTGAAATTATGTAAGTGTTTTGTGCCTCAGCGTTGGATTTTATAGTTTCCCTGATCATTATGAGGCACTCCGCTCCTGATAGCTAAGATAACTTTGTGAAACTTGTCTTTAAAGAGTTAAACCTGTGTAGGAAACTGAAGGTCTCTAGAATATCGATTAGTAGATGTATGTTTATGAAAGGAACCTTTTGTTTTCCTCAGGGCTGAAAATCGAGGGTTTGTTCAAACTCAACGGCGGTAATCAAGTCGTCATCGAAAACTTGAAGTGTCAATTCAACACCAACGGAGACGCGGATTTGGAGTCTTGCGCTGACGTGGTGTCCGTGGCTCTCCTCTTGATGGTCTGGCTCAAAGAGCTTCCGCAGCCGCTCTTGGACAATCAGACAGTCGCAGATCTCGTCTCCCTGATGCATAGTAAGTTGTACAAACTATCGAGTCTTCACTTTGACGTGGGCGAGAATCCGGAAATTTATTCATTTCGGCAACGTACAAGTACTGTATAGCTCAACTTGGCAGTAATGTAGTCCGGCGCCGCCCTGAAAATCTGACAGACAGGTTGGTAACATCTCAATATATTATATCTATGGCAAGTCAGTGGATCCAGACATTAGGTATGCCAATGTTTTTGGTAGGTACTAGAGAAAAATCGAACCAAAGAGGACAGAGTCATTACTCACCAGCGTGAGTGCAGAATCACCGCTTTCGCCTTGCCTAAATAACACGTATCTTGGCTAACTAATGGATTTTTCAACATTAAAATTTTAGAGAGAAAATAACTAAAACCTAGACATCGAAAATCTGCGGAATTCTGGTAAAAGTCGATTTTTCTGAAAATCCGTTGTACCTACTAAGGATAAATCCGCGGAGACTGCAACGCTCCTCTGAATTAATTTCATAAACTGTTGTCAGGGAAGGTAGTGCACACACTTTAGGATGTAAACGCGCGTACGCACGCAATCTGAATAATAATAAATTGAACTGTCACTAGTGAGCTTACCTGAAGTTGGATACATAGGAAGCGCTGGGTCCGAAGAAGTTACATAGGACCACAAAAAATAAAATGTAATCTGCTTCTGAAAGGGCTCAGCAACCACATTACTAAGAGAAGACACACACCCTTCTCCTCTGTCTTCCCGCTCCGCCACACCGTTCCCCATTATTGCCTCAGTTTGCACGTAATAACGCCGCTCTTGGCATTTGGGTAAAATTAGGGAGGGTGGGAGTGTAGCATCTTCGTACCAAATGCTTCTTAAATTTACGACCTAATTTCGGATGAAAGAGCCATCAAAGCTGAGATATTATGCTAGTATATTATTATGCTATTTTAGATATAGGAACAAGGTATTTTCAAGGATCAGCATGAAATTTCCTATGTTATTATTGAGCATTCCAAAAAACCTTTGGTCCTAGTATAAGCGCCGAGAGGTAGGTATCTTCGAACTCGCGGAATCATCATAACACAAATTGATCGAGAGATTCTTATTTTTTAGTACTATCTATTCCAATATTTATAGTTTGGTGACAGCTTTTTCCACCGCCCAGTAGGTATATTGCTTCTTAGACTTATCTCGCATCTCGAGTATCTTGGGGAAACTTTTCATCGTCTATTTGAAGATTGATTGTCACCGATTTGTGATTCAACAACTTGTTGAGTTCACCCATTTTGATAGGATGTGAGAAGATAGATGTTACGCGCCTTAATCGATCTCATTATAATACTCCAGATGTTTTTGTACGAATCGGTCGAATTCGGTCTGAATTGGTTTCACGCACGAAGTGATCTATAGTCACATGCCGTCTCAGTGATGCGTAAATGGTGATGGTTGACGATGCCCATTTCATTTACGCCTGATTTGAATAATTTTCTCCATGTTGTGTCATTCGCAGGGATTCGTCTCATTTTGTAAGCAATGAATTTGAAAATTCGAGTTTGCCATGTCCGAACAAGAAGTCACTGTATTGTTAATAGCGTCTCAGTTCAGCTGGATGATCTATTTATAGTACTTAAAACCCTGCATTGCCCTGTGTTCTTCATTTATGTAAGATGCTATAAATTCATAATCATGACCAAAGATTATCGACTTTAGGCAGGGTTTTTGGGATAGAAACGCTGCAATTAGTTATTTATTCATAGAAGAGATGTTATATTGAGACTTAGCACCGTTCTTATTGAGATGAAATTCCAGTACTCTCACAGATTTATCAAATCGAAGTGGCACTGACTCACTGATCGCTGCCAACCTCTCAGCCGGCCGTTGCCTGGAAAACTTGTAGTCTTGTATGATGTGGGGTACCTACGTGGCTCGATAAGATTTTGCTGAAGGAAATAATTAACGACTTATTTTGTTTTGTTATTCTGTGAATAATACACCTACCTATGTATTCGCCCAGCAAAAAATGCTTATAGCAACCCCTCAAATTGTTTCTTTTACGTTTTAAGGTGCGTAGATTCAGAAAATACAATGCCTGTCCGCCGTATCATGCATAACTACTTCATTTTCGGTCTGAAAAATTCGTTCTTTCGCACACAGGCTCCATTTAGGCCCGTTGTGTCCCGAATCTGCAGCCCGATCGGAATATACCCAGGGGTGTTACGGGTGAAAAAGGGTGTAAAAATAGGGTTTTTTGGTGTTTTAGTAAAATGGGCTTTTGAGGTATCTTTTTCCATATTTTTTAGGGCGAGAAGACTGAATATGAAGTCGATTTTGGCCAAAGAGTGAGTAATTGAGGTTGTAGCGAAATCATTTTTTATGAATCAATAACCTGGGAAATTGTCTGAAATCACCATAAATTCGTATAGTAACACTAGAAGTAGTACCAACAGATGAATCAAGACAATTAAATGGCACTATCAATGACCAAAGATAATTTGAAAAAAAAATAAGAAAAAAAGAGCGTAATTCGTGTTTTAGAGGCCAAAATCATGAAAACGTGAAAGAAAAAATAAACGAACAGCTAGCATTTCTGTAGGCATGTCCAATAGAATAATAAATCCATGTGAAAAGGACTTTGCAGCGTTTTTATTTTGTTATCCTGTCATTATTGATAAGTTAGACACAACTAATAGGAATCACATCAACGTGAGCCACTCCAAAGTTGGGCGCGCGTGTAAATGGTAAAAATACTACTTGGATCATTATTGGTGTCCTATCTGTGATCAGAGGAAATCAGATTAGTTGACAGCTCGGATCATAAGTCTTGTCTTTACCTTGCCAATGGGTGTCCCACTTCCGCTAAGTGGGAGGAACCTTTAGCTGGCTTCGCCGTTCGTAGTTCTGTAGTTGGTTGTGCTCATGGTTCGAGGGAAGAGCTTATCAAAACGTTGAAATGACTGAACGAGGTGCGTAAATATGTTTTTCCAAATAGATAGGGACTCGGGAACCAACTCGGTGGCCGTACTTGTGTGGGTATCCCCAACTTGTCTCTTCCAGTTAGTAGATCATCTGTATTCTAACGCGAACTGTTCTTCTGGTCTCATTCATATTTTGAAGGAATAGTTTGTTATAAGAGCGTTCTCCCACAATTTTGAATGGGATTTGCTCCTGTATTTATTTATTTTTTAATTTTTTATTTTTTAATTGAAAGTACTACCTACCCTCGGTGCTTCTCCTACAAAAGCCTTAAATCGAGTACCGGAGCCGGCCGGGCAGTCACACTTACATAAATATGAATTTTTCCTCCACCTCCATCTCCTGTAACACTCCATTTCGACCTCACCAACTCCCCTTCCCGTCATGCTTGAAATTCTGATGGTCGATGAACCTAAGTAACTACCCTCGACATATTCCCAAATGTTTACCTAGTTTGGATGATTCGTTTGGCCATGATCCTGTAGGTGACTATCAACAAATAGGTAAAAAGTACCTATCAGCGAACTACAAAAAATAACCGTCTTTCTACAAATGGAATAATATCGCGAGACAGTATTTACGGGAACAGTATTTTCCTACTCTCAACCAATTATCGAGGTAATCACTAGATTTTATTTTTGGCCGAACCGTTTTGTTCCTCACTGTGTTTGAAAAATTCCTTGGTTTCACAGTTCATTAATTTATTATGGTTTACTACTCTTGTAATATTTTCATTGTCAACTTTCCCAATGCAATAATTAATTGCTTAACTAATTAATTATAACTGCCTCTCGCTTCTATTTTTAGTCATGAAAAATTCCAGCGTTTCGGGTAGCATAAAAAATTATTGCGGGCAAGATTTTCCGAACAAATGATCCTAAAACAATAAAATAATTTCTTTCTGATGCTTTTGGAACATTACATTTTTTATTACTAAAAATAAAAGCGTGGGGCACCCGTAATATATTTCATACTACAAGATATTCAAGTACATTCAATCCTAACGCCCCACGCTTTTAGTTTTAGTCATAAAAAAGTCCAATGTTCCCGGGTAGGTAACATGAAGAAGTTACTTTATTATTTTAGATCATTTCGAAATGAAAGCTTGTTTAAAAAACTTTTTTCGTAGGTTGTCTTCGAGTAGCGGATTCAGGGTTTTCTTATTGTATTATTTAAATGAAATCGAGCCCCTATACTGCTCGTACAATTGTGAAGAAACTTATTTGAAATTGTATTAGACATCCCCTGTACACCAAACGATGATCCATTATAGTCGGTATTGAAGTCGGCCGATCTATTATAGGTAGGCATACATGAAACTTGATTCTCACTGATGAGTACCTGTTTCTGTCTCTCTTCCAGGGTCACATACAAGTCGGTAATCTCCTTCTCTATTTATAACCAGAAAGTGACCCTAATCCCCTTTCCCCAACTGTATCTTCTTAAGTGATTCGCCCTTGTATAGGTACTGGCGTATCTACCCAAGTTAAATGAACAAGGCGACCAGAGCTCTCCCGAAGACATTGTAGGTATCTCGTATTCAGTTATCATCAAACTATTCATATTACTTATTTTCCTGACAATTATTTTCAAATTATGAAATTCAGGCTCCTGCCCAGTCTCAAGGATGTTCAAACTTCAAGTCCATCGGGTCCCTCTCGCGGTGATTTTTTATAGGTATTCGGGATTTACAAGTAGATATAACGGCATTCATGTACTCAACTTATCTATGTTGCTAGCTACTGATTTCTATCAGACATAAATGGTGGATTGATGATGTATTAAGCTGTCAAGGATTAGATGTCTGTCACCATGACACAGAATTAATAGACCTGGCGTTGGTTTTATTTCACGTAATAGCAGGTACCTACCGACCGCTGTAATTCATTCGGGATCGTTCAGTGAACCAACCCAAATAACCAAGTGTTGAAATCGGTTGATTATAACGCGATTTGTGCGCGTGAAAAGAATACTATGTTTGCACATGCGCGAACGAAAGTATGCGTCTTTTATTTAATTAAAGTTGGATTCGTTTAGGACTCAACACAACATAGTAGGTATTATCGCAGCTAGGCTAGTTGCAAATTTGTGGACACCCCGACTGACTGACGCGGAACCGAATTTGTTCACCAAGTTCCCCATTGCTAAATGCGAGTAGAAATTTTTGAAGAGGGATTTCACCTACTCATTTGTTGACTACGAAGTAGATACCTTAACAGGCAAATGCGCGGCATCACGAACTCGAGGTCCGACTTTCTTCGATCCGAATTCGAAAGAAATTTCAAACACATCGATGATGTTCAAAACTTGATTAATGATGGATTATCGGAAATGGACTACCGAGCGTTCCCTTTAAACAACGAAATAGGTCATATCGGGCAGGAAAACTAAAAGTTTCATATTTATAAGTGCGTAGGTACCTTCAGCAAAATATTTATTCTACATACGGATATCATTAATATGGGCCCTATTACATAACTGTAAAGTAAATAATATAACGCAGTACAGCACGTTAATGCACTGTTGTATAATATTGCTATAATTTAAAAGAAAAGTGCTGAAAAATAGGTACCTGACTCACCAAAATGTAGGTTAGCGCCCCATTCCGCGAGCGAGTCTATCGAGATTGGGCTGTAATAGTTTCTCAAATTGCCTAGTCGCGATTGGAAATCTTTTAAACGCCTATCTCATACAGTTATTCTTGGCGTGTAGAAACGAATCTGACGTACTTTCAGCATTTAAAAAATGACAGATGCGAGGAAACATTATTGTTGGTCATATATTGCGAAATGAATCCTGATTGAATTCTGAGTTAGGACTGCAAGCATTAAAAGTAATAAGTAATTACCATTCAAATATTTATGAAATCTGAGAGGTACGATAAAATATATTGTGTTGCCCTGTAAGAGTATGTTAATGGATCGCTTTTGGAGTCACGACGTTTCGCCGTGTAGAAAAACAATTTTGACTTGAGACCATAAATCTTGTAAGTTTATTTATCCGTGGATTACCGGGAAAATATGGAAAACAAATAGTATTACACTGGGTCGGGGAGTGCATTGAAAACTCCTACTTGAACCCGTCTTGAGTCCTCGAATATATCTGAGCACAGTCTGTTGTCAGATCTTTGATATGGAGGTCGTAAATCTTATCTACCTTATATACTCCGATCAACAAGGCTGCCTGTTATCATTTTACAGAATACAACGGTGACACTTGGTGGGGCCCGGTCTGCCACGAGTCGCTGCTGTCCGCTGGTTCTCTGGCGGCAAGTATAATGGACACTCTGTTGCACATGTTGAACGCCTACACCAACAAGCACCCAGCAGCCATGTCCTACGTCTCAGAAGTGTTCGCTCAGCTGCTGACATCAGAGAAGAACGTGGACGTCCCATCTGTCGAAACAATCGAGCTGATCTCGAGGATCATCGAGGATTACAACCAGATCTTCATAAAGAGGTGAGAAACAATATTTCTTCTGATTTCTACCTGTTTCTACTGTATAGATTATTATGTTCACAAAATTATTTAGATGTATTCAAGTTCTTAAAGAAACGTATCTTAGTGGAGAGAGAGTGAGAGAATTCCCACAAAAAAAGGGGAAAAAAGAATATTTCCAATATTTGGTTTTAGAACTCTGATATAGGGCTGTTTTTACTATACTCAGGACATTTTGAATTAATTATGTTGGTTACAATGTTGACCCATTAACATCAGAATTTAGACATGGTCTTTATCTTGGGACAGCAATAAGTTCTTAATTGTCATTTATGGTGTTACCTTAATGCTTCTTGTTGGAGCTTGTTGGAGTTAAATTTTTCGATGCTGCTTTGGGAAAACTCCCTCAGCTACATGCGATGTTTGTACGTATCTACTTTCTTCTTAACATTCGAGAACACCCCGATCTATACTCAACCATGTGAGTAGGTACCCGACAGTACTTTGAAACGAGAAGGTCTGAAATATTTCCATACGTACGTTATTCGTTTTGGTTTTTTATTCTGTATTCGCTCAGTAAAAAATGTTCATAACACCCGCTCAAAATTTTTTCTTTTATACGTTTCAAGGTGCGTGGATTCCAAAACGCTGAAAAGTCCTTGTCACATGGGTTTATTATTCTGCTGGAGATACGTACAGAAATGTTGGCTGTTCATTTATTATTTCTTTCATGTGAAACTATTGAAATAGCTATTTCTGATGGTTTCCACCAATTTTGACCCACAACACGAATTAGGTGCGCTCCTTTTTGGTTTAATATTCTGTGAATTTTAAACCTATGTAACCGCTCAGCAAAAAATTTTTGTAACACCCCTTCAAAATTTGTTCTTTTACGTTTCAAGGTGAGTAGATTCCAAAAATGCAATGTTCGTCCGCCGTATCACTTGTACCAGCTTCATTTTCGGTCTAAAAAATTCGTTCGTTCGCACAAGAGCTCCATTTGGGCCCTAGTTGTGTCCCGGAACTTTGCAGCCCGATCGGAACATACCGAGGGGTTTTATGAGTGAAAATGGGTATAAAAATAGGTACTTTTTGTGTTTTAGTAACATGTTAGTAATATGAGCGTTTGAGGTATAGTTTTCCATGTTTTTTGGGACAAGAAGACCGAATATGAAGTCAGTTTTGACCAAAGAGTGGAAAATTGAGGTTCTACCAATGGTTCTGCTCTCAAAATCGATTTTTTTAATGAGTCTAAAACCTGGGAAATTGTCTGAAATCACCATCAATTTGTATAATAACACTAAAAAAAAAAGTGTCAACAGGTGAATCAAGACAGTTCAATGATACTACCAGTGATCAAAGATAATTTTAGAAAATGAAAGGCGTCGTGTTTTGGGTCCAAAATTGGTTGAAACAATCAGAAATTTCTATTTAAATTATTTCACATGAAAGAAACAATAAATGAACAGCCAACATTTCAGCGTTTTTCTTTTTTTTAAATTATCTTTGATTATTGGTAGTGCCATTTAATCGTCTTGATCAAGGTGTTGATACTTTTTCTAGTGTGATACAAATTGATGGTGATTTCAGACGATTTCCCAGGTTTTTGGCTCATAAAAAATCAATTTTGGGAGCTAAACATTTGGCAGAACCTCAATTTTCCCCTCTTTGGTCAAAATTGACTTCATATTCGGTCTTCTCGTCCCCAAAAACATGGACAACAATACTTCAAAAGCTCATGCTACTCATGTTACTAAAACACAAAAAGCACCTATTTTTATACACATTTTCACTCATACTGGGTATATTCCGATCGGGCTGCAAAGTGTCGGGACACAACTAGGGCCCAAATGGAGCATGTGTGCAAAAGAACGAATTTTTTAGACCGAAAATGAAGCCGGTATGCATGATACGGAAGACGGCGGACGGACATAGCATTTTTGAAATCTACGCGCCTTGGAACGGAAAAGAGAAAATTTTGAGGGGGTGTTATAAAAACTGTTTGCTGAGCGAATTCGAGTACATGGGTGTATTATTCACAGAATCAAAATGTCCGTCCGCCGTATCACGCATACCGGCTTCATTTTCGGTCTAAAAAATTCGTTCATTCGCACACGTGCTCCATTTGGGCCCTAGTTGTGTCCCGAAACTTTGCAGCCCGAACGCAATACACCCAGGGGTGTTATGAGTGAAAATGGATGTAAATATAGGTACTTTTTGTGTTCTAGTAATATGTTAATAAGATGAGCTTTTGAGGTACCGTTTTCCGTGTTTTTGGGTCGAGAAGACCGAATATGAAGTCGATTTTGACCAAAGAATGGAAAATTGAGGTTCTAACGAAGTTTCAGCCTTAAATTTTCGTTAAATTTTGGTCTAAAATCGTCGTTCTTCCGCGCACAGTTTGGGTTCCCATTTGGGTCCTAGTTGTGCCCCGAAACTCGGCAGCCCGATCGGCATACACCCAGAGGTGTTATGGGAGAAAAATGGCTGTAAAAATAGGGGTTTTCGAGGGATTTTTGAGGTTTTAGTGAACATGAGCTTGTGAGGTATCGTTTTCCATGTTTTTTTGGGGCAAGAAGACCGAATATTAAGTTTATTTTGACCGAAGGGTGAAGAATTGAGGTTGTAACGAAGGTTAAGCATCGAAATTAATTGTTTATGAATCGAAAACATGGGAAATTGTCTGAATTCACCTTACATTTGTACAGTAACACTAGAAGTAGTATCAACAGGTGAATCGAGAAAATTAAATGGTACCTACTAATTAATGATCAAAAATAATCCGTAAGAAAATTCCGAGCCTAATTCGTGTTTTTGGACCCCAAAATTTGGTGGAAACCATAAAAACTAGCCATTTCAATAATTGCACATGAAAGCAATAAATGAACAGCCAAAATTTCTGTACATATGTCCATTAGAATAATAAACCCACGTGACAAGGACTTTGCAGCGTTTTTCCTTTTCTTTTATCGTGATTTTACCTTATGATATTCTTGACCTACAAATTTCCCGAACCATAATTATGTTCTTGGCTTTCTCGAGATCTCAGGGGATTGAATATACTGGGTGGTAAGTAAAGGGGGGTTCCCCCTTTTTCCCGGCTTATTTCGTACTCTAGAAAAAAAACTAAAAACGCTCCACTAAATCGATAATCCACCGACTGTCCAAAAGTGTCCAAACGGGTACGAAGTTGGTTATTTCAAATGGGAACCCCATTTGTTATTGCAGATCCGGATTCTACGCAAAATTTCTTGAATAACAGACCCCTTACTCAATTTTTTACGCCACTTCCATAACTGGCCAAAATTAGACCCTTAGGTAATCTTCACCAGCCTCATGTGTGGCACATGTCTTTTGACTGTTTTTTTCACGCTGAGTTCAACTGTAACAATTATTTTGAATTTCGAATGCATTTGAGGGTTTAAATTCCAATATTTTGGTCAGAATTTGCGTTAGGAGCAATTTTAACTCCACAAATTTTCTCGCTGGAATCTAAAACTTCATAATATGCACTCGAAATTCATAATAGTTGTTACCGTTGAATTCAGCGTGAAAAAACAGTCAAGTCATGTGCAACACTTGAAGTTGGTGAAAATTGCCTAGAAGTGTCCAATTTTGGCCAGTTTTGGAAGTGGCATAAAAACTCGAGTAAGGGGTCTGTTACTCATGAAATTTTGCGTAGAATCCGAATCTACAATAAAAATTTGGGTTCCCATTGGAAAAAACGACGTTAGTACCCGTTCGGACACTTTTGGACAGTCGGCGATATGCTAGATCAATAGAGAATGTTCGATTTAGTGGGGGTAGGTGTTTTTAGATTTGTCTAGAATGGGAAATAAGCCCCGGAAAAAGGGGTGAACCACCCTTTACCTCCCAACCTGTATATTGATAAAGTTGACTCTACAGCTGAAGTATTTGAAATAGGTATTTTGGTTCCTTTTGGCACTTCTGATTCAATATCATCGCGGTATAGTATCCAATTACCGGGACTTGAGGGATAAGATTATAATTTGAGGGATTCGATTTATAATTGAGTTTGGAGCGAAATCAGTCTGCGTATGACTGGGCGCACGGTTGAACCATTTTGCTTCTCTTACCTACTTTTCGAACAAAGTGGAAATATGACCCATTAATTGGTTTTCATTGGCATAGATTTCAATGGTCTGTTCCAGCTTATCGAAAGAGAGAAAAAAATCAAAATAAAAAATTATATCTAATAGGTAGGAACTACACACATATAAATGTTGCAATAATAACCCTTCTACCTACTACCCTCTACAACCACCGAGGATTTTTTATTTATTTTTTAAATATTTTAGTAAAAAAGAAGAAACCCACCCACTCCACCCTCTCTTCGCAAAATTTGCCCACCAAGCTTGCTTTCCTGTTTTTCTGTTTGTCGGTTTGTTCGCTAGTAGTAATTTTAAATAAGTACGAAATTCACACAATGTTGGCGTCCTGGTAACAAGAAAAATCGTTGGATCGTTAGTCGTATACACGGAAATTATAAACCGTTGTGGAAGAATTAACTGCGTTTCTTCCCAAATGTCTATTTCAACGCATTAGACTTCTCCATCTTATGTCTAAAATCATTTCGAGGGCGTGTCGAGGAAAAAATGTAAACATCTCCCCCACGAACGCAACAGAAATAACCGGATGACTTCTGCAGCTCAGCTAAAAATATCCTACTGTCGTACAACACTTCGAAACTTGGCTCCCTCCCAGTGTTTTCCTGACTGGTTTCCAGCTTTGGGACCAGCCAGACTCGGACCACTATCGTCTGCAGTGATTTATAAAACGGGCTAAACGATTGGCTGGTGCTGATATTACTTTCCTTATTCTAATCCGTTCCTTGAAGAGTTGCCTTCGGTCAAATCTGTTTTAAACAAGAACCTCAATTCTCTTTCGTATATTTTCCTGATAACTTGCCGACTGAACCTTACTCACTCGTATGCATGTTTTGAATTCCATCCCGCCTCTTATACCAGCGTTTCTCATACTAATCCCATAAATATTAGCGCCGACAGTTGTGCCATGTGGCAACTATGTGGCATGACTATGTGGCAACTTGCCTGTCGGGTAAAAGCTCTGATACATATGATACCCCTCGGGCTATTGCAGTGGTACGTAAATAGATACTACGAGTACACTCATTAATGTCCGCATTTATTTATGTTTTCACATTTTTCAGTATGGCTGTACCTGCTGAATAATAAAGTACATATTACCTATTTTAATAGAGCCTTCGCAATTATTCAAGCTACTCCAAGAGGGGTACAGTTTGTGAACATTGCCTCCTGCAAATGCATTGTTGCCACTTCCAAGGGCAAGCGCATAAATATGATAGCTCAGGGTCCTT
This sequence comes from Leptopterna dolabrata, assembly GCA_954871275.1. Lineage (NCBI taxonomy): Eukaryota > Metazoa > Arthropoda > Insecta > Hemiptera > Miridae > Leptopterna > Leptopterna dolabrata. The sequence continues at coordinate 20,254,653 of OX940981.1, read as the reverse complement.
CCTCCCAGTTTTATTCTTAAACGTTATTTTTGGAGGTAGGTCCATTTCAAAAACGTTGCAAAGTCCTTGTCACATGGGTTTATTATTCTATTGAACATACCTACAGAAATGTTGGGTGTTTATTTATTGTTTCTTTCATGTTAAAATTGAAATAGCCCAACTAATCCTCCGCCAATTTTGGCTCCCCAATAACACGAATTACACTCCTTTTTTTCCTTTTTTCAAATTATCTTTATCATTGATAGTGCCATTTAATTGTCTTGATTCACCTGTCGACACTTTTTCTAGTGTTATTATACAAATTGATGGTGATTTAAGACAATTTCCCAGGTTTTTGACCCATGAAAATGAATTTTGGAAACTAAACCTTCGTTACAACCTCAATTCTTCACTCTTTGGTCAAAATCGACTTCATATTCGGTCTTCTCGCCCTGAAAAACGTGGAATAAATAGGTACCTCAAAAGCCCGTTTTACTAAAACACCATAAAACCATATTTTTACACCCATTTTTCACCCATAACACCCCTGGGTATATTCCGATCGGGCTGCAAAGTTTCGGGACACACCTAGGGCCCAACCAAATAGAGCCTGTGGGCGAAAGAATGAATTTTTTAGACCAAAATTGAAGTAGGTACGCATGATACGGCGGACGGACATGGCATTTTTAGAAACTAACGCACCTTGAAACGTAAAAGAAAAAATTTTGAGGGGGTGTTAAAAAAAATGTTGCTGAGCGAATAACACACTGTGTTAAGAGCGAATAACACACCTATGTATTCACATAGGTGTGTTATTCACAGAATAATGAACCAAAATTGGAGTGAGGATGCATCAAACAATTTCTTAATAGTATATGTACAGCGTCAGACACTGGAATGCAAGCGTACAGCTCAGATTTCTGTGTTTATCAAAAGTTGGCTCATCATTCCCCCTCAGCAATCTTTGATTTTACGATCATTCTCAATTTTACTTGAACAAACACACTTTATAAATGATCTGTAAACTATTTGCTTATTCAGTGAAGAGATTACAGAACCTTCATGCTTGGAAATAATGAAGGTAGTAAATGTGGGTGGATGAACTCAGAATACGCCAGCTGAATAGATTGCTCTAGATTAAATTAGTGAACTTTGCAGAAAAATTACCCAACCGGTGTGAGCTTTCCTAATCAGAAATAACACAATTAAGACTTTGTAAATAGCCGTAGTCCAGGGGAGTTGTTTTTTCTCAGATTTGTTTCCTCTAATATTTCCCCTTGTCCAGTTATTCTTTTGACCCTTCCACATTTGAAGAGATTTTATTTTTAAATTCGCACAAGTCGTCGTTCGTCGTCAAGTTCGTTCTTCGTTTTCGTATTCGTAAATTCGTGTTCAATTTCGTTCAGTGACACCTTTCCCCCCACCGACTTGCAAAATCCCAGTTTAGTGATGCTGGCAGTCCATTTTCAGATTTGGCAACCGTTTCCCCTCGCGGCTCCTCAGTCCACCTTTGATGAACACAGGAAGTTGAGTCCCAGTTTTGTATGTAGATCGCGTCGTTTATTCAACCACACTGGATACTTATGCGGGCGTGCTTTTTGTTAGTGCTTGTTGGTGGTCTTATATTTCCAAAACCTATAGGTGAGAAACAGGACGAACTATTAGCATGGACTATTTGTGTGGTCGGCTTTGTGAAAGTTTTTAGCCTAATACAAAATCCCATTTTCGAAAAATTGCTTTCGAATGAAATGTTTTCGAGAACTCAATAGTCGCATTGGGTGCCACTGACTGTCGTGAGTCCTGTGATTGGTTTATTCTTGTATACCTACCTGCACTATAGGTACCAGTGGTGTTATTGCTTCTAGCTCCTCTCTTACCCAGGTCTTCCCTTATAAATCCTGCAAGGAACGACAATAATATGTCTTCCAAAACAAAATTTACTCTCTCATTTTGTTTCGTCATTCTGACTATACCCCTTGTATTCGCCATATTTAAGACGACAGGTGCACTGACAGTGATGTTGTTAACTTAATCAAAATCCTCTCTCCTTAACCCCGAAATGACAACCAATTTTCATGCAAATTTTGGGTGTTCTGAGCAAATGTCTGCGAACGGCTGCGCAACCATCCAAAAATGTGAAACCTTTCATGTCTCATGATTGTGATGAAAAGGATTTTAATGAAATTTGTAGGTGCCATGAGAGTTGAATCCCAGCATCGAACTTCGTAGTGATTGAAGTTGTATCTGCGTACGCACAAACGTGAAAACCTTGCTATGCCCGCTCATCTCCTTTTCTGTTCGAACGATTCTGGTGCAGCCCGGGCGGTCATGTGAGATTGGTCCCAGATGTCTCTTATGAATTCCATTCTGTTCAATATCACCGTCTGCGCAGAAGTCAGTATGAAATCGATGAAACTTTCATATCTGGTTCCGTTCGACTTACTAGATAACTTTATGTCATTTCAATAGAACTCCATCGTTTTTTGAATACCCCGTCCAGTTTCGTACAAGGCTGATGTGTAGATAATAATTGAGAAGTTGTTTTGCGTGTACAGTCGACTCTCGATAGAGTGAAATCATGGATACCTCTAACAAATTTCAAATTACCGAGTTTTTAATTACTGGGTGTTCTATTTGTCGAGAGGAGCCAACAGAAAATTTCAGATTAACGAGAGTTGAGGAAACTCACGTACAATTTATGTCGAATGAAACTTGATTGAAATGAAACTTGAAAATAATCAGTTATTTTCTTCTGTGACATCGATTCCAAGCGGGCCTTGGCAAGGAAGTTTTCAGTTTGCATGAGCGATGGAAAGAACCCAATAGTCCTCATAGTCCTCAGAAGGTAGGTAAGCGTGCGGCGGAGGGGATAAGGCATCCTCCTTGTCACTGTAATCTTATCTAGTCTTGGTCAGGAAGGATTGACCACAAATCTTTTCCAGTCAATGAGAGGAGTCTCTGACTTCAATTTATAGCTTGTTCTCGAGGAAAAATCTCCGTTTTACTTCAGATTACCGAGCGTATTCAAACACTGCTACTATACAAATATACACGTACTTTTCAATTTAACGAGAGAATCTCAAGGGGCCGGAGAATGTCTTCAGATTACCGAGAGTTCCAGTTTTTCGAGAGTTTTAATTAGGTACTGGGAGTCAGCTGTAGGTCTGCACTGTAGAAGTAAATCTACGATACTATTACGAGTACAAACGAATTTGATGAACATGTGACCGGACGCTGTACTACTGCTCATCCTTGGTTTTCGATGTGGTTTACGAATCCAGAATTCTTTATTGCATAATTTCGCCAACTAGGTAGCAAATTTACTACTTAATGACCTTCCCGTTCGCTGGGGAAAACAGATTGACTGTGTCATTTAAAAATCATAAAATATTTTGCCCTGAAATGCAACATTTAAAAAAGTTTAATTAACCTTACAATCAAAATTCCTGTATTATGTCTAAATGTTCTGTATTTTACCACCATGATGATAATATTTAGCTGAAATCTTGAAGTAGGGTCTCATTTCGCCGTGTGTGGGTGCTTTTTTCTGTATTTTTTAGGAATATTGAGGTTGACTGCGTAAACCATAAACAACTACCGATCATAATATCAGACACGAGATCGTCCCTTAAACAGAAAAAGAAGAAAGATAAACATGAAGCTTGTCTTAAGATCGATCGTACTTTCGTGAGGTAACTGGAAAACATTTCTGACACCCATACACTTCTTAAATGTTTCCGATACATTTTTGTGCGTACATTCGTACTTATTTAGGACAGTAAAAACAGTCCAAGTTTAATGCAATTATATACTTTTCGTAATTAAATAAGTATTCCGGAAGTATTTCTGCCTAAAAGGTATGCAGTCGCAACTCGATAACCCGAACATCTCATGATTGGGAAAAACTGTTCGAGTTATCAAGCTAGTAGTTCGAGATATCGGACGGTGCAGGAAATATGGGAGATGAATGAAAATCAAATACAAATCAAATATTCGATGTACATAATATATGTGTACATTTAAATCATTATAATGGTCTATGCCACCTTTTCTGGTTTAAAAAAAGGTTAGGTTGTGTTTTGAGACAATAAAAATGACTGTGTTTTTCATTTATCATAGTAAAACCATCCAGCAGTGTCCTCAAGTCAACGATGTCGAGCAAAACATTGAACTTCCGAGGAATAACTAATGCCAACATCAGGTTATGTCGTTCGACATATATATTACATATTATGACATATCGAGTTGAGTTGTTGATAAATAGGGGCATTTTCCGAAATATAGTCGGCAACCGCCCTTTGGCCTTCCATTTGTTCGACATGTCGTTGATTTGTTCCGTTTGTTCGAGTACTGAGTCGTTGAACTTGGACAGGACTCGGAACCTGAAAAACAGTTGGGGTATCGACAAATTCGAGATGACGGTGTTCGACTTATAGAGTTGCGACTGTGCTAGATAAATAAGCGAACTCCTCATTTTTCTGTTAGCTTCCTCTGGATATGTTATAGCCCTATTATGATTGAAAGAAAGCGTTTCAATGTTTGTAGGGTGTACCTTAAGTATTTTTCCTATCGGAGGAGGAAGGTTCTTAGGAAACCACCAAAAATTGACCCAATCCCTAACTTTGTAGACTAACAAAATTTGGAGTCTTCCGTTTTTTGTTAATTTGTTTTCCTAAAAATTAGACTGTTTATCAAAAAGAGGTTTTGCGCGTTGTCTTGGTTATTATTATTAATGATGAAACTATGGTTTAGAGGTAAAAAATTCAGTAATTTCCATTTATATGCAGCCCCCTCTAATTGTTAATTAATAATTTTGTATGTATGGCTAGGTATTAAAAATTATGGTATAATGATTCTCCAAATTCGAAAAATAAGGTAGTTTAATCCATATTTGAACTGTTGATTTGAAAATCAACCTGAAAAAACCTTCAAAAAATGACTAACGGATCGAGATGAGTCAATTCAATTAGAGTCAGTTTATTACATATCTAATTCAGTGCTATCGAGATGAGTCTAAATTATTCACATATTTATTAATTTTTTAATTATAACTATAGTTATAATAATTAATTCGAACATTTCCGGCATACCAAGCTTCTTACTGAATGACTAACACCACCGTCACCCTCGTAATCTGTATTACGCTTGCACATTAATCATTACAAAAACTTCAATAATATTTGCTTTCTGCCATCAACTAGTCCGCTGTCATTCCATAGTTACGTTAATAAACATATCTGTACTCCTGTATTGTTATATGAAGCTAGTTTGGAAAACTTCAGTTTCGCTGTGATTTTATGCAGATTCGTTAATTGTGCTTCATTGACGGTATTAGAGCTCTGCTTGTTAAATTCTGCTAAATAATATTGTTTAACCTAGGAAAATGGTCCTGTGAAAATAATGTTGGTGGCCAGAAACCGTTGTATTATTGACAACAGAAAATTTCGACAAAATTCGCAGTAACAAAATAATTATGAAATCTTGCTTCAGTTAGGCTTTTCTACAATTCGAAAAAGCTTTAGCGTCAGTCATGTATAGGAAGAAAGTTCTGCGATGGATGACTTACGGATCCATTTTCGAGTTGAGTCGAATGAAGTACCTACCTCCTTAAGCCCTACCTGCTATTCAAAATCTCAACTGCCAACTATCTAGTTTTCCATTTATGGCTTCAAATCAGTGAGAACTTATGGTAATTTTTCAATTCCCATACATTTCGTCATTAATCAAATCAAATTAATCAGATCAAATTCCGAGGAGAGGCCAGCTCTGAACAACGGCTCGTCCAACGGGAACCTCCGTGGTGAAAGCATGAGGCGAGTCAGCAGCCATGAAGACTTTTCGAAGACTCACAACACGAATTCTGTCAAGCAAGAACTTCCGATACAGGTAAATGATAATATATATAGTATGAGTATACGTTTATTTTTTACATACCTAAGCCCTTCTTCGTACTAGTAACCTATTATTTCGCCGAGTGAGAAATTGAATTGAATATCTATTTATTGAACAACCTGTACCTACATAATTAGGGTGATGTAGACCTCTCTGTTAACAATAAAATACATATTTTTTATGGCTAAGATCACTTTTCTGGGATAAATCCGTTTTGTTAAAAATATAGGTCATCTTCATTTCACTATTCGTCTGATATTAATATGCTAAAGCACTTCGAATCAAGGGCGAAGCGACTGCGGTTCTTTGCGAACCTATGGCCAGACTCCTTTTGAACTGCTCATTCTGAGTGCTGTGGTCTTACCTACACAACCCAGCTATAGTCCGTGCACTAGAATAATGCCCTCCGACCCTGCACTCTGGCGGAGAACGTGGAAATCATTTTCAACACGGAATTCCCCGTTTTTTTTTTTTTTTTGTTTTTCCCCTGTCCAGTGGCAGCACTTTCCCCCTGTAATCCTTTTTCTAGCTGTGTGAACCGTCATAAAAACTTAGCTTTTTTCGTTATAAAAAATGATACTGTCATAAAAGCCATAGTGAATGAACGTAGCATTTTCCCGATTTTTGTAAAATCGGACCCCTGAGCGTGACTCCTTTGACTGGCTCCTTTGGCTCGTGTGTATTAGGATTTTTCTATGAAATTTTTTCTTGAAAATTAGGAGTACTTTTTTGAAAAGGTACAATGGGGTAAATAAGGAAATTTTTTTGAAGGTAGGTAGGTATAAAAGGAAAGATTGGAAACAAATGTTACTTATTTTATTATTTATTTATTTAGTACATATTATTATTTATTTAATAGTTCTGTAGAACAACTAAAGAGAACTGTTGAAGAGGGCACAGTTAGTTGCGCTGTAATCCCTAATCATATTAATGAGCAGACATTATTGCTTTTGTAGGTCAAATTGACTGACTGACTGGAAAATATTTCCGTTTGTCTTATGAAGTAAATTCATCAGTCACTCCGTCCGGTGTTATCTTCCGATGCAATTACAAAACGTTTGATAGAAAGTACTCAACAATAAAATTTTGTAATTATTTAATCGGATAATCTTGATTTACTCGAAATGAGCTTATCTTTGTGTGTTCCAAGTTCACAGTGGAATCCAGATGATTGGTATAATTAACAGCGACGTCACAAATGCTTACTAGTTCAAAGTGGAAATTAAATCTTGTTCTTTCTAATCACTTCGATATCGAAGTAAACCGACATTTGTTTCTTCCATTGCCCTCTCCGTATCTCACACGTTCCAACTAGGTGTAAATGGATCTTGGAGTTCTCTCTCTCTCTAGGATTATTGTTTATGGGCTGGGAATTCCGTTCTTTCCGGGAGATAAATGTTATCTGTGATGGAACGATGTCCTCAACCATAATATTTTTGCGTTTCAATTTCCAAGCGTTTATGTGGAGATGTACAAGTTGCCTCTCGCGTTTAGTGTTTCTGAACGAATTCGTTTCTGCACCTGCTGGTTTGTGCTCCTGCAAACCATCGCAAACTGATTAAACCGTTGGAGTTTTGATTTCATTGTATGTGGCTTGGTACAGTACTTTTAACAGGGTTCTCCATACAATCTGTGTGGTGCTGTTGTTGATGTAGAGGGAAATACCATTTTATTGATCACATTCTTTTTTTCCATAGCTCAAAAAAACAGCTCAGCCTCTCCACGAAAGGAACTCTTGTTCTCCTCTGAGGCACCTCCCGACCGAGCAACACATGCACGCAAATTCCACTGTAGGCTATGCCAGCGACCTCTATGACGAGAATGAACACGAAAGAAGGAGAAACTGCGAGAGGTTTGCCCCACAACATGGAGCCCCCAGGAGAAATGGTGGGCGTAGACATCGAACTAAACATCACCATAACTCTTCACAAGCCAAAGTAAGATATGTCAGTGATAAGCATGTTGATCAGTGATTAACCTGTTTTGAATTAGCAGTTTTCTTCATCCAATTAGATGCCTAGTAGTTGAAAAGGCTGGTTAAGGCAAAGCATGGTTTTTTAATCAACTACCTATGGTGGAAACTTCCGCAGTTCTGTAATCAGTAGATAGATGGATAGTCTAGTTTGGAGATGATTTTCTGACATTTTCTGTGCCACATGGTGGATCTATCTTGCCCTCATGGAATTCGAGCTGTCAATTTGTCTTCTCTAATTTCTCTCAATACTTAAGTATGGGAGAGTGAATTTGGGTACTGATTATTGAGCAGACTTTGTAAGATTAATTCATTCTTCAGGAAAACGAAGTGTATAGCGATCACACTGATAAGCGTGACTCTTCCCACATGGAAGAACTAAGTCATGGACAGAAATCTTCTGCTCCACCCATGCTGATATCATCTCCTCCACCTTCAGACTCTGAACCCATTCAGGTATACGATTTTCTCGCAGTTTGAATTATCTTGAGAGATTTCCTTAATTTAAGTATGAGTTTATTATGGAAACATTATTAATCGACTTGACTCTTTTTTCTGTATTGTAACTGTGAAATGCGGTTTTATTCAAGGACCCATCATGCATGGAGGACAGGTCGCCGTCGCCAATATCTGGGGTCGGAAGCCCAACTTTGGATCTGAACACACTGTACCATGGGACCATCTCTGAGGACGATGATCCAGTTCCAAGTTTCCAGTGGAATACGGTCTTGCCACCTGTGAGTCTCATTCTGTTATTAACGTTTCATCTCACGAATTTTCACAGTCGTCCCCACAGGAGGAACTTGCACACATTTTTTTATTATGGAAATCTAAAGTCGACGACATTTTTTCAAAATAACAATAAAAATCGAAATAATCCGTCCAACTTTGTTTTTGTTTGGTTGTTGGTTCCATTCTTCATCCTCTTCAAGGTATTTCCTTTTTGTTATACAGCGTTGTTGTCACTCACCTCTGTTGTGTAGAATAATATATGTTGAATCATCGCGGAAAATAACGAAAAGGAAACTTGTTACGTGAGCGTAGAGAACTGTGACGTCACATGCTTGTCAACCAGTCACAGAGCGTTTCGCGCAGATTCCCCTTCTCCCGATTTTCAAATTCGATTTTAATTATTACGGCAACATTTTTATCCATATTTGATACTTTTTCGTGAACTGTAGGTAAGAGTGAAAAACTGCGAATACAGAGGTGTATAGAGTAAAAAAAAACCAGTCATGCAGCATGACTTAATGAGCGAATTTTCAAAGAAATATTCGAATTAATGGCTATGGTTTTGAATAAAGGAAAACTTCGGTCTAAAATTTGGTTTTCTATGTATATTCTCTTCGTATTTATTTTAATTTGTACGTTTTGTCCATCCTGATTCTACCGTTTGTTTATTACGTAATTGTACTAAGTGCTTATTTATTTGATCGCTGTGGGTAAATTCAAGGAGTTGTACTAATCGTTTGCCTCCCCCTTTTTTGCTTCGAACTCTCGTCTTCAATTAATACTTCTCACATATTTCAATCTGACCACTCTAAGGGGGTGGGGGGTAAGAGTTTAAAGATTATCCTAGTTTTGGGTAATTTTTGCGCACTTTAAATGCTCTAATTTAAGAACGGATTTAGATATCTAAAATCCGATTTCACTATCGTGTTCAGCGTGCAAAAACCTTTAAAATGAGGGGTCACTTGTTAGAAAATAACATTTTGGGGATTTTTGGGTAATTTTTGCGCACTTTAAATGCTCTAATTTGAGAACGGATCAAGATATCTAAAATCCGATTCCACCATCGTGTTCAGCGTGCAAAAACCTTTAAAATGAGGGGTCACTTGTTGGAAAATAACATTTTGGGGATTTTTGGGTAATTTTTGCGCACTTTAAATGCTCTAATTTGAGAACGGATCAAGATATCTAAAATCCGATTCCACCATCGTGTTCAGCGTGCAAAAACCTTTAAAATGAGGGGTCACTTGTTGGAAAATAACATTTTGGGGATTTTTGGGTAATTTTTGCGCACTTTAAATGCTCTAATTTGAGAACGGATCAAGATATCTAAAATCCGATTCCACCATCGTGTTCAGCGTGCAAAAACCTTTAAAATGAGGGGTCACTTGTTAGAAAATAACATTTTGGGGATTTTTGGGTAATTATTGCGCACTTTAAATGCTCTAATTTGAGAACGGATCAAGATATCTAAAATCCGATTCCACCATCGTGTTCAGCGTGCAAAAACCTTTAAAATGATGGGTCACTTGTTGGAAAATAACATTTTGGGGATTTTTGGGTAATTTTTGCGCACTTTAAATGCGCCAAAACCCTCCTTAGAGTAGGCCAATTTCGCCCATCTTCGAACTTAGCCTTTCGATTGCCAAGATAGATTTTTTGTGCAAATTTGAGCTGTTTATCTCAATTCTATCGAGAGTTATCGTCTGGAGTGACACATATATAAATAAATAAATATATATATAAATATATATATATATACATATAAAAAAGTGTTAAATTTCAGGAATCGTTTTAGAATGGTCTGAAACGGATTTCTATGAAGAAAATTTCCAAAAATTTATATTATTTAAATTTCGAAGCCATTGCAATAGCTTCATTTTCTTTGAAAATTCGCTAAAAGGTTTCATACAGAATTTCAGATGGGAGCAAGTTCCTCATTCTGTGACAACATAACCAACAACAATTTTGGAATGTAGGTACAGACCATCAAGTTATTCGTTGTTCGATATGGAGTTCTATCTTAGTTACTACCTATTGTGTCTAGGCTTATTGGTTAACCTTGATATGCTGTTTCTCTAGCCTCCTTATGTCAGAAATCAATGTACATGCAGTAGGTAGTTGATTTCTTATTATTAATCTCCTTCTAGAGTGATGAACGAATGGTTTCTCCTCGAAGCTCGTTAATCGTCACTCGTAGAACATACACTGCAGTGCACGCCTCGTTTGAAGATGATCCTTCGATTTTGGACCTCACAACTCAAATCAATAAGTAAGAAATCCTTATGCAAACTACTCATATGATGAAGTGTTCTGTGTATAGGTCTGCATTATCTTTCCAATAAACCTCCGATGACTCTGTGCCGCATTCCTTTGACTCGTGAATTGTTCTGCACAGCTTGAAACGAAAACTAAAGAAGTACGATGAAGGGTTTCAGCGAGAATTCGGTTATAAACCTTCCCATGCTGACAAAATGGCCAACCCAGACACCAAGAAGATGAGTACCACACTAAATAAACTGAAGAAACAGCTGAAATGTAAGTCGATATAAGGAGAAAACTTTCAGTCATTCTACATGACCATATGAGCGAATTGTCGAAATGTCATCCGATAACATTTTTGTTGATTTAATAGCAGTGACTGTGATTATAGCACTTTTTGTGGTTGTATACCAATTTTTGGTGGTATTGCCATTCTTACCGATTGTATCATTCATTTTTGAGTCTGTTAAACTCAAATTTGACTTAGTACCTACCTATCTTCCTTCCGTTAATTACTGGACCTCGAGTTTTCCCAAAGTTTTGTTGCTGCAGTTTTGGAAATCGGATGCATTTTTGAACACTGCTTTCCTTGAATTTCGTCCCTTATGTATAGTATTTGCTTTATTTACCTACCTACCTTCTTTTTAATTTTCAGCTACCAAAGAGAAGAGTTTCAAAATAGCGCACGAAAACAAGGGTCTGAAGGAAGAAATTATTCAAGAAATTGAGAAGGTAATTGAAGACATGAAGTCACTGTCGATTCAGGACACTAATGAACCCACTTATAAATTTTGGTATCCCTGGTGGCAATTTTAGTGTAAAATGAGGAATGGACGTCCATTTTTTTTTTAATTCTTTCAAATAAATTATAGGTCTAACGGAGAGCTTACCAAAAAAGTGCTATAATATGATGGGTCGGATATGAACGGAAGTGGGTGAACAAGGGGAAGGGAAAAGCGTGCAACGACAACTTGTACGTGTTGCCCTCTCGCTTCTGCACATGGGAACCGAGTGAGAGGGAGATAAATGTATACCAGATGACGTCACGCATTTTTTTTTCTTTAGCTTATTCCCGCCCAAGTACTGGGATTTGGGAGCTGAAAATTTGGAAATAGTAGTTTCGAGAGTGTTGAAACCGATTCTGAGGTCAAAAGCAGCAAATTCCGACCCATATCCATTCCTCATTTTATTGTAGTATATATAGTTCTGAGTCCGTGAAAGCAGTGGATATCTTGATATGCGTAGAATACTTATTTAGCGGTGAGCCTACAGGTCGGTGTAGCCCCTGGCTTCCCAAACTCCTAATTTCCACCTATCCCGGTCCAAGGGTTGTGTTCCTCTCGTTCCCGCAACACGCAGGTTTCTCATTACGTCATCCTGCCATCGATTCCTTCTGGACTCCATTCTTGCTCTCATCATGCCCCTTATGCTTATCAGTGGATCCTGCATGCTTTTATGTGGCGTACTAATTCCTCGTTACAGTGTTTTCTACTCCCCGGTTCGGTTCGTTCTCATTCTCCATCGGCTGGTGACTTCAGGGATACCTCTGTAAATCCTCCCTATTATCTTCCTTTCGAAAGTTCTCGGTCTTCTTTCATCCGCTGCAAGTAAAGTCCAGGTTTCTGCACCAAAGTGTACAACTGGGCGTATCAAAGTTCTATACTAACGGAGTTTTTTGGCTCTGGAGATTAAACGAGAGGAGAACAGCTTTATGTTTGAAAAAAAGGCTCGGTTGGCCCATTAAGTCTGATTTTGACTTTCTCTGAGACAACATTCTGGCAAGTGACTGCTTCCTCGTTATTGAAACTTTCCACTTCCTGGAACTCGTATTCTCCAAGAACCAGGTTGTGGGAAGCTGGGGGATTGGCACTTACGGGGACTATTTTGAGGTACAATATGTTGAACAGATTTTCAGAGCAATAAAGTCCTCAGTTTCATTGGCAGGGCACTCAGTGTTAAGAAAGTGAGTTACAGAAATACTGGATATACAATAAAATACGTTATTTGTAGGTAGTAAATATTAGTCTAATGTGTACGTAATATATTCTAACATCCTGATATTGGTCTAGTCAATGAATATTCTTGTTATTCTGCAGCGCCTGAACGAGAAAAGAATTTCTGCGGGTCGTGGAACTATGTTGGAAGTAATGAACCACGATCAGCTTGTCGACGAGAAGGCGTCCATGCAGAAAGCTCTTCTGCAGTTGGAAGCCTCGTTCGGGCGACCTTCTACCCGTGAGGAAAGGGACATGGTCCGCGGCCTTTATGATCGCTACAGGCTCGTCAAGCGGATGATCCTAAGGCACGCTCCGGTAAATTGTTATTTTGACATTACTTTGTTTGGTATAAGCACAGGGTATTCTCCTTAATAAGGTGAAAACTGAACCGTAGACGTCTCAAGTCCCATTGCTGAAAGTTGTTCACTGTTTTTGTTTTCACTTCGTAACACATAAGTGAAATCAAACGAATCCCATAGCTAAATTGTAGATTTGACTCCCGTGAAATCAGAGTGGAGCATTTGTGGAACTGACTGTTAACTATAAAATCGCTGCATACCAAAAAATTGCCCATGTTACGCCTCCAGCCAATCGCTATAGTTGATGTTCTAAATCTCAATGGAGCTTTTTTCTTTCTCAAAAACCTATTTAAAAAACTGTCTTTTTGTGTGTGTTGCCCTTCAAAAAGTACCCAGTACCCTGCAAGGCAGCCTGTCAGTAGTTTGGATCATGCTATCAGTAGTTTGGGGAACTATCGATAGTTCCAATAGTTTTCTAACTCACCGTTTCCTAATCTGCCTTACCTATAAGTACAATTTGGAGACAGTGCAGTTCACCTCAATCTTCGGTAGTACCTACCTATTTTTAACACCATTTCTTTGAAAACCTTATTGTTCTAGTATTATTTTATTGAGATACCAGATTGAACATAGTAAGCTGAAAGTTTTTGAAATGATCCCTGTAGTTTAATATGTAAACTCTGTGGTCCTTTTTAAGGATGTAGGTACCTACCTAAAGTTCTGAATACTTTTTTCAAAAATGAATCATTTGTATACAAGTAATCATTTTTTTATTTGCACTACGATTACCTAGATATGTGGGTTTAAAGAAAAATATAGGACCTAGAGTTTTTTCATCTTAATTTACTCAATTTTTTTAAATTAAACGAAAAAAATGGTTTGGGATATTCTGATTTTATTTGGAAAAGACAGATTTCTGTCTTCTTTTGATTTTTTGTTGGTTTCGGTCGCGATAGTATTTAAAAACGCTGCAGATTTCTACACAAAGGTTTGTTATTTACCTCTGTAGATTCTCATTCTGCGTAGATCGCTGTTTTCGGTGGTCAGTACCCTCGAGCTCCCCCCAGGAAAGCCCTAAATCGAATACTGGAGCCGGCCCCGGAATAAAAGTTTCATACAAATCCATGGGATTCAATAATTCAATCATTAATTATTTGTAGATATTCATGAAGCATAAGAAAAATAAACCGTTGTGTAATAATTCGCCTGTGTACGTAGATAGTATAATAAACCGTTGTGTATTTGAAGCATTATTGGGTAAATTAAAACAACGGTAAATTATACACAGATTTACCGTTGTTATAATTTACCCAATAGGTAATGCTTCAAAGTTTGTTCAAGTTGCAAAAGTACCTGTCAACAAAATCCAAAAGATCCATCATTTTTCAAATGAAATATTATCATAGAACAACCAACTCTACTTCAGCCATTCCGTGATTATAATCACGTGCTCCTAGCTATGGCATCTTAGCCCGATTTATACCATTTGATTCACGATATGTAGACGAAGCTTTTCAGTGCAAACTAACGGCGGTCGTACAATGCTCCGGGTGGTCTCAAAAAATCATTTAGTTCAAGTTAAAAACGTAAAAAACCATACCCTTCTGTTGAAGTTTTCCAGCTACGGCGTTCTGATAATTTCAGCCCCCTATTTTTCACCCCTTAGAGATGACTGTCAGTAACGCCGAGCTTCGAGGACCAACTAGACCCCAAACGGGACCTACTGGCCAAATTTCATTAATTTTGGTTCATGTTAACTAAGAAAAGTGAGAAGTACGGCGGATGGACAGAAATTTTCTTATTGCATTTTCGGAAGCACCTTATTGCACTTTTCTACATACCTTGAAACGGAAACCAAATTTTGAGGGGGTGTTAATTTTTTTTTTTTCCTTGCTCGATCCAAAGGTTCATTATTGAAAATAATAAAACAAAATGATGGCTCTTTTGGATTTTGTTGATAGGTACCTACTTTTGCAACCCGAACAGACGTTGAAGTATTATTGGGTAAATTGTTACACAACCGTCAATTATTGCACAACGGTCTATGATACTATCAACGCAGAAGGGGCAGCTATACAGGTAAATAATAAACCTTTGTGTAGTAATTAGCAGCGTTTTTATTGGATTTTCGAATTCTTCATACCTTGAAACGTATACCTACAAATTTTGAGGGGGTTAAAATTTTTTTTTTTTCCATGCTCGATTCCAAAGGTTCATTATTTAAAATAATAACTTAAAAATTATCGCTGCATATCGGATCATCTCTAAACGGTTTTCTATGTTTCAGTCGAAGGTCAAAGAGAGTATCACTGAGCTTGGGACCATTTTGGAACACGAAGCCATGGAGTTCGCTCCTTCGCCGCCGCCATCTCCGCCACACGCCGTCGCTCCTTGTGTGCCGCAGCCTCCGCCTTCCTTAGCCGCTCCAGCCGTCGCGGATTCTCCTGAAAGGAAAACTCCGGAACTTGTTCTTGACAACCTTCACTCCTTACCACTGTACGTCAGCCGCTTTTATTACCCTGAATAAACTTCATATATTAATGTACACCTTGTACCATTCATTTAAGTTTGTATATCAATTTTTTTCTGCTTCAAGTAAACGTTTTTACCTGTCTATTATGGAATCAGTGTCATTGAAAGTATTTCTTGCCACCAAGTGTTTGGCAGTTGGCGTTGGCACTGTTCCATGAAAAACTAGTAAATGGAATGGCAAGCATACAGCAGAGAAGAATCGACTGTCTTGGCAGCTAACTCTACTTTCGTTTTATCTACCTACCTCTGACGCTTTTCTCTACTTAGATCTATTGTTGTCTGGAACATCGACTCTCTCTATATAACTATGTATATAGTTTGTTTTATTCACTACCGGTATATATGTGTAGGTAGGTATTCGCATTTCAACTTATGGTTTTTGTTATTTTGTATTTGAAAATCGTACACCACTCTCAAGAAAGCTCTCAGTTATTCCTTCAGATGGTCTAATACCCCCTTCCGTATCTCTTATTCCATAAAACACATCAATAGGTACGCAATTTTTGGTTTATTATTTTCAATAATGAACCATTGGAATCGAGCATGAAAAAAAAAAAATTCTTACCCCCCCTCAAAATTTGATGGTTTACGTTTCAAGGTATGTAGAATCCAAAACTGCAATAAAAATATTTCTGTGTGTCCGCCGTACGCCGTAAGAAAAGGGCCACTTTTCTTAGTTACCATGAAAAAAAATTGATGAAATTCGGGTTATAGGTTCCGTTCGGCGTCTAGTTGGTCCTCGAAGCTCGACGTTACTGTGAGTCATCTCTAAGGGGTTCAAAATAGGGGTTGAAATTTTCAAAACGCCTATACCATTTTTTTACGTAAATATTTTTACGGTTTTAAATAGTTCTTGAACTTGCGAGTTTTTTAAGACCATCCGGAGCATCCTACGTCCAGCCGTCCGTTCACAGTAAGGCCCCGAAGTTTGCACCGACAGGCATTTTCGACTCCAGTGTGAATGAAATAGTATACAATTCAAACCAAATCTCGTAACCAGAGACGCGCCCACAATAGGAATTTGTGAATACGGCCAATCATTGGTAGGGATCACCTGATTATATTGGCGGAGTATGAAGTCGAGTTGGTTGTTCTGTGATATTATTTAATTTGAAAAATGATGGCTCTTTTGGAGTTTGTTGGTAGGTAGTGAAACTTGAACAAACGTTGAAGTATTATTGATGGGTAAATTATTACTACGGTAAATCATTACTCAACGGTAAATTATTACACAACGGTTCATTATACCATCTACGTAGAAGGGGCTGGAGTTTGTTGGTAGGTACTTTTGCAACTTTTTTCACTCCTCATCAACAATTTCTTTTCAGAACTTCATTATGTGTGTTTCTTTTTGTTAGGTACTGTTTTTTATGTTCATAATCATAATGTGAGGCTAACATAAGTCATAAAACTTATCTATGATTCATTGTTTTCAGTGGTATGAAGAATAAAAAAGTTAATTTATTCAATGGTTAAGGATTTTCTTTTGGAATTGCTCGTCAGCATACCCTTGTTGCAAGAAAGTAACAAGACTTTACCTGTAACATTTGCAATTTGACGACCAAAATGTTCATTTCGTGAGTTGGGATAGTTTCAAAACCATCCGCTCTACTGCTCCACTGTATTCTGCCCGTGTGGGCTAACATAGAATCGTCTATATGCCACGGAAATGTACCTACCAGAAGTAAGAACCATAATCTGTCTCGATAGCTAAACTGTTTGTGGGGAACAAATACCCATAACGTGAGTCAAATGCAAACATAATTGGAAATGTTCTCTCAAGTTAAAACATGCTAAAATGGGGGTAAGAAACTTCACCATACCTATATTATGTATTCAGAGTAGCTCACCCCTTGGGGGGGGGGGGGGGGGTCGCATGTGGGTTTTGCCTGAATTGGACTTATGGTTAGTTTCGTTTGGACAAGTGCGAGCATGTTTTCCCATACAAAAAAAACTTTGCATTGTCCCAAAACGTATGGTTGTTAATAACTAGCTCGAATTTATTTTTCCTCTAATCTCTCAGCCAGGTTTTTTAATTTATGTTTCACACAGTACCAGGCGTTTTCTTGTTACCTACTGGATACCTTGCTGGTACCTTCTACCGCGTCGATCCCCATCAAAAACCTGATTTCCCTCCACTGGAAATTCAACTGAAATATTGCCGCTTGATTCTTGACCATGTTAGTAATGTTTTGGTTTATTATTTTCAATAATGAACCATTGGAATCGAGCATGAAAAAAAATTCTTACCCCCCCTCAAACTTTGATGGTTTACGTTTCAAGGTAGGATGTAGAATCCAAAACTGCAATAAAAATATTTCTGTCTGTCCGCCGTACGCCGTACGGGCCACTTTTCTTAGTTACCATGAAAGAAAATTGATGAAATTCGGGTTATAGGTTCCGTTCGGGGTCCAGTTGGTCCTCGAAGCTCGACGTTACTGTCAGTCATCTCTAAGGGGTTCAAAATAGGGGTTGAAATTTTCAAAACGCCTATACCATTTTTTTTAGGTGAATATTTTTACGGCTTTAAATAGTTCTTGAACTTGCGAGTTTTTTAAGACCATCCGGAGCATCGTACGTCCAGCCGTTCGTTCACAGTAAGGCCCCGAAGTTTGCACCGACAGGCATTTTCGACTCCAGTGTGAATCAAATTGTATACAATAACAATTCAAACCAAATCTCGTAACCAGAGACGCGCCCACAATAGTTAATTTGGCGGAGATGAAAATCATTGCTAGGGATCACCTGATTATATTGGCGGAGTATGAAGTCGAGTTGGTTGTTCTGTGATATTATTTCATTTGAAAAATGATGGCTCTTTTGGAGTTTGTTGGTAGGTAGTGAAACTTGAACAAACGTTGAAGTATTATTGATGGGTAAATTATTACTACGGTAAATCATTACTCAACGGTAAATTATTACACAACGGTTCATTATACCATCTACGTAGAAGGGGCTGGAGTTTGTTGGTAGGTACTTTTGCAACTTTTTTCATTCCTCATCAACAATTTCTTTTCAGAACTTCATTATGTGTGTTTCTTTTTGTTAGGTACTGTTTGTCATCGGCAGAATTATTTTAGCAACATTCAACTCGTGATTTAGGTAGGTACCTAGTAACGAGTACGGGGTTAGGTACTAACCTACGGAGGGTCTGCGATCTACATGATATGTATAGAATAGTACATATTATATTATATAGACGGGTTATCTATACATAGAGCTGTGATCTGTAACGGAAGGGTATTCTATACAAAATAATAAACCGTTGTGCAGGGATTTGCAGCGTTTTTCAGTCCAACTCTTCTCGGAAACAAAGGGCTGATCGTGCAGAGTCCCAAGGAAAACAATCCATGTGGGAGGTTGAAAATGATAGCCAATGAATGTTCAGCTGGGCATACAAGGTCATTCCGTCTGTCTAAATGGTGGCCACTTCAAAATCGTACCGTGTGGGGAAAATGGCACAGATGATGTGGAGTGATGGGCTCCGTTGGATATTAAGCCATCTGATGGAATGACAGCTCCATCCATGGCAGTGTGTGGGGGAAAACGTAGTCCAAATCTGCATCAGTCTTCCGTGGCAGTCCTATCGGTGTTGATTGTTGATAAGTTTGAACTGCCTTGCGTGTGACAAGTCACCAACCCAGACTACCATGACAAGGTGAAGAGAAAAGCAGTCTAAATGCTCCAGAGCAAGTTCTTTCATCAAATGGACGTGGGTGGACTTGTTTCTGTTTATTAAAGTTCAAGCATACGCAAATACCCACCAACAGAAGTACCTCTTCATCCTTCACGCCCCCGCACCGTCATCATATTGCACAGCACGGGTACACCTGGTGTGGAGCGGTCGTTTGTGACCCCATCGCTCCATTCGGACGTCATCAGTTTGGAGTGACCGTGTATGAGCTAGGAATTTTAGAAAAGTTCGACCCTTATTGTTCTTTTACCTCTTCCTTTTGACTAAGGGTTACGGCTAATTTCTATAATTATTTCCTACTCAAACGTTTTGAATACGACCTACCAATTTGATAATGAATAATTTTTTTTTTTAATAATCGATAATATTTCAGCTATATCAGTAACATAACAACTGAGCTTAGCCCATCAAGTTAGTTTGCTATAATATTATTCAACTGTTTGTAGAGTTTTTAGCCCAGTGGCTGTAACTCAAGAGAACACTCAATCACTACACTTGTCACATCACAAGGTCAAAAGGTTTTGTTCTATCAAGCCGCCGGGTGGCGTTGCTGTTGTCTAGGAGTCGAAGAACTTCCGGATTCATGTGTTCATGAAGCCGCTGTTCTTATTTAATCGCATGTTGCTTGGCCACTTCGCTGACAGATTCCATCTTGAGGTCTCGATGGAGGTCATCATTTCTGATGTACCAAGGGGCGTTGACAATACTCCTCAGTACCTTGTTCTGAAAAATTTGTATTATCTTGCTGTTTGTCTTTTTAGTACAGCCCCAGAGCTGGATACCATAAGTCCACACAGGTTTTAGGATTTGCTTGTAGATTAGCAATTTGTTGTGTACAGATAGTTCAGAATATCTACCTAGCAACCAGTAAATTTTTTTGAACTTGATATTTAACTGATCTTTTTTTTTAAATCACATCCATTAATCCATTCCATCTTAAGCCCCGTTTACACGAGCGGACCGGGCCGGATAAATCCGAGGAGTACAGTAAGTGCGTACTTCCGCCCTGACGTGTAAACGCTCCTCCGGACCGGTTATGGGCGTTCCCACTTGCTAGGGAGGCCCGATGGAAATTCCTTCGGATCTAGGGTCCCCCCACCCGACGATCCTACTCTCCCCACCCGTTGGCCCTGTCACCCTGTGATGTAAACGCATATCCGCTCAAGATCTTCTCCAGGACTAGGTAACTACATCCCTATAAACATGCATAATTATAGTTTAAAAAACGCTGTGAAGTCCTTGTCACATGGGTTTATTATTCTATTGGACAACCTACAGAAATGTTGGCTGTTCATTGATTGTTTCTTTCATGTGAAATAATTATTGAAATAGCCGTTTATGATGGTTTCCACCAATTTTGGCCCCCAAAACACGAATTAGGAAAGCTCCTTTTTTTTTTTCAAATTATCTTTGATCATTGGTAGTGCCATTTAGTTGTCTTGATTCACCTGTTGACACTTTTTCTAGTGTTATTATACAAATTGATGGTGATTTCAGACAATTTCTGACACTGCTGGCGGAAAACTAGTCTGTACACGGTCTGGTCGTGTAAATGGCTGTCCTAGGGGAAGGAAGCCCCGCCCCCTCGGAGCAAGTCAGGAGGCTCCTAGCTAGGAGCATCGGAGTATCCGGCCCGGTCCGCTCGTGTAAATGGGGCTTTAATTTGGCATCAAGAGTCATGTCTAAGTACTGCTGTATTAGCGTAGGGGATCTGTTGTTCATTCATCATGACTGGTATCGTTGTTATGTTCTTGTTCGTAAAGTTAGTATGAGTAGATTTCAGTTCATTAAGCTTCAGTCGCCATTTTTTGGTCCAGGCGCTTACATCATCAACTGAATGCTGTAATTTCCTAGTTGCTTCCTCTACTGAGTCACTAACCGCAAGTATGGCAGTATCATCAGCAAAAGTTGCGATTGTCGTGTTTTTTACATCACGTGTATACAGAAGGTATAGTAAGGGCCCAAGTACGCTTCCTTGAGGGACACCTGCCCTTATTTTCTTGAGACGAGTATTCTCCTTCATGTTCCTTCTGAAATGTCTTTCAGAAAGATATGATTTCAAAATTTGAAAAAATGGCTTCGGTAAGTCTCTCTCAAGTTTGTACTCTAACCCTTGATGCCAGACTTTGTCAAAAGCTTGGGAAACATCCAGGAAGACACTTGCACAAACTTGTTTCTTTTCTAGACAAATAATGAATAATAACAATATTTTCATCTTGATGAGTTCATCTATAGACTCATTTTGTTCCAGAAACGAGTTGTTGGAGATGCAGAAATCAGCCAGGGAAGAGAAAAAACGGCTCCGGCGCTGCTTGAAGGACTCGGAACACGAGTTCCAATCCAAAACGGGTCGGAAACTGCAGAAAGAAGACCGCGACCCGAATGACACTACCTACGCAGAATACAAACAAGCGAAAGCCAAACTTCGGCTCATAGACGCCCTGATCAAGAAACACAAGTGAACTCATTTCAAAATTATCTACCTACTATTCCTATATTTCTGACACTTTCAGTTGTCCCTTAAGAGCTCCGACAATTGTTTGTGCTTCCCCTTGAGAACTTCGGGCGACCTTCCCTCTTGTCGGGAACGCCCTTCGTATACCTTACATTTATAAATTATTATTATTATTACTACCTATTTCGTTTTGTGAGATCCGAGACCTGTTCCGGTGGAATGTTTCAATGGTGGTTTGGTAGGTACTTTATTTATGATTCTTTGATGAAGATCGTTTATATTTTTTGGTTGGGCAATTTATGAAGGGCATTTTGGAATTTAGTCGTAGAATCTACATCGATTTCTTCTACTACATATGTTACGAATCCGTCGACTTGAGTCAATTTAGCTCATTGCTCGGGATTCTGTTTTTCATTATTAATTTATTATCATCGTATCAGTATTCGTAGCGTTATTAGTTTCTTGTTACGTTTTATTAAGCTATTGATGTTCCTGTTATACTCTCGTTCGGCTTTCTGTATGTACTGCTGTGTATTTGTTGTTCCTATGATCATGACGATTTTACTTCATTCTCTCTTGGGACAGCTCAGGGATTCTTCAAATTCTGTGTCGAACAAGCTAAAATTCGCTGTTGATTTGAAGAAACCCAATAACGTATGTTAAAAAACTTGTTCCCCCCCCCCCCCCCCCCAAATTGACATTGTAGTTGTAGTTATTTCAACAACGAAACATTTTATGAAAACAAGTTTTAATAAATACGGCACTTCGGTGCTTAAATGTTAGTATTAGAAGAGTGTCCTTATCTAACTAATATCGCACATGGTGTGTGCGACTTTCAAATTCACGAATTAGTACAAATGAGCAATTTAATATCAAATTTTTTCATTCGTGTTTTGAGTACGAATTGGTGTTTTTTCTAGAAGCAATAACATTTATCTTAATTCTCCCTCCCAAATTGTGGAGGGTCTTGGATCAAACCGCCTTCGAATTTTTTGTATTGAAATGTTTTTTGTAATCTGAGTACCCAACTCATGATTGGCTCTAAGGTATGACTTATTTAAAAGTTTGAATACTTACGACAAATCTTTGAATGAGATCTTTAGCTGAGAACGTGCCAGTGAGGTTTAAATCGATGCTGTAGAACTCCCCGATTATTGCACATTTCTCAGTTTGCAGTTAGGGTCATCCTGAAGTAATTCTTTCGAAATTGTTTCTTGATATAGCACTTTGCGTGATGACCTAACGCTAGGGCAAGCCTAGCTGAAAGTAGTTCATATAAAGATGAATTAGTTTTCGTATGTTTGTACCTTATTGTATGGCTACTTTTAATAGCTTTTTGATGCTTTTGAAAGCAAAATATGAATTTAGGCCTTGTTAAGCTGAATACAGTCGCAATTGATTCATTTTGTGAAGTTGATCTGCACTCGCTGTAAATGAGTTTTGTCAAACAGTAACCATTTGTAGGTGAAGCTCTTGTAATTTGGAAATACATTATCTTAAAATGTGACAATTTACGCTGAAAACGATTTTAAAAAGAGCAAAATTATATAATCCGTATTATTAATATACGGTTTGTGAAGGCGCGTCAACAGGCTTGGACAATGAAATTGATGGTAGTCAACTTTTGGTAGATCGGGCTGGGGATCACGATCACGTAAATCCAGGTTCACATGGGGGAGATATCTCTTACGGCAATGTGGTCACCCGTTGTCAGCGCAAAACATAAAATCAAACTTGTGGATACTATTTACAAATCCCCAGGCGCCCGCGGCGTCTGCATTAAGATAACTGCACAACGCTCTTTCCCACGAATGTGAACCACTTTGAAGACATCGTGGTTGATTCAAGTGTTTTTGACCAATCTTGTGTTGAAACGTGCTACTCCATCCAAATGTTTTTGATGAAGAATTTGAAGCAGGTTTTCGAATATCCCGTTTCGACCAAAGTGAATCGTCTCAGCTTCTCTTTTGCATTGCGATGCGTGCTTTCGGTATTTTTGTGGCATCTCCGGGAAAGTCAACATTCGGAAAAATTACATGTGGTAGATTTTTTAACAACTAGAAATAATTAACATACTATTGGTCTCCTCGAACAATATAATATGCGACTCTCTCGAGGTTTATTCGCTCCCTTCATGATTTCAAAAATTGTTGACGGTGAATGAAGATTGTCTAGTCGGTAATGATTCAGGCTCGTAAAATGTTAAGGACTGACGAGATTGTAAAAGTTCCAAATTGTTAGTGGGTTTGAATGAAAGTTGGACATTCATTTTATTTTTCATGTGCATTTTATCAACTTTCAGAAGCATTATTTATTTTTGCCGATGCATAACCCTAAGTTACGAATGTTTGAACTAAAAATTGAACTTGAATACTTATCAACACGAAACAGAAATGTAGTTGAGCAAACGAAACTTTCAGTTTTTCACAAAATCTTTTCAAATTAAGAACTACTGACAATTATTTTTCATTATACATTCATTTCCGTAATGAGTATTGAATTTCTCACTTAATTTTCAAGCATTGTTAACTATGTTTTGTTATTTCTAATAACATGAATTAATTTCAAAAGCCCAGCAATACTTTGTCATGACGTTGAGTGACATTAGACTGATTTTAATTGTGTAGAATTAATCATAAGAGTTTTTATTTTAACTGAAAGACTTGGGTATTTGTTGAATATCGTAAAAAATATATTTTTCATTCACATTTTATTTTGACTCTATTTATTTTTTTTCCGAAAGTTGAAACGTGAATTTTGATTTAGTTTGGCTGATTAGTACTTGGGAACACTGTAGAGTAGTTTTAAGGCAAAGGGATACTTACAGAAAATATATATTAAAAATATGCCTAACTGCTCCATGTTTTAGGAGCTGATATTGTTATGATAATAATAATTATTTGATGTTTATAACTTGTTGTTATTATGATTAACGATAAAACACAATCCCTCAAATATCAAACTTTTTTTTTAAGCTTAGCGGTTCATTATTTTCTGGTTACCTACAGTAAGTAGTACAGTGTGTAGTCATCCCCAATGTCTATCTACCATGCAATATCGTCATGTTTTTTCTAAGCGCATTATTAAAAAGAAGTCGCTATAATTTGAATAAAGATTTAATTTACCATACTTCATTTTTCATTTCTCCTGTCCTGATTACATACCTTCCTGTATCATCATTTTGTAACGTCCTTTGAATTATTTGATCGAAACTGGGTTCATCCATACAATCTATAAGTTTCATGATCATCCTTCGTTATGAACACAGAAAAACCTAGGAGATAGCTCAAGTGGATAGCGGATGTTGGATTGCATACAATTATATTCGTATAAACAATTTGTGTCGTACGTGTAAAAAAATGGGTTAGTTGAAGTTTACAAATTTTTTTCGTCAAACGCCTTTGAACAATTTGAATTTCTTGAAGTATCCCTGCACTTCACTTTTTGGGTAGGGTTTGACAACCAAGCACGTGGGTATGTTCTCGGGCTGCTCCAACCACAGTTTGTGGTCGATGTTGTTCTCTTTTAGTTTCTCTGCCAAGGCGTTCAACGCAGCTTCTGTTGGAACCTGAATAAAGAGCCATCAATACTTAATTATTTTTGCACGAGACGTATAGTAATAATTGATAAAAGAAAAACACTTGAAGCTTACGTATGCCTGTGATGGCATCCATGTAAAAGAAGTCTATCTTAATTTGAAGATTTTTCAAGGGTGAAAGTGTGTGCAACCACGTATCAAGTCAAGGTGAACGTAACTATAGGACGGAACTTAAATATTCCATTAGGTCAGCGACGGATAAAGAAATGGGGGGGGGGGGGGGGCTAAGGCCCCATTCGCCCGAAATATACAGTGGATAAAGTGAGCTCTCCAAACAAACTATTCTACTGTATTAAATAGGTACCTATATCTTGACCCGAATCGTCTTTATTAATTTATTATCCTACTTTTACCAGCACAATATGAATAGAGTAAAATAATTGTTATCAATCACATTTCAATGTAAAAATAATTGAGTGTACCTACCTTTCTTTCTTAGGAAAATTTTTATGAATAAGATTTTATTTAAAATAATGCAGTTCGATATCGATTTAATAGACCAAAATATACGTAGGAATCCCCCGTTTTGGGGTTAGGATTTTTTCAAACATCCCACCCCCATATACTAGACCCGCCATTAGGTTGTATGGGGCTGTTGTCATAGCAACCACATACTTATCCCTGTAGGGCAACACGGCCCTCCTGTGTTTGAATGTTTACTTGCACTAGTGTTGATACGTTCTGGACTCATGTTGAGAAATGGTGGTCAAATTAGGGTACAGGCAAAGAACTCCCCCCCCCCCCCCCCATCCAGTGCTGCCTTCACTTGAGCCCATGTTGATGAGGTCACAGGTTTGAAGGTTGAAACAAGGTAAATAATGGATATTAATTTGCTTTGTCTTTTCTTCTCTCCATCCCTTCTCATCTGAAATTCCTTCCCTTTGCTCTTTAATTCTTTGTTCAACCAACCAATCATAATATTCCGTTCAATATAATTATTATTTGAAGCACTGAACCTTATATAATTATCCTTGATTAGTTTTTAAATTGTGTTTATTAAAGCAGGCAAGTCCCTATATTACCTACTGCTTTAAATTACACAAAGAGGGAACAGTTTTGCTCTTACACACATGAAGAAATAAATTTCGACAAACCCATTCAATGCAATGCAATGCAAAATTATCTTTTTCGTGCTGTCCCCCTGGGGCTAGCTCTGAGCAAGTTCAGATGTTCCTTGGGGCGAACTTGGTTGGTGTAGGGTGAGCTCTCAACATGCCTGCTCGGCGCAGGGGGAGCCTGCAGCTTATTCGGTGCACGGGCAACTCGAAACGTCGAGGGCGCATGCGCTGAACAGTAGGGCTCAGCTACCCCTGGTCTTTTCATGGGCTTGCTCGGAGGGCCACACCAAATCATCTGCCTAGGAACAGCACGATCCCGAGCCCGGTAGCACTTGGCCCGGAGATTGCCCTGGCTGGATTCGCTAGCGCTGGACCATCATGGAATGAATTACTTCATTGTGCGAGGCCTACCTATGGTTAAGAAGTGCTTGTGTGGTCCTCGTTTTGCGTTAACAACTGGTGTAAAAATGTTCATTGTTCTCACCTGCATTCCTAGTCTCTAGGTACTTATTTCAGTTGTATAACACCAGCGAGTTGTAGCTCCTTGTCCCTAGCTTCACCAAAATGGTGACCCCGAGTTTGACATCTGCAGTTTTGACTACTTACCTGCTTCGACGTCTGGAGCTGCGCAGAACGGTAACGCGGTACCAAACGCTTTTGAAGGATTTCGTCTGGTCGAGTTGAATTCTACTTACGGATGGCCATGGATGGTGACTCTTCCGAGCTTGGGCAGAGTGCAGGTGGCGAAAGCCCCCTGAGCTTCCTCATTCGGTGGTGACAGTGAAAATAGGGCCGATCTGGCGTAAACAAGTGAAAATATTGTTTGCCCAGGTTGAGGCGCAATTTTACAATGCACGTACATCATCAAAGTTAGCTAGGTACAACCACCTGTGAGCCAATCTCGAATCTGATGTAGCAGAACGCATTTCTGATTTTTTTGCTAAACCGCTTACCACTACTCCTTACTCTGACATCAAAGCCCGCATTATATCAGAGTTTGAGGAATCTGAAGGTAGAAAATTACATAAATTACTGTCTGAGGTAGAGTTAGGAGACAAACGACCATCAGCCCTTCTTTGAGAGATGCCTGGTCTTGCTGGGGCTCAAATCAAGGATGATTTTTTGCGTTCTATGTATATTCAGCGTCTTCCTGGACATGCACGATCTGTTTTAGCGTCCAGTAGCGACGAATTAGATGCATTAGCTGCCATGGCAGATAAGATAATGGAGTACTCACCAGCACCTCAGGGTAATGTATATGCCGCGCAGCCCCGGGAGCCACAACCTACTGCTGTTGATGGCAGACTGTCTAGGCTAGAGTCGATGGTGACGGAATTGGTTTCTGCGCAGCATGATGGCCGTACCATCATGCATTGATGTTCAGGATCTAGCCCGGGCACAAAATGATGATGTTGAGCTAGAGTCCTTGAAAGCCTCGTCATCTCTTCAGTTTCAGGACATCAACCTACCTTCAGGTGATGATTTGACTGTAGGTTCGTCAACCGGGAGGCTCAGACCTTATGTCCCTGACAGTTATCGTCGCTAGGTCTTAGAGTCTGTGCATAGGTTGGCTCACCCGGGAATCAGGGCTTCTGTGAAGATGACTTAGCGTTTCATATGGCCGTCCCTATCAAAGGATGCCAGGATTGGGGCGCGTTCCTGTGTTGCATGCCAGTGCACCAGTGCTATGGCACAATATCCAACAGTAGATCACCGATTTTCGCACATAAATATTGACTTTGTTGAGCCGCTACCACCATCTCAACATATATCCTCATCGTGATTGACAGGCACAGCAAGTGGCCAGAAGTCGTGCCCACGGTTGATTGCTCAGCAGATACATCCGCCTATGCAATTTTGAGAAACTGGATTGCCCGATTTGGTGTTCCCGATTATATCATGAGTGACGGAGGACGTCATTTTGACTGTACTCTCTTCAAGCATTTAACTGCTGCCCTTGGCATTCAGCACATCAAGACCTCTGAATATCATCCCTGTGCCAATGGAAAAATTGAAAGGTTCCAGTCTTGAAATCTGTGCTTAAGCTCAAATGACTGACAAATGGGTTGGCAAGTTACCCACAGTTTTGCTTGAAATGCGCTCATACATCATGCCCTCTACATAAGGATCAAGTATTAGGCTTCCTGCTGATTTTCTGCAGACTACCCCGGATAGCAGTGTGGTGGATCAGTCTGCCTTTGTAGCCAAGCTCGAACCTCAAGAACCTGTGTCCTATACCAGTGGAACACCACTCAGCACCCAAAGTTTTCGTGCACCCTGATCTCAAGACCTCAATACACGTATTTGTTGGACGTGATACTGCTTGCAAACCTCTACAGCCTTTATACGATGGACCATTCAAGGTTACTCGCCACGGGACCAAGACATCAGAGGTGGAGACACCAAGAGGGCGACAGAAAATTGCCATAGACAGACTCAAGCCTACCTACCTGTTGCACGTGCCGGTTGAGTCTGACACCTCCGCTCTTGAGATACCTTCTGCCCACCCGAGTCAGCCCTTACATGCTACTCGCTCTGGACGAGCTGCACGCCTCCCAGCCAGATTTTCTTAGTCACGTTGCCACTGGGGGGTGAGTGTGGTGGTTCGAACCTTGGCACATAGATATATTCATATTACGCGGGATTCGCCAGTGCCAGACCGTCGTGGAATGAATTACTTTACTGTGCCGAGGCCTACCTACGGTTAAAAAGTGCGTGTGTGGTACTCGTTTTGTGTTAACGACTGTTGTTAAAATTTTCATTATTCTTGCCAACATTCCTAGCCTCTATATACCTATGTGTTGCTTTTCTTAATACAAGCGAGTTGTAGCTCATTGTCCCAAGCGTCACTAAAAAACTAAATATATAAAATAATATCGTTCATGACACTCACTGACCAAGTCCGGATTATTGGCGTTATGATTAGCTTTCTTATTTTACATGATTAAACCAGGTAAGTACCTCTAGCACTACTTTGTGCATATTGTCCAGGTCTCGCAGATATTCTAGGGTGTAGTTGTCGTCATGGTAGAGATGTGTGACGGCTGTACATGCGTGACAAGCCTGAGCTATAACTGCACCCATGGGCCACTGTAGTTTCGTAATCAAATCCCCTCTCACAAGTACGTACTGCACGATACCGCTCGCCATAAGGAAATCCTGTAAGAGCAAGGTAAAAGTGAGGCTGCAAGTTGAGAACCGGTTGCTGAAGATGCACGGAAGAGGCGTGGAAATAGAAGCATTTATTTACTTAGAGAAACCACTTTGGTTTCGATGTTATTGATATTCTTTGGAAAAAGACAATGAAGCAGCTCACTTCTGCCAAGTTGTATACCAAATTCAAATAATCATTCTTCTCATACGCACGTGTATTATCTGTTGTCTGGAAGGAATCCTACAACAAGAGACATATTTTTGTACGAGTTAAAAGCTGCTTTATCAAGTATTTTAAAAAATGCTTTCAGTAAGTAAATAGGATAATGACCCTCTGGTTTCTAGCCATCGTTTATTGATACACATCTACCTAGTTAAGCAAAAAGGTACTTATACTTAGTAAGTTAGGCTAGGAGCTAGGAAGACTGTCTGGAGACCACGGTAATTCCTAGTATTTTTCATTTTCAAGTAGCTTCGCACACAACAACATCCTTCCTACGTAGTCTCGAACTACTCTGTGCTGTTCTTCAGTTGCATTCTTACTTAAATTTATAAGCATTGAGTGTCGCAAAGGGTAGGTAGGTAAATGCACCACAGTTAACTGACCTATCTTGAGGGCACCACGATTGCTTGTCACATGCGCAAGATTCTCACACCGGTATCAGGTAGTTTAACACGTCTGTCCGTTGTTCCATAGAATACTGATACTAACGTATGTGATGATCATCAAATAATCATGCGTTGCTCTGCGAGAGAAAGTACATCCTACATCGTTGATTTAAGTTGATTCTTGATTTCCAATTTCTAAGAGGGGGGGGGGGGCTACGTGTTTTGTGTGTGTGTGCTTTCCTCTGATGCTTGTCATCAGCTTTTAAGCTAATGACAGCTTGGAGTACCAATCATTGATCTTCTCAACGATGAACCGTTGGCATGGGTTACGTTCTTGATTAGGTACTGAGGGCCCTTGAAGTAGAGGTGAGACGATATTTCAGTAACCGATATTTTGTAACCGTTACTAGCCATCCAGTTATGTAACCGATACTGAAAACCAAAAATATCGGTTACAAAGTATTAGTTAGCGCTGAAAGTATCTGTTAGCAGTATCACAGAGAGAGACTTGGATCTTGGAGCAGAGAGGAATATTATAATACAGTATTCGATAAGAAAAAACTGAATACTGATACGTTAAAAGAGACAAACCTGAGACAGATACTATAAACATAAACGCACTGTATCTGATAACGAATAACTAATACTTTGTAACCGATATTTGAAAGTCTCTGTATCAGAAGTAACGAATACTCACAAGTATTCGTTAAGCACACCTCTACCTTGAGGGAGGAATTTTATGGTCCAGTGGGTGATAGTTATGATCATGGTGTTTTAGTTTCTGCTATGCCATGGGACGTGGCTGGGGATCCATTGTACTTGTTGTAGTTGTTATTATGGTTGATTCGGTCGGAAAACGAAAATCAGTAAAATGAGCAAAAAATACGAAAAGCATAAAGGTTGAAACGGGGAATGGGCAAATCCATCATGGTCATCATGTTCAAAACCATAACTCGTGTTAACGAGTATTGTGGAGCAGAGCTGCTGTGGAGCATGGGAGGCGGTGTTGAAGAGAAAAAACATTTCTTCGAGAAATAGGACAGGATGGGGCTCTGCTCACTGCTAGCTGCTACCATAGAATACTGATACTGAGAAATCTCGTGGATAGAAAAGAGCATGGTAGCACGGAAGAAGCGATTCCCACTCTTCATGGCCCAACTCCCAACATCAAGTGGTTGGTGGTTGGTGTAGCAGTGTTTGAGTTTGAGTAGATGCCGCTAGCACAGAACAGGCGATCCTCCTTCTTCTTCTTCTTCTTCAGGGGGGCGCCCTTGTCCTTATCACATGTCAAACAGCTGATGACTGACGAGCTAACTCACACTAAACTCAGTTGGGAGCTGTATGATGGGATGTTTGTTGTGTTCCGTGCTGTTTGCTGTTCTGGATTTGATTGACCATTCTTTATGTTTTGTGATCGGTTAGTTTCGACGTCTTAAAAGTTATAATCTAAAAAATTCATTAACGCAATACTTTCGTAAAGCATTGCTGTAACCGGGACTCTCATCGAGGAAAATCCAACTTTTGTTTACAAGGTAGTTAGGTACATACATATCTACAGTATGGACGGCGAAAACGGCAAAATCAAGCGACAAAAAACAGTGAGTAAAAACATCGAATTATATTTTGAATCCCTAATCGCTATCGCGGAACACAACAGTAGATATTCATTATGCAACTACCTGGAAGTCATGTCTTTCTTTGCTACACAAGATGCGGCTTTGGATTTCAGTAGAATAGATGTATGTTTCACTGTTATTATGCAAGATTGAATGTGTATAGTTATCTTCCTACCTATTACCTACTTTCCTACTATTACCTTACTATCTACGAGTATCATGTACATAGTACAGTTGTGGGACGATAGTTACATTGATGATAAATTCCAACAGCTGTAGTACTGTATGACTGTAACTAAGTAGGTATAGGTAAGTAGCGTAATTATTTTGCGACCGCGGTGGTATCTAACCCTACTTCTCCTACTTACCTACTTAATATCTAACAACTCTAATCCGGAAATACGTGCATAATATATATACCTTACATTGATGGATACATAATTTGCTTACATCTTATGTCACTTCGTGGCTCAGGGCGATGAAGTGGGTCTTTCCCTCTGGCGCTAATTTTAGATCTACTTTCGGTTTTCCGTTCAGTCCCAAGAAGCGCGTGGCTCCTATCCATCTGGTTCTTTGATTCACTAAAAGCGGTTGCATGTACTTTTTGAGAATTCTTTGTCACAGCCCGCTAGATGAATCATCATTGAGTACATAACGTTATAATTCAGCATCACTATTATAGGTAGACCCATGTAGGTACCTTTAATAATGTAGGTAGGCACATGTGGTGTTTCAGGTCTGAAACAACACAGACAAAATGAATCTAGGAGAATGACAACTATTACAGTACCTACTTGTCTACCTATAAAATTCTCATTAGGTACCTACCTACTTTTTGGTTCTAACCGTAAATAGGATACAAACATTGTCCGTCCGTTCGGTTTTGATTTTGTTGATTTTACATGGCATGGTGTACCTACCCGGTGGGAAGGGAATCATGGGAAACTTTAGTTACCATACATTAAAGGGAGAGTTGATATTGTTCAAATCTTAGTTCAAATATTCCTAGCCCTGAAACTTGTCAGCTCGAGCAACCCTCCAGTTTTGTGTGTGTGTGTTAGTATTTCAATATTGTTCAGTCTAGCATACTGACTGGTATTTTCCTACCCTTCATTGACAATAGGGCTTGGTGTTGGTTACACAGAGCTTTTCATGTCCAACTAAACGAAATTTCATTTTGCCATAGCTGTAGGTACATTTGTTTTTCTCATTTCGCAAGTGTCTACAAATTCCAATGTGCTCCACTCTTCCCTAAAACCAACTTATTACTACCATCCTGTTCAGCGCACGGTCAAGGCGCGGTCTAGCTCCGAGCAAGTTCCGTTTTTGCTTGAACCGAACTGGCTTGGTGTAGGATGAGCTCTGAACACGCTCGCTCGGATCAGGGTGAGCCTGGAGCTTGTTCGGAGCAAGGGCAACTCGAACGGGTCGAGGGTGCATGTGCGGAAGAGCAGTGCTCAGCTGCCCGTAGTCTTCTCGTGGGGCACGGGAGGGCTTGCTCAGAGCAGCTCGGAGGAATCCCCGTGGCCAGCACAAACACCGAATCATCTACCCCGGACAGCACGAACACCAGACCTTTTGGCTTGCCCTCGGTCTGCACCAACAGCGAATCTTCGCCTCACCCATACTACGCATGCCTGGGTTGCTCTGAACAAGCTCTGAGGGACTGCACGAACAGAGCTACTGAGCGACGGATCCCGTTTGGATGGGATTGGTCACGTTTTCAAGTGACCTCAGCGGTCAGCTTCCTTTTCTCCTCTACCCTTCTTCCACCACCGCAACCCCGCACTTCATCTCCAGGGAACTGCCAATGGTAGACTAGGCGTGTTTAGTCACCTAATAGAGGACCCCAGTCGCCTCCTGTCACTTCATCAGGGTCGGCACTCATCCCTTGGTATCGCTTCTCAGTGGAGGACTGGCCTAACCCATGGTAGAATAAATATACTAACAGGTAGGCGACCACACAGATGACCTTGAGAAAGATAGCAGTGGTCGACTGATAAGCTGATGTGATGACGTCAGCCTCGACTCATCCAACACATAATCCTTACACAAACCTAGCATACACCCTAATTTTTCAGACGTTTTTAGTGAATATACACATGTCTGAGCACCCAACCTTTATTTGCCTTGATATTATTACATATATTTACTTTTTTATTTAATACCCAGTAAACCAACAGGTATTTCATAAAACAAGCAACTTGAAGGTAGGTATCCTGCTTGATGTAAGAACAACCTAGCGTCCAGCCTAATTTTTCCGATGTTTTTACCGCAGTGCCATTACTTCATAATAAGCAGTATATTATGTTTAAATACTACCTTTGTTATTGCCCACTCCTAGGGGAAGTTCTTTTATTTTATTTAGTAGACGTAGCTAATTAGTAGTTGTGAATGTGGAATACCTAGTAGATTGGAATACCTAATGTAGCTGTGTATTTTTCTGCGTACATTCGTTGTAACGAATAGGCATTTTTCACCGTAGAAATATTACTCCCAAGAGTAGTTCTCAGGCTGTTATTATGCATCTTACCCCAAGTACTTAATTTGAAAAGGCAAGTAAAATAATTTATGGATAAGAAATAATAAGAATAAATCAACTGGTTTATATATAGCTATCTCGAAAAGAACAGCCTATACTTACTTTACCATGGAGCCAAACTCAAATGACAGGAGCTTTGTCCAATAAATTGAAGTTTGACTGTAGGTGCTTAGGAAATGGGTATTCAAAGAGGAAACAGAACAACGAAATGCAGAATCAAAAATTGTTTTTATTAACTCAAACCAAACTACCTGCCGTTTTGTGTAATCTTTTGGGCATGCCTATTTTTCAGGTTATCACGCTGATCCTCCCGAGCGGATTGTAGCACATTTAATATTAACAGGCTCTTAATCTTTCTTCCCACAGAAATTTACCCGTTTGCTACGGAGAGGGTCGACTGCCGGAAATTATAAAGCCACTCCCGTGTCAACGGTGAAAACAGCGTTTTTCTTGTTGTGGTTAAAGCACCCAAAAACAGCATAAAACGGCATTTTTTCACTCTCCTACACAACACTACACTAAGCAAACTGTTCAAGAATTTAAAACGAAAATTAAAAAAACAGATAAGAGTAAAATAATAAGGTTTGGAAAAAGAAAAACAACAAAAATAATCGGAAATAGAGAGTGAGTTCTTACGCTGAAGGCTTGTGGGGTATGAAGGAGATCCAGCTTCGAGTTCGAGGCTGACGTCACGGCTACCCCCTCTCCCACCTGCGCAGAAGGGTCGCATGTTCGTCTTGCCCCCCCCCCCCCCCCCCCCCCCCCGCCTAACCCGAGTAGAATCGGCTGATCGTGATTTTACTCGACGTGATTCTAGCAATATTGAAGTGGGTCCAAAAACATGAATTTTTGAATTTTTTGTTTTGTAGACAAATCCCAAAAACTTATAAATGTATATATTTATTTATTTATTTATGTGTCACTCCAGACGATATCTGTCCTTGGGTAGGTACTTGATAAAAATTCAAAATTTCGCCAAAACGTTCGTATTGCCAAACAAAAGGATAATCCCAAAGACGAGCAATTTAAAAAAATTCTAAGGGGTCAAAATTGATTTTGTAGGGGTCAAAAATCGGTAAAAACGGCTGAAATAGCGGACAATTGATATAAAATCGCTGAAAGTGAAATGGAAGGGTGAGAGAGACAGAAAATGACCATTTCAGTTAATCAAATTTGGATTTTTAGGGTCCAAAAATTGGTATTACGGGCTAAAATCAATATTAATTCACCCGACGTTGTGTGGGGTTGGGAGTCACGACTGAGAGACTATTTCGATGAAAATTTTTTTTTTTTTTTTTCAAAAAAAAGAGTTGGTCAACTTTGACTTCATAAAGGTCAGAAATCGGTAAAACTGGCTAAAATCTCCAAAAATGATATAATTTTACGAAACGAGGTATAGTTTCTTGCTATATCATCTTTTTACCCTGTA
The DNA here is from genome assembly GCA_954871275.1 of Leptopterna dolabrata. NCBI lineage: Eukaryota > Metazoa > Arthropoda > Insecta > Hemiptera > Miridae > Leptopterna > Leptopterna dolabrata. The sequence continues at coordinate 20,218,837 of OX940981.1, read as the reverse complement.
GCACGAATATTTCTTTGAAAATTTGCTCTTATAGCCATGCTGTGACTGGAACTTTTTTCGCCTCAGCTTACTCATTCTCTGATGCTCCCGCCAATTATTTAGGTAATCAAATACTCATCATGACGGGAGTTGCCATCTTGAAAATCTCGCTAACATTCCAGTTCAAGGTTTTACGCCCATCTGGGTTCCTTGCTTTCTGTTAGCGACTTTCATTATAATCGTGAAAACCATCTTCTATTTGTGTTCATGATACGTCGTACGAACCATGCAAACCGTCTGAGAGTACCTATTACTTAATCCAGTGTTCTTCGATTCCAGATTAATGGATTTAGTTTTTCTCTCAGTACTGATACTTAATGAAATGCCCAGTTCATTCTCAAGAACAATATTACTCTCAAGAATATGTTCTTATGCTTACCCATGAAATTAACATAGTAAAGCACTTTAAGAAGAAAATTACGAGATTACGAGCTAAACCTATTGGAGCAATTCAGTTGAAGGTATCGCAAATATCAGACGTGACATGTCTTGCTCAGCTCTACAATCACCAGCAAATCCAGCGTGAGCTACGGAGTTGATTAAATAAAGACCCCGCTAATCCGCAACGAATTTCAAACATCACAATGGGTCCATGAAATGGGGATGTTTTTCGTTCATCGCCAAGCTCAAGGACGCTATAAACTCGAAACAGCTTCATAATATAAAAGGTTGGAGCAGCGTGTTTTTAGTTGGCACCAATTTTCGTTTTTGATCCAGTTTTGGAGTTTGTCTGTTTTCGAAATCTGAAAAGTGCACGCATCTTGGCTATAGAATCCCTTTCGAATTATTTTAGTATAACCGCATGTAGCGTAGGTATAATAGTTTTTTCCCACCAAGACGAACTCCGCCAATTTACCCCACCACCGCCATTTATAGAGAAATACGGTAGCCTAAACTTGTTTAAACTCCCAAACTCAAAAAAGAAAAAAAAAACGCGTGTGCACTTTCAGGCTAATGATAATAATAATTTATTCAAAAACCAGAATGATCGATTCATCTCTTCCTCATTTTTCACATGTGTGCTGGAGAGAAAAAGACTAAACATTTTTAATAACTTTCTTTAAAATCTGGTTTTTGAAGCTGCATCCTAAGCTACTATCACCAGGACTTTCTCTCTTAGGTGGGTGGAGGGGGTACTTCGGTGTTCCCTTTACTGTCATTCGGGAATAGAGGCACAGTGCCAACTTAGCCCTAGTGACAACTCCGGGAAACTTTTCGTTTAAATCCAAATATCGACTTGAAAAATCGCTCGGTACGATGTGCACTGTGAGAACGGATCTGGCCATTCAGAATTACGCAAAATTTCTAAATTTGTCCTTTTCAGTCGCGAATGATCCAGAAACGTTGAGAATTACAAATATGAGTCATTTCCAAAATTATTATCTAGCTCTTTGAACATTTTAGTTTCAATATTTACACTCGCACGTTCCCCTAGGCTAAATACAACGAAATCTACGATCTTCATCCTTGCACAATCATGACATTTGACAATATTATACCAGAGATGTAAACAGAAGGGACATCCTTACTGGAAACTACGAACGGTTGTTGAAGAATTTGCTGCGTTTACTGTGTGTTTTTATTTCTTCTGCTTGTACGCGGTTGCTATTAATTATTAGCAGTCACATTAGAAGGTAAGGTATAAGAGAATCACCGAAACTTTCACCTACTGAGAATCATAATTGGGCATCTTCCGCCATTACGTAAATGCGTAGGTACTTGACGGGGCAACGCGTCCGCTTTCCAAAACGCGTTCGGTCCTACTTCTCCTACAATCAATCAAATTGATTTAAATTTCTCATTAAGAATGGACGTGAGGCGGAATTTTCTGCTTTGATCTCAGAATCGGATTCAGCACCCTCGAAAACCCCTGTATCCCAATTTCAGCTCCGAAATCCGACTAGTTCGGCGGGAATAAGCTAAAGAAAAAACGTGTGACGTCATCTGGTATGTGTCTCCCTCTCACTCGGTCCCCATGTGCGGGAGCGAGAGGGCACTACATACCAGATGACGTTGCCTGCTTTTTCCTTCCCCTTGTTCACCCACTTCCGTTGATTTCTGCCCCATCATATAGCACTTTTTTGGAAAGCTTAGACCAGTGGGAATCCATTCCTCATTGCCTTTCTATATTTTGTTACACAGCATTCAATATTTTTATATTTTGTCACACCATACCAGTTCTTTGGGTATTGATTGATTGATTTTACCTTCACAATTGGGTTTTTGTGGAAAATCGACAGAGTTTACTATATCTAGGTTAATTTATTGGAAAGTTGTGTGTAAGGGATTTTTGTGTATTATTATTACTTATTAGATTAGAACAAGAAAAATCATAATTTATCAAGTAAATTACTTGAGCTTTACAAAAGAATGGTCGAAATAAGGGATAAGCGCTGGTTTGTCCCCAATTTTCCTATTGTTAATTGCATAAAAATTCCGCTGTATGTTTCGTTTGCGCGTGTATTAATATGGAATTTCCTTGAATGTTCAATTCAAAAATGCCAACGCCTATATATCCGTGGCCGCGACATAAAGAAGGAATATTTTTAAATTGTATTTTCGGGCTCTAAACCTACCATACTTTGTAGGTAGTTTTGTGTTTGACAAGTAAAGCAAGAGGATGTCTGAGGATTGAAAATAATAAACCAGTATTCGCAAAACCCTCCCCTGGTTAGGCATTTTTTACAATCGTGTTTCTGAAGTTTTGCTCAAGATTTCTCTGAAACATGTGTGAATCTCACAAATTTTTGGTAACAGAATGCACAACCACTTACCGCTCAGTTTCACCCCAGGGAGCTTACTCCCGGACATGGTAATTCTCGATCTAAATTAGATCTGCAGATCAAAGTTTTGGTCCTTTCACCAAAGTTTTTCAATCAGCTGGTCCCTGGATCAACTAGTAAGCATCCTCTCAGTTCCCAGCTGCAACACAGATTGTTCCGCAACAACCTGGCGGTTGTTGTCAGATTTATTTTACGTTACTTATTTGAATATTTCGATTGTCCGCTTTTAATTTCCCTCCTGGCGATGAAGTGTTTTTCATAAGTATATAAGTGTGGGGGGTGTGGTGTAAACTCAATAATATGACAGGACGACCTTGCTTTCGATAAACAAACATGGATGTGTGGAGAAAGTGCATTTATTTCTTACATTTTCTTAGATTATTTACATGTTTAGGGCCTTATGTATTTGATCTGGTCAGAAGAGCGTACACTCAGCCGAGAATGAAAAGAATCACATTCAAATGGATTTCAAATCATCCTGAATCCAAATCCGTCAGAAAAACCATAGGCTCAATAGAACCCAGGCCGCAATTCTCAACCGATTTGCGTGGTTCTTTTCTTGTTCGATGAAGAAAACTGTCTAGTTGTACCCTACGTCACCGGAATTTCGAAATTTGCTTCTAGAAGTGGGAAGGGGGGGGAGGATAATGCTGAAAAACGTGGGTTTCTCGGCTAAATCTTGTGTGCGCTGCCCATGGCTTCGTCTCAACAGATTGACGTGGTCTTTTTCTGTTTGACGCGGAAACTGTTTGGTTGTGCCTTACGTCGCCGGAATTTCGAAATTTACTTCCAGAAGGGGGTTAATGCTGAAAAAACGTTGGTTTCTCGGCTAAATCTTGTGTGCTCTGCCCATGGCTTCATCTCTAGAGATTCATGTGATTCTTTTTTTGCTTGACGTGGAAAACTGTCTAGTTGTGCCCTACGTTGCCAGAATTTCGAAATTTGCTTCTAGGAGGAGGAAAGGGGGGATCAATTCCGAAAAAACGTGGGTTCCTCGGCTAAATCTTGTGTGCGCTGCCCAGGGCTTAATTCTCTACCGATTTACATGTTTCTTTTTTTGTTCGACGCAGAATTCAGTCTAGTTGTGTACTACGTCGCCTGAATTTCGACATTTATTTCTATAGGGGCGGGGATGAGAGAACATTTTGTGTCTGCTGCCCGTATTCTCAACAGTTTTTTGTGGTGGTTTGATTCATAAATCGTTCTGGTTTCGGCGGCGGTGGGGCAGGGGTGGGGGGGGGGGGGGGGGGGCTGGGTTTAAAGATCCAGGCGATCTGCAGTGAGTGAGAGTGATCTATTGCACAACCATAAAGGACGTCCACTGTAATGCCTGCATTACTTAACGGGATGTTTTTGTTTCAACAGAACCAGCAAAACTGCAAGGTTGGTGCATAGCTCCAATAGAAATGATACTCTTTCTAGGCACCTAGAGCCTAGACGAACCCTTACCACACCCATCCATTCCCATTCACCCCTGTGAATTTCATCAATTAGCATTATATGCATGTGGCAAGAATTTGTCGAAATTTTGTTGTGGATTGACGTATCTGCTTTCATTCTAAAACTCCACATTGCTTCGCAGCTGTCCCCGAAGTAGTACCCCTGGTCACAAGAAGAATGAGGTCCTGATGCACTTGCGTTCATTCGAATAGATTTTACCTCACGAGCTCCACGTGTCCCTTGATTAAACAGTCATATCGAAGTACAGTTTGTTTTATGCATAACCCAGGATCACTTTTTTCTGGCGGGACATACAGCTCCCCCCCACAGCTGCTACTAGCGCCTACCCTGTTCATGAGTGCTACTCAGGTAGGCGCGTTGCAAGTAGATGCTGACAGACACACGGCTAAGCGATACTGAATTAGCTGTAGAAGGTCTGAACGCCAAACGGTAAAATTATTTATGGGGTAGATACATTTTCTCCCCTAAAATTATCAAAATTATTCCGCTATGTTAACTCTGAATCAAAATAAAGACCTATTCCAATATTCCACTCGGCAAATCGTTCTCGTGAGTGTGGCCACTCGTGCCGGTAAAAGTCTCACGACATTCATTCACTTTCTACCGCCAGCTCGCCCTTCCTCTTCCTTGCTACCCCTCTCGTGTCATCTACTTTCCTCACCACATCCACTTCCTCACCACTTACAGCAGTTCCAGAGAACGGGCTTCGAGGATACTTCTCGCCTCACATCTGGGATCTGTGTTTATCCGGATACCTGGCCGATCTTACTTGTATTTGACACATCCACTTCAACAATGTTCACGTCCGTCCAAATAAGATGTCAGTGACCTAATTCATTCGGTGGTTCGAAACATAGTAGGGGCACAGCGATTTGTACAAGGTCGCGGCGTTTACCCTACTCCTTCTATTCAACTAGAGGCCGCCTTGTCGATCATCAGTCGCCCGTGTTTTCTTGTGGTGGCTGGAACTTCTAGTTGTTATTGCTGCAGGCTGTTGCCGACTTCCATCTGACCATGTCGCACCACAAGAAACTTTTGAGTTACATCAATAACAATGTGAGTTGATTGCACATGAAAATTAATTATTGTATTTGTGAGGAGATGGCTGCAGTTGTTTCAAAATACACTGCCTATTGTAATTTTGCTGCAGTTTGGTGGTGGTTGACTTAGTTTGGAAGTTGGGGGGATTTTGATGGTATGTTATTACGGTAGACGGTTATGGTTAGAAAGGATGAAGTTAGACGTTCAATGACACCGCTGGCCTCCGCGGCTGTTACATGAATCCACCCACCTTCAAATGAATCTTATCTCGACATTTAAATTTCCAGAGTTAAATAGTCAGCAACAACTCCGTCATTATTATCGGTTTTCATACAAGTATAATTTGCACTGACACAACGTTTGGCTGGTTGTCAAATATTCAGATGCCACACACCAAATTGTGATTCATCAATAGTACCTGTATTCAGACATTTAAAAGCTGTGATGAATCGTCAGTGGCTGATCACATAATCACTTAATCCCCCGCCTCCACGCCATCACCTCATGATACAATTAAATAACCACTTTATGACCATAGGTAGATCTACATATGACCTACATATAACCACTACTCCCAACATTCTACAAAATTTCGTTTGGCCTAATGCACACAACGTGAGTTATTAATTGATTCGGCCTGGAATTAGGAAGGTATAAGACCTAATGTAACTCCTTATAAGGCCTTAAAGTAAACTATACATAGTGAGAATCGGATATGTACTGTCGAAACTTGATGAAATTTACCTAGGCACCATCTATCTGGACACCAACCCACACATTCTAAATTTCACCTCTTCGACCATTATGGTTTATTATTTTAAATAATGAACCTTTGGAATCGATTATAAAAAAAAATTAACCCCCACCCCCCTCAAAATTTGATGGTTTCCGTTTCAAGGTATGTAAAATTCGGAAGTGGAATTTAAAAAATTCCTGCCCGTCGCCATCCGCCGTACGTAGCACATTTGTTAGTTACCATGAACCAAAATTGATGAAATTTGGTCCCCCCCCCCGCCTCCATTCCATCACCTCATGATACAATTAAATAACCACTTTATGACCATAGGTAGATCTACATATGACCTACATATAACCACTACTCCCAACATTCTACAAAATTTCGTTTGGCCTAGTGCACACAACGTGAGTTATTAATTGATTCGGCCTGGAATTAGGAAGGTATAAGACCTAATCTAACACCTTATAAGGTCTTAAAGTAAACTATACATAGTGAGAATCGGATATGTACTGTCGAAACTTGATGAAATTTACCTAGACACCATCTATCTGGACACCAACCCACACATTCTAAATTTCACCTCTTCGACCATTATGGTTTATTATTTTAAATAATGAACCTTTGGAATCGATTATAAAAAAAAATTACCCCCCCCCCCCCCCTCAAAATTTGATGGTTTCCGTTTCAAGGTACGTAAAATTCGGAAGTGGAATTTAAAAAATTCCTGCCCGTCGCCATCCGCCGTACGTAGCACATTTTTGTTAGTTACCATGAACCAAAATTGATGAAATTTGGTTCCCCCCCCCGCCTCCACTCCATCACCTCATGATACAATTAAATAACCACTTTATGACCATAGGTAGATCTACATATGACCTACATATAACCACTACTCCCAACATTCTACAAAATTTCGTTTGGCCTAGTGCACACAACGTGAGTTATTAATTGATTCGGCCTGGAATTAGGAAGGTATAAGACCTAATGTATCTCCTTATAAGGCCTTAAAGTAAACTATACATAGTGAGAATCGGATATGTACTGTCGAAACTTGATGAAATTTACCTAGACACCATCTATCTGGACACCAACCCACACATTCTAAATTTCACCTCTTCGACCATTATGGTTTATTATTTTAAATAATGGACCTTTGGAATCGATTATAAAAAAAAATTCCCCCCCCCCCCCCTCAAAATTTGATGGTTTCCGTTTCAAGGTATGTAAAATTCGGAAGTGGAATTTAAAAAATTCCTGCCCGTCGCCATCCGCCGTACGTAGCACATTTGTTAGTTACCATGAACCAAAATTGATGAAATTTGGTTCCCCCCCCCCCCGCCACCACTCCATCACCTCATGATACAATTAAATAACCACTTTATGACCATAGGTAGATCTACATATGACCTACATACAACCACTACTCCCAACATTCTACAAAATTTCGTTTGGTCTAATGCATACAACGTGAGTTATTAATTGATTCGGCCTGGAATTAGGAAGGTATAAGACCTAATTTAACTCCTTATAAGGTCTTAAAGTAAACTATACATAGTGAGAATCGGATATGTACTGTCGAAACTTGATGATCTCGATTATAAAAAAAAAAATTCCCCCCCCCCCTCAAAATTTGATGGTTTCCGTTTCAAGGTATGTAAAATTCGGAAGTGGAATTAAAAAAATTCCTGCCCGTCGCCATACGCCGTACGTAGCACATTTGTTAGTTACTATGAACCAAAATTGATGAAATTTGGTTTGTAGCGTCCATTTGGGGTCGAGTTGGTCCGCGAAACTCGGCATCTCTGTCAGTCATCTCTAAGGGGTGAAAAATAGGGGTTGATATTTTCAGAACGCCGTAGCTCGAAAACTTTTAATAGAAGGTGTAGGGCGTTTGTCCTGTGAGTTTCGGTTTAGAGTAGTTTTGTTCAAGCGAATTAGTCTGTGGTTCGTGTACGAATCAATGTAATTTTATATTGCAACTGTTAATTATATAGGTACATGGTGACGGGTTATAATAACTTGGGTCGCGCACATTTGAATTTATACTGTGGGTAACCACCACAGCTATTCCCTCTCCAGCGAGAGGTTCCTCGCTTCAGGGATTCCTACCGTCAGGACGTCCCGCGCTAAAGACCTGGCTATATTATGCTCGTAGAAGGGAACGGGACTGAATTAAGCGTCATATTACGTGGTAGTTTTACGACCCGCGCAGGTAGCCCCAATTACCGAGCGTTCGATAAGCTTAGCATATCTGGTACTAGTGTAGCAAGCTAGCGTTCAACTTGAAAAAAAAAGAAAAAAGTCGTACATATCTCGATTTATGGAATTCTTGCAGATCAATACCGCTATGGGTGATGGAAAACGCTTTTTCTGTTCATTATATTCGTTCTCGAGTTTCTTTCGTTTCCTGGTAAATCTAATATTTTGATGATTTGGGGAATAACGATTATAATTTCTTCCGATAACTCGTGCCATCGCATCAAAACCGGCGACCGTTCACGATAAGAGATCCTAGTCGGATTAGTTACGATTGGATTGCTCGGCCTCTTTGAAGTGAACATTTAAATATTCATATCCAGTCAAAGTCAGCCTGACGTGATTCTGCTGGGAACGCTTCTTCAATTGTACCTTTTTCAAGGTTTGTTACGTAAAGAGGAGTCGAGCGGGTCAGTGAGGCGAATCTCGCTGTTTAATCAAGCTTGTCTTGGCCTCTTCCTTTTCCTATTAATATTGATATTTATTTACCTATGGATATTTCGTCTGTTGGAAAACGTTTGAAGCTGAAATATTGAACTAGACTTTGGTGCCTCAAGGCTGTAATCAATCAGTGTAGTTTCTTAGAATGTTCCTGTCCCCCCTTCGTTATACTATTATTTATTGGCTCACTCCCCGCAGTTCAGCTAATCTCAGAATCAGGGAGAGAGAGAAGAGTGTGCGTGAGAGAGGAGCCTCGTGTGATTGGGTGTTTTCAGAACTTCTCAATCTTTAAACTTAATACCTTCCTTTAATACTAATTCGATTCTTTTCCTATGAATTGAAATCCTGTCTCCTAATGTTTGCCAATTGTTACTGCGACTACAGTTGGAAAGTAGCTGTTATGGGAGTGATTATCACTTCGTCAAATTCAGTGACTAAAACAGAGTTTTACCTTTTACCCCTTTTGGTTTATTATTCTGCGAATAACACACCTAGGTATCATGTAGCAACCAGTTTTTATAACACCCCCTCAAAATTGTTTCTTTTTCGTTTCAAGGTGTGTAGATTTCAAAAGTGCGATGTCCGTCCGCCGTATGCCGTGTCGTGCATAACTACTTAATTTTCGGTCTAAAAAATTCGTTCTTTCGCACACAGTCTCCATTTGGGCCCTAGTTGTGTCCCGACACATTGCAGCCTGATCGGATTATACCCAGGGGTGTTATGGGTGAAAAATGGGTGCAAAAATAGGGTTTTCGGTGTTTTAGTAAAATGAGCTTTTGAGGTATCTTTTTCCATGTTTTTTAGGGCGATAAGACCGAATATGAAATCGATTTTGACCAAAGAGTGGAGAATTGAGGTTATAACGAAGTTTCACCACCCAAAATTCTTTTTTATGGGTCGAAAACCTGGGAAATTGTCTGAAATTTCCATAAAATTGTATAATAACACTAGAAGTAGTATCAGCAGGTGAATCAAGACAATTAAATGGACTATCAATGATCAAGGGTAATTTTTTATAAACTTAGGGGCCTAATTCGTGTTTTTGTGGGCCAAAATTGGTGGAAACCACCAAAAATAGCTATTTAAATTATTGCATATATGAAAGAAACAATAAATGAACAGCCAGAATTTCTGTAGGTATGTCCAGTACAATAATAAACCCATGTGACAAGGACTTTGCAGCGTTTTTTCATTGTTTCAGTGCAAGCAAGTGGCGACAAATGTGACCGAACAGAAACACCATGTGTCCCGTGATAAACGAGGACAGGTCCTTGGCGTGGGTGGGTTCCGTGGATGCACCGTTTGGTTCACAGGTTAGTAGGTACCTACATAATTCACAATATTACTCGTACATGTGAAATAGTACCTAGCTTTGTTGCAGCCAGTCAGTGTGGTTGAACTGCGGTTGGACCGAGTATAAAGCTAGGTTCACATGGTACGGCAAATCGTTCTGCACTGCTACTGGCCAACGCAAAACTGATTACGGCAACGCAAGAAGTGGATGCTATATCAAACTCTCCAGATATATTTTCTGCTGTCCTAACCTTGCTGGATCTGCCCAGAGGTTACTGTGCACACCTTTCCCGTTTGGTTTTTGCGCCATATTGGAATTCGACATTGTTGGTTTTCCTCTTCTTTTGGTTCATGAGGAATTTTTTGTACCTATATTTTTTGTCGTGTGGGGCTCGATCCAAATTATCCCTGAACTCAGTAACTTTGGGATGATTATTTTTCAGGACTGTAACTTTGGAGCACGCACTGGCCCAAGTTGCAATCAAGTTTTGACGAAATTATGTCAAGCGCTACATTACTTCATTACGAAAATGCTTCATTCCACCATAATGAATAAGAAGGACTTACTTCTTTAGTTGTCTCCTTTGTAATTTCTTCGTGAAACAGCCTTTTAAGTTCGAAACGTTCGACGCATTGATCTTTGATGATTCGATTAGTTCTGTTAAAGAGTGCAAAAAGAAAGAGGTAAGCTGTTTGTGTCCTTGATAATTTACCGCAAATTATTCCCGCCACACCTCAGTGAACAGGAGGCTGACAATGTAGATCTGGAAGTTACGTAGCACAGGCGCTTGAGACGGAGGTCAAACGTACAGCTCTTGGGATAGGTTCCCGAGAAATATTTATTACCGGCCTTTCGATTAGTATCTCGGCATTCACTTGAGATATCTGAGTTGGTTTGCTTATAATGGATAGCCAAGGATTTAAAAAATATTGCCATTAGGATTTTGAAATTTTATCTCCACCAGTGATGTTGTAAATAATAATCCTCGCATTCCTCAGTATTGTTGTCCTAGTTGATTACTATTGAGAGTCAGATCATGTCACACTTCCAGTTGTTCTTATCCGCCTTCCTAATATAGTTTAGAGTTGAGAAAAATTATATTACATGATATTGTGTTGATTCTCATATTTTAGTTGATTTTGAACCGCAGTGGCCTATAGTATTTAAAAACAGTTCGTGTTGGTGAATTTAAGACTCACTTGCGCAATTAGTTGAAAACGGCGTAACGTACCTACGCAATTATTCAAGTAGGTCAGTTTCGAATGATAAATGTATGACCTACTTTTATGGCGACTTGCCATATAACAATTTGATTGACAGATCCTTTCACTGGCGAGGTTGAGTCTGCTCAGAGTAAACGTCCTTTGCAACTGTTCTCAACTTACAGAGGCTCAAGTAAAGTCAAGTCAGGTCCGGTCGCAGTCTCGCCACTCCCCTTTGAAATACAAAGGATGGTGGGTTCAGACAGGCACGCAAGTGATGTCAAGTCCGGTGGCAGTGTCGCCGCACCTTTAAACATTGTGAAAACTAGCTATTATTGATTGTTGTACAGAGGCAAAATTTGAGCCTATTTCCAAAATTGCGTGAGTCACCTGGTCAGCAGACCCACTAGTTGGAGTCACATGTTGAGGGAGGCCTGCGGATTGGGTTTACAATAGAATAGGAAGGTTGGGTAACGCCGTCAATGCTTTATGACTGTTATTTTGCTCAGGGGAGTATGACGCTTTGCTGTATAATATCAGTTTAGAAGAAGAATATTAAAATAAAAATTTTAATATGAAATTTTTTGAAATTTCAATTTAAAATTTAAGTATTTGCCAGTTGGACATTAGTACTGAATTCGTGCCTGTTTTCCGAATCAAAGTCAGTTGAACTAGAGAGGAAAAAAGGGAAATATGCGATTGCCCCAACAGTGCTGCCATCCGGTGAAAAAAACTTCTTATCACAGTGGAGTTGATTGGCCTCAGACATAGGCTCAGAAACGAACTAAATCGCTCGCGACGAAATCGTGGAAACCCTTTCTTCTTTTAGGCTCAGAAACTCCAACCATGGTTCTATATAGTGCCCTATACGTTTTTGTTGAAACAAATCTATTGTTGCTAGCAAATAGTTACTACTTGCAATCATTGTAGCAAACTAACTTAATGGGCCAAGCTCAGTTGTTATGTTATTGATATAACAAATATATCGATGGTACTGAAAAAAAATTTAAAAAATTGCAATCATTGGTGTAATACCCTTGTTTACTTCCAATTTATTCAGTTATGAGGTACTATGTTCCAGCCGAAATAACTGGTTCAAATAATTTCAGTTCAGTAACTCAACTGGTGAGGGCGAGTGGGAGAATATTTTCGATGCAAGAAATCATCAGTTGGAATATCTTGAACTAATCCACCAGACAGCGCATGCTTCGCATCAGTTTGTAATGCGAAAATGGCCCGTTTTATGGCTGTTCGGTTTGGAATAAAAAATAAGGAGTAATTATGAAATAAAAGTCGGTAGGTTCCTACCTACATAACTAAACAGATTTTAACCACTAAACGGAACTCTGTAGCATACCTACGGTTTTATGTTGACCCTGTAAATGTTTGTCGAAACATAATTTATTATATATTGTTGACAAGCAAATAGAGTTACCCACCCATCATTGGTGTAATAGGTAGGTGCCCTTGTTTGGTTGCTGTCCTCTACATTATTAACGTCGCCTTGGAGTTATGGGAACGTTAGGTACTTACTTATCAAAATGACCTTCATGATTACTCGGTAGCGGTACCGGGAATTATAGTAGCTACAAGGTCATTAGCTGCTTATAGTTTCAATAAATTCTTAATAACCCCTTGTTACCCACAGTTTTACGGTAAGGAGTTACAATATTGACTTAATTACGGTCTATGGTAACGTTCTCCCTTTTGTCTGCCTTCTTATTTAATCTATCTCTACGTCAAGGCCGGTTCTTCAATTACATTCGTGTGCATTACTCGTTGTTTAATTTCCTTTGTTCCCAACCTTGCGTTGATTGAATTATTCACTACTACCTCGTTCTGCGCTCGTTGCCTGCAGCATTTACTGAATCTCACTGATACATTTTTGAGGTCTAACATAATATTATATCGTTTTATTTATTTATTACAATATAAAATGACTCAATATATCCGTTAATCGATTCATTGTTATTGGTGTGGTAGTCTCGAACCTCGGGATAGGTTTAATTGTATTCCGTTGATTAAATCCTTCGGAATAGTTCAAGTCAAAAATGTTTAGGAACCATTGGTCGACTCACCTTGAAATTCTCTTCGAGTTAATGACGTGCGCGATTCAGATTGAATCTCTTAGAGTGGTTTGTTTATTTGTTTCTATCTTCAGAATTTGGGGCGTACCAGCGAACAGTAAATACTTAGGTTATTGGAGGCTTATTAATTACTTTACATCATGATTACAGTGTCGATTAGTAATATGTTGTTAATATTTATTATGTGGGATCTATATGTAAATTTTGTTAGGGTTCTTGGAGGGTTGGTAAGTTGTTTTTGGTTTATTATTTTCAATAATGAACCATTAGAATCGAGCAAGAAAAAAATATTCTTACCCCCCCCCCCACTCAAAATTTGATGGTTTACGTTTCAAGGTATGTAGAATCCAAAACTGCAATAAAAATATTTCTGTCTGTCCGCCGTACGCCGTACGGGCCACTTTTCTTAGTTACCATGAAACAAAATTGATGAAATTCGGGTCATGGGTTCCGTTCGGGGTCTAGTTGGTCCTCGAAGCTCGGCGTTACTGACAGTCATCTCTAAGGGGTTCAAAATAGGGGTTGAAATGTTCAGAACGCCGCAGCTCGAAAACTTTCGATAGAAGGGTATGGTTTTTTTTACGTTATTAAATTTGTCTTGAGCTAAACAATTTTTTGAGACCACCCGGAGCATCGTACGTCCAGCTGTTCGTGAGCACCAAAAAGCTTCGTCAACACGATCGTGAATCAAACGGTATTAATCCTTATAAATATCACAACTACGGAGCATCTGATTATAATCAAGGATGGCTGTATGAAGTCGAGTTGGTTGTTCTGTGATATTATTTCATTTGACAAGTGATGGACTGTTGGATTTTGTTGGTAGGTACTTCTGAATCTTGAACAAACGATGAAGTATTATTGATGGGCAAATTATTACACAATGGCAAATTATTACACACTGGCAAATTATTACACAACGGTAAATCATTACACACCGGTAAATTATTACACCACGGTAAATTATTACACAATGGCTCATCCACCAAGAAGGGGCTGGATTTTGTTGATAGGTACTTTTGCAACTTGAACAACCGTTGAAGTATTATTGATGGGCAAATTATTACACAACGGTTCATTATTCTATCTCCGTAGAAGGGGAACCTATACAGGTAAATTATTACACAACGGTTTAGGTAGGTACCTAGTAACGAGTACGGGGTTAGGTACTAACCTACGGAGGGTCCGCGATCTACATAATATGTGTAGAATAGTACATATGTTATATAGAAGGGTCATCTATACGGAGAGCTGTGATATGTAACAGAAAGGTATTCTGTACAAAATAATAAACCGTTGTGCAGGGATTTGCAGCTTTTTTTTTTTTTTTTTGTTGTTGTTTAGCGGAGGTGCCGAATTGAGTTTCTCCATGAAATAAACATATCTGTAGGTAATCCTCGAAGTTTGTGTCTCTTCATTGGGAAACCACTACGATCTTAACAATTTATACTATTGTATTGTGCTTTAGGTAGGTAGGTATCTGTCCTGAATGTCTATGGCTTAGTGTGACACTCTCATTATTAAGTTTAAAAAGTTGGACGTCCTGATTTCACGATAGGATGTAGGTTTCACTTCAAATGCCTGGAATCGAGATGCATCACTTGATTTGCTCAGGCATGCTTATTGTTTAGTGTAAGTACGTGAGCAAATATGATGTAGGTATCTTCTATGTAACATACTGCTACACTGTTCTCATTCATAGAGGGATCGTGGTCAAAAAACTGATAACATACTGCCTATTATAACATTCCTAGCGCACACCTACGACCGAACTATACATAAAACATGTATTTGTAACACACTACACCTGTATGAGTAGGGATTTGAGAAACCGGTCTCATTACGTAATGGTATAGTCGGCATCGTCGGATGTGCGTGCCTACTCAGTAACTGGTCGCCACATTAGTACGCAGAGCATGTTTTACCAGACTATTGATGCTGCCCCCGAATCCGTGGGTACCTACGGGTTTCAACTAAAACTTTATGTTGATTGTAGGTGTTCGTATTATAAGCTAAGTAATGTCGGAATATTCAGTTTGATAAATCTCTTATGTTTATCTGTTGATATTTTGACTATCGACCTGTTAAAAGTACGAGTAGGTAGGTACCTACTTTGAAAACTATTTTAAATTAATATCCATTTTGGTAAGTACGTACATCGCTTAAAAAGTGGAATTATCTTTGATCATGGATACGCCAAGTAAAACTGGATACTCCTTCCTCAGCCAAGTCGTGGATTATTATCTGCCGGGTATCTCAATGGGTGGCATGCAGTGATCTCGAATATTCACGAATTTTCAATATAATATAATAACTATGAATGATTGTTGTTGAGCACAAAAGCTTCTATTCGGTCAATTCTGTACCCACTTCCAAGCAAAAATCGTTAAAAAAAAACAATAAAAAAACGCTGCAAAGTCCTTGTCACAGGGCTTATTATTCTGTCGGACATACCTACGGAAATGTTGACTTTTATTGTTTTTTCCAAGTTCAATAATTTAAATAGATATTTCCGATGGCTCCACCAGTTTTGGCCCCCCCAAAAACACGAATAACGCTCCTTTTGGTTTATTATTCTGTGAATAATACACCTATGTAGTCGCACAGCAAACAATTTTTATAACACCCCCTCAAAATTGTTTCTTTTACGTTTCAAGGTGCGTAGATTTCAAAAATAGTTACTTTCTGTGTATTAGTAACATGAGCTTTTGAGGTATTGCTTCCGAGTCTGCGAAGCAGCGGAAGCCTTGTGTTCACTTTCGTGAGCCAAAAAATTTTTGTCTTCAGAAATCAAAATTTCCACTTGCATTTTGCGTTTCAAAGCCTACTGAACAAATTTGGTTCCGTGTTGGTGAGTCTGTGAGTCTGTGAGTCTGTGAATCTGTGAGTCTGAGTCTGTCCGCATTTCCTTGTTACAGCCATAACTTCCACGATTTTGAATTGATTCAGCTCAAATTTTGAGGGATGGTGCGGATAAGGCCCCTTGAGGTCCCATACAAATTTCAACATGATTGATCCAGCGGTACGCCCTGCGCATGCGCTAACGTTAAATTCAACAAACACGCATAACTTTCACAATTTTGATTCAATTTCGCTCAAATTTTCAAGGGTTGTTTGGACAAGGCCTAGTGAGTTCCAGTATGAATTTCAGCATGATCGGACCCTCGGTGCGCTCTGCGCATGCGCTGGCGTGAAATAGATTCAATTTCCTTGTTACAGCCGTAGTAACCAAAGATTTCACCCAATTTCAATGTAATTCTCAGGGATTAAGCGGGTAGGGCCCATTGAGGTCCCATATAAATTTCAACATGATAGAGCCAGCGGTTCGCCCTGCGCATGCGCTCTGTCTGTCTGTCTGTCCTTCTATGCACGGCCAAACGGCTCGACGGATATCGACCAAATTTGGCACGAATATCCAGTAGGCTCCCAAGTTGTGCAACGTCGCATTTTTAATTCCCTGACCATAGCGGAACTATGGTCGACCATGGTCAACTCCTGAATGGCTTGACGGATATCGACCAAATTTGGCACGAATATCCAGTAGGCTCCCAAGTTGTGCAACGTCGCATTTTCAATTCCCTGACCATAGCGGAACTATGGTCGACCATGGTCAACTCCTGAATGGCTTGACGGATATCGACCAAATTTGGCACGAATATCCAGTAGGCTCCCAAGTTGTGCAACGTCGCATTTTCAATTCCCTGACCATAGCGGAACTATGGTCGACCATGGTCAACTCCTGAATGGCTTGACGGATATCGACCAAATTTGGCACGAATATCCAGTAGGCTCCCAAGTTGTGCAACGTCGCATTTTTAATTCCCTGACCATAGCGGAACTATGGTCGACCATGGTCAACTTCGTTAATTGAAATGGTAACCCCTATTTTTTATCGCGTATTCGTAATCTACGTGAAATTCTATCTACGATCGACCCTTCGGACTACCCCCGCGGTCGACCATAGCGCATCCATAAGCCCCTCCATGGTCGAATCCCGAATTGCTCAACGGATATCGACCAAATTTGGCACGAATATCCAGTAGGCTCCCAAGTTGTGCAACGTCGCATTTTTAATTCCCTGACCATAGCGGAACTATGGTCGACCATGGTCAACTTCGTTAATTGAAATGGTAACCCCTATTTTTTATCGCGTATTCGTAATCTACGTGAAATTCTATCTACGATCGACCCTTCGGACTACCCCCGCGGTCGACCATAGCGCATCCATGGGCCCCTCCATGGTCGAATCCCGAATTGCTCAACGGATATCGACCAAATTTGGCACGAATATCCAGTAGGCTCCCAAGTTGTGCAACGTCGCATTTTTAATTCCCTGACCACAGCGGAACTATGGTCGACCATGGTCAACTTCGTTAATTGAAATGGTAACCCCTATTTTTTATCGCGTATTCGTAATCTACGTGAAATTCTATCTACGATCGACCCTTCGGACTACCCCCGCGGTCGACCATAGCGCATCCATAAGCCCCTCCATGGTCGAATCCCGAATTGCTCAACGGATATCGACCAAATTTGGCACGAATATCCAGTAGGCTCCCAAGTTGTGCAACGTCGCATTTTTAATTCCCTGACCATAGCGGAACTATGGTCGACCATGGTCAACTCTTGAATGGCTTGACGGATATCGACCAAATTTGGCACGAGTATCCAGTAGGCTCCCAAGTTGTGCAACGTCGCATTTTTAATTCCCTGACCATAGCGGAACTATGGTCGACCATGGTCAACTTCGTTAATTGAAATGGTAACCCCTATTTTTTATCGCGTATTCGTAATCTACGTGAAATTCTATCTACTATCGACCCTTCGGACTACCCCCGCGGTCGACCTTAGCGCATCCATGGGCCCCTCCATGGTCGAATCCCGAATTGCACAACGGATATCGACCAAATTTGGCACCAATATCCGGTAACCTCCCAAGTTGAACGTAGGCGCATTTTTAATTCCCTGATCATAGCGGAAATATGGTCGACCATGGTCAACTCCTGAACGGCTTGACGGATTTTGATAAAATTGGGCACAAATACCCGGTAGGGTATGGGATTTTTCCGTCGTTTGTTGGTTCCACGATACTGCGTACAGCGAATCTCGGATAGCGAGCGAAGCGAGCGGTCAGGCTAGTTATGTATAATGGACGTAATGTATTATTGGTGTCATGTTATGTATAATATGTATATTTCATGTAATGTTATGTAATGTTATGTTATGTAATGTAATGTTATGTAATATGTATATTTAACGTTATGTAATGTTATGTAATGTAATGTAATGTAATGTAATGTTATGTTATTTTGCTTCCGAGTCTGTTCTATTTTATAATGGGTCACTCTGATTGTGACGAGGAAGCTCCTGTGCCATCACCTTGGCAGTGTATTGTTTTCCATGTTTTTGGGACAAGAAGACCGAATATGAAGTCGATTTTCACCAAAGAGTGGAAAATTGAGGTTCTAAGGAACTTTCAGCCTTCAATTTACGTTAAATTTTGGTCTAAAATCGTCGTTTTTCCGCACACAGTTCGGGTCCCCGTTTGGGAACACATTTTGGTCCTAGATGTGCTCCGAAACCCAGCAGCCCGATCGGCATACACCCAGGGGTGATATAGGAGAAAAATGAGTGTAAAAATAGGGGTTTTCGAGGGATTTTTGAGGTTTTAGTGAACATGAGCTTGTGAGGTATCGTTTTCCATGTGTTTTACGGCAAGAAGACCGAATATTTGGTTAATTTTGACCGAAGAGTGAAGAATTGAGGTTTTTACGAGGGTTAAGCTCCCGAAATTCATTTTTTATTAGTCAAAAACATGGGAAATTGTCTGAAATCGCCATACATGTGTATAATAACACTAGAAGTAGTATCAACAGGTGAATCAAGACATTTAAATGGTAGGCAGTGATCAAAAATAATTGAAAGTTGAAAGGAAAAGCCGAGCCTAATTCGTGTTTTTGGAGGCCAAAACTGGTCGAAACCATCAAAAATAGCCATTTCAATAATTGCACATGAAAGAAACAATAAATGAACAGCCAAAATTTCTGTAGATATTTCCAGTAGAATAATAAACCCATGTGACAAGGACTTTGCAGCGTTTTTTGGTTTAGTATTCCGTGAATAATACAGCTATGTAATCGCTCAGCAAAAAATTGTGTAGCACCCCTTTAAAATTTGTTCTTTTACGTTTCAAGGTGAGTAGATGCCAAAAATGCAATGTCCATCCGCCGTATCACGTGTACTGGCTTCATTTTCGGTCTAAAAAATTCGTTCTTTCGCACACAAGCTCCATTTGGGCCCTAGTTGTGTCCCGAAACTTTGCAACCAGATCGGAATATACCGAGAGGTGTTATAAGTGAAAATGGGTATACAAATAGGTATTTTTGTGTGTTAGTCATATGTTAGTAACATGAGCGTTTGAGGTATCGTTTTCCATGTTTTTTGGGACAAGAAGACCGAATATGAAGTCGATTTTGACCAAAGAGTGGAAAATTGAGGTTCTACCAATGGTTCTGCTCTCAAAATCGATATTTTATGAGTCAAAAACCTGGGAAATTGTCTGAAATCACCATAAATTTGTATAATAACACTAGGAAAAGTGTCAACAGGTGAATCAAGACAATTAAATGGCACTACCAGTGATCAAAGATAGTTTGAGAAAAAAAAGGCGTACCTAATTCGTGTTTTGGGTCCAAAATTGGTGGAAACAATCAGAAATATCTATTTAAATTATTTCACATGAAAGAAACAATAAATGAACAGCCAAGTTTCTGTAGGTTTCTCCAATAGAATAATAAAGCCATGTGACAAGGAGTTTGCAGCGTTTTTGGAATCTACGCACCTTGAAATGTGAACAGGTGAATCAGGACAATTAAATGGCACTACCAGTGATCAAAGATAGTTTGAGAAAAAAAAGGCGTACCTAATTCGTGTTTTGGGTCCAAAATTGGTGGAAACAATCAGAAATATATATTTAAATTATTTCACATGAAAGAAACAATAAATGAACAGCCAAGTTTCTGTAGGTTTGTCCAATACAATAATAAAGCCATGTGACAAGAAGTTTGCAGCGTTTTTGGAATCTACGCACCTTGAAATGTAAAAGAAAATTTTGAGGGGGTGTTGTAAAAATGGCAGGTGTATTATTCGCAGAATAATAACCCAAAAAACGTACTAACTTGTTTGCTGCAACGCTAAATTTGACTTCTGAAACCAAAAAAATTTCAACCCATTGAAAAGTGCAAAGGATGGCTTGCTTAATTGCAAACTATGAATAAAGCATTGCGTGCCTTGGAATGTGGCATTATAGGCAGGTACAGTAGCAAAAATTAATATACCTATATTATCTGTGCTTTCCATAAATCAATTATATTACAACGTAGTAGCCGTAAAATTCGGTAGTATAATTTTTTTTACAAATCTGCTATTTTCTTCAGGTCTGTCCGGAGCGGGGAAGACGTCCATATCCTTCGCCCTGGAAGCTTACCTCGTCGCCAGAGGCATCCCGGCCTACGGTCTTGATGGCGACAACATCCGAACTGGCCTCAACAAGAACTTGGGTTTCAGCCCAGAGGACAGAGAAGAGAACATACGGCGAGTCGCCGAAGTTGCGCGACTTTTCGCCGACAGCGGCGTCATAACCCTTTGTTCTTTCGTTTCCCCATTTGCTCTGGTAAGCCTATCATAATATAAGCCTATGATAGTTTTAATTTATAGTTTAGTGGTTACACGCTTAAGGGAAGTTAGATACTTTCCTAGTTAATAAGTGTCTACCGTTGGGGGAAAATGGAGAAAATTTGACACCACAATACAAAATAGGCTAGGATTAGATTTTTTCCAACTTCTTTGCGTTCTTCAAGAATTATTCTCTCTCCCATAACCCTCCTGCCGTTTGCAATTTTGACATTTTAATGATCACCAATTTCAACTTCAACAAGTTTCATTCAAATTGTGGACTATAAAAATGGGTAAAAGACAGTTTTCTTGATTTGTGTTTATGTTTTTGTTTGAAACCCCTCGACTGAGACCTTTTGACGAGAGTAGAGTTGAATTAGAGAAAAATCTTGCTTTATTTTTGGGAGGCTTTTAAAATGCGGGCGGGATGTATTAAAATAATCAGGGGGAAAAGAGCAAGAACCGTGGTGACGTCATGCTGGGAAGCCTCACTGATTGGCTGACATCTGTAGCAGACTGTGTGCAGCCATTTTGCATTTGCTTTGCTGGGATGGCTCATTGGTTCCCCGGACGACGTCGCAAAATCATGTAGTTACTTTCACACTGCGTTTTATGTACAGAAATTCAGAGCCAAAAGTATTTGTTTTATGTAGACGATAAATTGCCCATTATTTCACTAAAATTATCCTCATTCCCCTGACCCACGTCTACGTACCCCCGGGTAAATAAAATGGATGTTAATGCCAATTTAGGACAGAGAAATGGCTAGAAAAATCCACAAAGACAACGATCTTCCGTTCTTTGAAGTATTCATCGACACTCCGATTGCTGTTTGTGAAGAAAGAGACGTCAAAGGCCTTTACAAGAAAGCGAGACAAGGAATCATCAAAGGTGAGAGATTTAGACTCAATTTTCGGCCCACTATTTCTATATCGAGGTATGAGTAGGGTTTATGGAGCAGAGATGGGGCTGGGTTGGGGGAAGTAATAATCAAAAGTAATATTTCACCAGAGGGTTTTGGAGGGTATTCTAGGGTTTTTGAGAATTTGGGTGAATGGATATATGCAAGAGGTTTCTTCCAATCCATCCAACACAATTACAGCCAAGCAGCGATCGCAGCTGAATGTTGGAAATGAGGTGACAGGATCCCATGGTGCCACCATTTTCCTGCTGTGGGCTGTAGCCAGCTCTCAAGGTCACGTACTCGTCCTTTTTGTCTGTACTCTTACCTCGACAACGCATTCCTTCATCCTACCAACATTCATCAATTTCCTCTCCCAAAGATTAGTCGAGTATTTCAGCTCATAATTGGTTGACGTTATGTGTCCTTTCTTACTGTTTGGCGTTCATGAAATATTATGTTGTTGAAATAACCTATCCTAGAAATATACCTACCTTGTGGAATGTTGAGCCTACAATCAATAAGGGACTGCAGGATTTCTTAGTTCTCTGCGCATGTATGCTGCAAAGAGGACGTTGATTGGAGTCAGCTACAATCGTTCATTTCACCCCTGTCGTGGGAAGGACTTCAGTGAGAGCTGATCAATCATAATCTTGGAACAGATACAACGATGCAGCGATTATGGAGACCCCATAATCCATTTGTAGCGATTTATTTTGTAAGGTAGCTAAACCAAGATCAAAACACCGGGCGCTTTGTGCAGCCATCGTTAGTTTTAGTCAAAATAGATTTGATTTGGACCTGTCTGTTCTTATAGTACGATAACCTATATGAAACCTAGGTATCTATCTAAATATAAAAAGATATGCTTAATGAACCCTATGCTCTTAATATTAAACTGGTAGTGTCAATTGCCATGGTACTTCGCCTTTTGGTTTTATTTTATAACCAGTAAGGTGCTAAAATTCTTTCGATTTCTAGGGTTCACTGGGATAGATCAACCATACGAAAAGCCAACTTCGCCGGAGCTTGTATTGAATACGGTCGGCCAAACCGTTGAAGAGAGCGGCATGGAAGTAATTCGCCTGCTCCATGAACATGTAAGAACAGCTCTTTATATTTTGTAAGTATTACGAGCAAACAACAATAATTGAAAAGGTATCGTTATAGGTACATATTATGGGGAATTGTAGCTTAGAATTATATCATTATAGTACATATTATGTAGATTCTCTTCGTAGGTAGACTATTTGATGTTCACTCCCAGACCTGATCTACTTATAACAGGTATTTTTTTGGCGATTGATTCGAGTCATTACTTTTGTGTTGGGGTCCGTTGACTATCGTAGAGAAATTTATTACTGGAGCAGTGGCATTATCTACTCATGGCCAACTCAAAATACAATATAACATACCTTCCAGAGGAATCCATCGTCAGTAGATACTGAACTCATAATACCTCGATAACTGCCAAGCTTGTATGTTGAGGCAGGATTGAAACGAATCACTCGACTTCGACTTGAATCCATGTCTAGTTCGTTTGCTCATTTCCTCTTCTGTTTATAATTCAGTATATGTATATACTGTGAACTGCCAGTAAACTATGGACTTTGAGGACATACTTGATACAGTTTATGTAAATTGTATGTAACAGTATTGTTAATTTTCTATTTCAGGGTATAGTCCCAGATCTAGGGGACAGTGATGAAGTCAAAGAACTTTTCGTTCCTCGAGAGAAACTCCAGGCGGTTCTGAATGAAGCCAAGACGCTCCCAGTTTTAGAAATCACAGAGCTTGATCTCCAGTGGGTGCAAGTCCTTAGCGAAGGTTGGGCTACCCCACTCAATGGTTTCATGTCCGAAGACGAACTCCTTATGGTAATTTTATACACAAAGTCCAGGTTCAACCTCGTCGGCACATTTCGCGTTAAAACATGACTGGCTTACAGTCACAAAAGCGTCGATAATTCAGATTACCGAATCTCCCATCTTCAATCCTGAATGTATTGTGCGGACTCAACAGGCCCACAAAGACCATTCAAACTTCCGCGCATTATTGTTGAACACATTAATTTCTCTTCCATAAGACGTGAGTGATATGGATCTGTATGAATTGTATTCTTCGAAACCTCTATTGTATAATTTCTCCATAAACCCTTTCGTAAAAGGGTATCTCGTAAATATCGCCATTGTACTTACTATCTTGAGCATCACTGAGTGGTTAGTTTTTACACTTTAACCTATTGTTCTCGTTCAACATTAGTCGTGCTAGAAAAACATTCATCTCTAACTTTTGTTTTAGACCTGAACGGTAATAACAATGTTCGCTGGATGCAGTTGGGTTCATCGTTGCTCCAGTAGCATCATGGTCAGCTAGTAGAAAACGTTCTGTATTGTAGTAGTGATAGTATTTTACTTTTAGTATTACCTTTAGTATTATTTTAGTAACATCATTATAGTAGCTAACAGTTTTTTTTTTACGGACAGACTCTCCATTTCAACCACCTCGATGAGAAAACGAATCAGTCCATACCTATCGTTCTGCCTGTTTCCAAGTCAGACAAAGAGCGACTGAACGAAGCAGCGGCTATAAGGCTGGTCTACCAGGGCAAACCTGTTGCCATATTACGACAACCTCAGTTCTATGTTCACCGTAAGGAGGAAAGAGCATGCAGACAGTTTGGAACTTCCCACCCCGATCATCCTTATATTAAAGTTAGTATGTATGAGTTGTGATCTATGTAAATGTATCTGTTTTACTTTGTTTCCTGTGGTCCCACATCTAAAACGTTGGTTTAGTGAATCCTTTTGTGTTTAAAACTTCTAATTCTCAAATATCTTATTTTAATGAGTGATGTATCTCGTTCTAGATGATTTATGCCAGTGGAGATTTCTTAGTGGGAGGTGCCTTGGAGGTCTTAGAAAGAATACGATGGAACGACGGGCTCGATGAGTACAGACTAACGCCGCTGGAGCTCCGAGCGAAATTCAAGGAGATGGGAGCAGACGCTGTTTTCGCTTTCCAGCTCAGGAATCCCATCCACAACGGGCATGCGCTGCTAATGCAGGTGCAACTTCGAACTCTAATGATTATGACGAATACTGGGTTTAGTATTACCAACGAAAAATCTACCTTTGGCTAAGGCCATCATCTTTCTATTATTCCAAATTGTGGAGTGCTTAAAGTTCAAGACTATCGGTACTAGTCTCCGGAAAGTGATGTGGGCTTGTTCAGACCCCATGAAAAACTCTGTCAGATCCTTGGAGGCCATAGCATTTATAGATATCTAGTCGCACCGATTAAATGGGATGAATTCAACGATCCGCCACAGTAGATGTATCTTCCGCATTTTTATTCCCATCCTATATCAAAAAATTTCATTTGTTGCTCAGAAACTATAGGAAATCTGTGGCTGTCGTGTTTTGATTTTTAAAGCACGAAACTAATACATACCTATGCCTCCTCTATTCCGACTGTGTGGTTTGGCTAATTACGCATGAGGTAATGCAGAATAAGTGTCATTAGCGCCCCTGAGCATGGTAACAGTAGGAATTATAGATCCCTAATTATTTTTTATTGGCATTCCGTAATATAGTATTGTTTATAGATGTGGGCGTTTCCAGTAGTACTTACAGTGGAATCCCGGTAATCCGTAATCCCGGTAATTCGTAGTAAGCAGTCGGTTTATAGATCGAGTTTCTGTCCTCTCATTAACTCGTAAGAAATTTTAGAGTGTGAATCCCGATAAAAGCCGGGACACACATATCCTCACCTTGTCCGCACCGCATCATGGCCGTGTGTTGGACAACACACGGATGGAAATTTACACAAAGGAAGTTTACCAGGAGGTCCCTACCTTTCCGTACCGAGATCTCCTTTCCGTGCAGTTCAGTTTAGTTTTTTTGTGTATACTTCGACATTCTAAAATATTCATAAAACTTCGTCTAATCTGTACATCAGATGAGGCAGCACCGAGACAAATTCCGCTTCAACGCATCTTTTCTTCCAAGCACTGTGAACCCACATTCATCTTTGGGGACGAGTTTGTCTCCAGTCCTCGTCTTCTTCCTCTATGCGAGTGCCAAAATACCCAAAACACTGAAAAATTCCTGATCACATCTGCGTCTTGGAGGGCAAATGAATACTGAGCCGGAACTGTGAGCGCAGCCAACACTCGGGCCTCCCACTTCAGTCAACGACAGTCGGCCATGTTGCGGAGAGGGCTCGGTGCGGATATGTGTGTCCCGGCCTTAAATCGTAGTTGGTGTTCCCAAATGTCTTATAAATCGTAGTGGTCTCCCGCCTCTCCCTCTCAACCCCTTTGTTTATCTAACAAATACGTATGTGTATCATGTTCATCGATCACCTCGAGTCTTTCTCCTTTCTCTAATCAATTGTATGTTTATTCACTCCCGTTCATGTGTAAGAATGAGTTCTCAGTGTCGCATCGTGCTGTGCACAAAATTCTTTCACTCCACGAGAAAAAGAAAACCGTCTAAGCTATAGCAGGCAGAGAGAAGAAGGTGGCTGTTGCCACTCGCTTCGGGATTCCTCCTTCGACGTTGACTTCAACTTTAAACAAGAAAGATGCCATAATGTCATCGCCAGCCAGTGGCAGTTGTAAGCGAAAGAAGCCAGGGGAATTCCCTCAGCTTGAACAGTGTTTGGTAACCTGGTTTTCACAATTTGCGGTTTGTCGACAAAGATGATCAATGTGATCCAACCAGTGAAGTGGATTCGCCTGGTCCCGCCGCTGAATGGAACCATCTTCCTCAAAATGAAGAAAAACCTGTGACGTTCAGTGAATACGTTCATTTCGACGAACATACTGCAGTAGCCTTTATTCTGACAGATGAGGAAATTCTGGCTCCAGCTCCAGCGCAGGAGGTAGATAAAGACCCTGATAAATGTAAGATGCAGAACTTTTACCGGAAGTGTCATCAAAACAAGCTAAAGCGTGTTTGGACATCCTTCGAGCATTCTTACTTCAGTCTGAAGTTGGCGAAGTTAGGTAACACCTATTTTCAGAAGTTGTGACGCTTGACAACGCTATTGATGAAGCCCATGGAAACTCTCTTGTACAGAAGAAAATCACTGATTTTTTTTCAGCAGTAATCAAACTTGTTTTATATGTACCTACTGACTGCATGAAACTGTATTTTTATGTGAATTTGAATAAACTCTCGGTAGTTCGTAATTTTACTCTTTTATCCCTCTAATTCGTAATCCTGACAATTCGTAAATCTCGGTAATTGGTAATATTGGTTTGTTCCCTTGAAATTGCGAATTACAGGGTTTCCACTGTAGTAGTTTACCTTATTCCAGGTTCAGTATTGATGTTTTTTGTTTATTATTTTCGATAACGAACCTTTGGAATCGAGCATGAAAACAAAATTTGGTGGTTTCCATTACGGTTTCGGTTTCTAGGTCCCATTTGGGGTCTAGTTGCTTTGCGAAGCTCGGTGTTACTGTCAGTCTACTGTCTACTTTACTGTCAGTTGGAAGCATTGTAGCATTGTAGGTACCTACCTACGCCCAGCCATTCGTTCACAGAAAGACCCCGAAGTTT
Source organism: Leptopterna dolabrata (assembly GCA_954871275.1). Lineage (NCBI taxonomy): Eukaryota > Metazoa > Arthropoda > Insecta > Hemiptera > Miridae > Leptopterna > Leptopterna dolabrata. The sequence continues at coordinate 20,191,350 of OX940981.1, read as the reverse complement.
GTCTTTGTTAACATGAGTGTGAATGATACGGTATACAAAACTCATCCCAGATATTGCTTGGGAACAGCTGATTATAATTACACATGGCTGTATGAATTGACTTAGTTGTTCAGTGATTTTATTTCTTATTATTTCATTTGAAGAATGATGTTAGTTTCGGATTTTGTTGATAGTTCCTTCTGTAACTTGTACAAATTTGGTTCGGTGTTAGTCTGTAAATCCTTGCCACACGCATAACTTCCTCAATTCGAATCCGATTTTGCTGAACTGTCCAGGGATCAGGCGGTTTGGGCCTCAGACGGTCCCCTATGAATGACGGAACGATCGGATCATTACTGCGACCACTTGTGCAAACGCGAAATCTGAGTTACTCGGTTTCTCATGAGCCTGTTGCCCAATTTTTATGGAACTTCTCTTCAAACTACACGGAGGAATTTTCGTTCAACTCTTTAAAAACTACACGTTCTGCTTCTCGAATAACATGAAAATAATTAATTAGAGAATTCTTGAAACCACCGCATATTTATGAAACTGTAATTGTGCAACTACTCAAGGGACTTAAGGCTTTCATGGAGGAAGCACGAGGGGTAGGTATTGACCACAGAAAACATTGGTCTGCGCTGGTGAGGCATCTATACAGGTAAATAATAAACCGTTGTGTTTGCATATTTGCAGTGCTTAGCATACCCTCTCAATACAGCCCTAATGAACAAACACGTGAAGGTGTCTAATTTTATCCCGCAGCACTTTTAACACAACAAATGAATGTTAGGGCTCACACAAAATCTTTATGGCGTTTTTAGTAATTTTATACGAATGATAACTTTCTAAAAGCTGTCAGTATGTACTTCAGACTTATGAGATATGTATTTATTATTACACCAGCTGGCCTTACAGAGTACCTATCTTTTGCCGCTTAAAATAGCAGTCTTCCATGATTTTGGATGATGAAGGTGGGGGATAAATACTTGAAGCATGTTACCTGACGTCACCAAGCACTAAGTTAGCTACCTGCTGTTTCTTCTAGGACACTCGCCGGAAACTGTTGGAGAGAGGTTTCAAAAAACCAGTCCTACTCCTTCATCCTCTCGGCGGGTGGACCAAAGATGATGATGTTCCTCTTCCAACACGAATGAAGCAGCATGAGGCTGTCCTCAATGAAGGCGTATTGGATGCTGGCTCTACTGTTGTGGCAATTTTCCCCTCTCCAATGATGTATGCAGGGCCCACAGAAGTGAGTTTTCATTATAGTCTTTATAGTTACAAAATCCTGCTTTTGCTATGACATTTTTATTTTTCCTCAGTACGGAAGCCTTGCATTCATAGATCTGAATCAAACCTTGGAAATCAAAAAATCAAAATTGGCGAAATTGAAAGTTTTGGTAACAAAACGGCAACGGGCGTAGCCATAGAGAACACTCCATTTGAGCAGGCTCCTTATGATGCTGTAATGTTGGTTGGTTCTCTCCATATTGTACGTCTAGGCTTACCTAACACCTATAATGAGCACCACTGCGATTCTAGTTTATAGGAACAGAGTTACTGCAAATAATCATAGTTAGAGATACAAAAGACACAAGTGTGAGCTTGGTGAACAAGTTTTTAAGAGAATGTCGTTTAAGCGTAGTGTGCGAGACATCTTGACTCTTTTATTAGATTTATTGGAAAACAGTTAGATGCTTCCTAAACATTATTCCTCCAAAAACTATTATGGTTGCTTTGTTCTCTCTTTCAAATCAAACTAAATGAAATTCCTCCGCTGCACTGAAAAAACATTGAATCAGACATGTTTTTGGCTAGCCAGGCACTGTTATGAAATAAACAAATTTTTATTGTCACTCAGCAATCTCCCCCCTGCACCAACTTCATACTGGTGCAGACATACACTACACAATTATATATATGTACCTACCTTCAATTAATTACATCCAAAATTGAAATTATTATACACAAACATTGGTTATGATATTGATCTGAAACACCGAATTTCTTTCATCGGTACAGCTAACGCGCAAAATCGGTTATGATGATGTTTTATGGAGTAGTGACTAGGGGAGGGAGGATTTTGACAGCCACGTGAGATTTTACGATAAATTGAGAGCTTGCCAATGAGTGATTAACGATTTTCATGAGATGAAAACTAACTGAGTAAGATTTACCTAGTAAATGTAGGTAATATAGATACAGTTTGGTTGTATGCCGAAAATCATTAGAAATGTGCGTCACATATTTTCTGTCCTGACCCGAAATTTGGCCTGAGTCCCAGGAGAAAAAGATATCCATGTTCGAAAATTTGATTTTGCTACCGAACACCAATTTTTGCAATTGAGACACGACGAACACACAGCAGTGGAATTTCTTTGGCTTGAAAAATATCTCGGTTGTTGTAAAACATTAAATTTGACTCGAGTCCTTAGAAAATCACTATGAAAATGTATACATTGCTCTCGTGATGTACAATGATGAATCCATAATCATAATTACTGGCACAATTTTCAAATATTACTTACCACACTTTTTGATTTATATTTCTAGGTACAGTGGCATGCAAAAGCGAGGATGACAGCCGGAGCGCAGTTTTATATCGTAGGTCGTGATCCCGCTGGTCTCCCGAATCCTAATAAAGAGGTAGGTAAAACTTAATATAGGTACTGAGCAACTCTTCCTCGGCAGTGTATTATCGTACTGACTTGAAAGTGTGATTAGGAATAACTTGTTTCAATGCTGCTAGACTTGTGTGACAGGCAGCGTGGCTAGGAGTACTTGTCCCCCTTTTCAGACACCAATACCCCCTACCCCTAAGATCTTGTGGATACACGAAGTACACCTTTTTGACCCCCCCCCCCCCCCCCCCTCATCAACTTACTTCCAAGGATGGAAAAAATTGGCTGAGGATTATGAAAAGTAAAAAGTCTTAAAATTTAGGCGTCCTCTCCATGGATACTCTACTTGTATCCATCCACCATTGTAGCTGTGGTATTCGGATTCGGTAAATAAAACTACAAAATTGAAACAGGTTTAATGCAAATTTCCTATGCATTAAATGTAGGGACCTTACAAGTTTGGAAGGCACTAGTGAGTAGTATGAAATATGTGTCAATGACCTTCAAGCAATCTTAATATATTTATTTATATTTTTACGATTGTTCCATGCATCAATTGTATTCCCTTTATCTGAATTTAGTTGAAAATGTTTACAAGAGGCTAGTAATTTTGTACCTAAAGCCGTATTCCCACGACGTGTGACTTGGCGAACTTCAGGTCGTTTGAGGCTTGAAGTGTGTGATTTGTGACCATCGTGTGTTCCCATGGTGCGTGGCTTGTCAAAACCACAAGTCGCCTCGAGTGGCAGTCCGCATCGCCTGCCCCACTAGTAAGAAATTACCTGGGTTTTGTATTAATAAACACTTGGTTATTCTTCTTACAGGTATGAAGTGTCCAGTTCAACTTCAAAATTTGTTATTGTTTAATTTGGTTTGGAAAATGCCAAATTGGTTCGAAAAATGTGCAAATCGGTTGGGAAAACGTTCAAGTTAATTTGGAAAATGTTAAATTCGGTTTGGAAAATGTCCAATTCAACTTGGAAATGCTATATATTTACTATCATAGTTATAGCAACTGAACCCGAACCACAACAGACCATGGGAATGAGTGCACTAGCCTCATGAGACTTGTCATCCAGTCCCACAGCGTCCCAGTGTCTTGATCCTTTTCACCGGAAGGCCCGAGCCTCCTCCAAACTACGTGTTCCGACAGCGTGGCGTCACGAACTTCGATCCTGACTTGGCAAGTCACTCGTCGTGGGAATGCGTAGTAATATGCACCCCTAAATACCCCTTGTTCCTCCCCCCTCCATGTACCCCCTTCTATCATTCAAAATGGCTATGGGCATGCTGTTCAGTGAAATTTGCCTGACCGATGGACCAACACCGAATGTTTGCTTACAGGAGTCGTTGCTAGGAAACTGTTGTTCATAACGAATAAGGGCAGGCTATTTAGTGAAATTTGTCTGACCGACTGACCAACACTGAATGTTTGCTTTCAGGAGTCGTTGCTAAGAAAACTATCATTCATATTGATTTTGGGCAGGCTATTCCAATGTTCGGTCAATAAAGCATGCTTTGACATTCATGTGTGGTTTGATATTAATTGTACATTAATCATTATAAATGATCCCTAGGTGTCTGTAAGACAGTCACTTTTTTTTTCTTTAGGCGGCATCTGGCAACACTGTCTTGTTTGAGAAAAGTTTATGTGAAATGTGGCTCAAGTAAACCTTACTGCAAAAAGGTCATTGAGTGCCTTCAAGATCCTGAGATTCGGAAAATTTCAATTCTGATGTGTTTTATATCCTCGTAAGACAGGAATGATGTTCAGCGCCCTCAGTACGGGTGGCTCTACCCCTGCTAACGTCACCGGCCATCTACCCTGGTAGACCCAGCACAGAGATTGGTACCAACTACACCATACATATGGGGGTCCTAGGAATAGTAATAACAATAACATCAATATCAAAACGTCGAGATGAATCTTCTGATAAGATTGAATCTGCATCTATGATTTCTTTGACGTTTCAGGTGGGAGGAGATTTATATGAGCCGACACATGGAGGGCGTGTTCTCTCTTCTGCCATTGGACTACCAAGACTTGAAATCATCCCTTTTAGAGTTGCAGCCTTTGATAAAAGCAAAAGCGAAATGGCCTTTTTCGACCCCTCTCGAAAAGATGATTTCGAATTTATCTCCGGCACTAAAATGAGGCGTTAGTATACTTGGCAATCAATAATTACTGTCCTTGTTACTGTTAGCACTGTAAAACTATCGACAGTCCGCATAAAAATAGATTTGATGATTAGGTACTGGATTAATGCGACAGCAGACCACGCATTGTGGGAGTATTACTGTTATTTAGCTTGACCACATCCAAAAGTAGGTTTTCATAATAAGGAAGGATTCAAAAAAGATGTTTTGTGGCCTTAGATATGTGTATACCTACCTAGTAATACCTACTCACGATAGTTTTTCGACTTTGCCTCGCTGTACACTTTTGGCCAAATGTTAGCATTGGATATTCACTACCATGTTGCTATTGAATAATCAGAAAATGAACCTTTACTGGAAGAAAATTATTTTGTTCTACAATAGATGTAATCCCTTGACATTCATTGAGAACCAATATTATTTACTGACATTAAATTAAGTAGGTAGGTACCCAACTTTATGTAATTTTCTATTTCGGTTGTACCTATTGCTCTAGAAAAAATATTGTAGAGGATTGACTACATGATTGGAAGACAAAATTAGGTATTTATTGGAAATCATGACTTCAGAGTCCAAAATACACTTGGTAATGATTCTAACTTTTCTCTTTCCTTCTTCAAAGATTGTTGGGCTCAGAAATGACTGGCTGGTCATATGATCCTGCTAGATCCAGTGTTGCTATTGCCTACCCACTGTTGCCGTTGTTTTCTTCAGGACTCTCCTCACGGGTTGCAACTGCAGGAGTGCCTTGAGAGCCACCATACAGGGTTCTTCGTGACGTCTGGCGATATGGAATGTCCTGCCCATGTATTTTCCACAACGCAATCCTTCAGCAGTCCGTGGTTTGCAACGGACAGCTGCGTCTGTCTGTCAGGTCACTTTTTCTAGGTGACTTCTCACAGGAATTTTTAGGTGTACATTTTCTCACAGGTTGATTGTCCTGATTTTCTGGCAGGGTTCAGCTGTTCATTTGGTAGATGTGGCTGACAGTGTCCCTTGTCCCTTGTGTGGCACAAATTAATGCACTTGTCCTTGTAATCGAGGATGATATCGAGAGAGACCATAGAGCCAGGGAACATCCCTGCAGTTCCCTCCTAGCAATCCTCTGGCGGTGGGTGAACCCCAACGAGTTTGCAACGGACTTATTGCAAGGTACCTACTTCCACTTGTGATCCAAGATGACGTCCAACGACATCGTGCATCTCCACTGTGGCTCCCAGTCCTCCACCCATGACTTATCTATATTCCTGGTAGAACAAGTTACTGTAACATCTTCCTAGCCTGCTCCTCCTGGTCTGCTTGTGGTTGCCTATCTTCTCCATAGTCGATCCCTTTACAATATTACATACCAAACTGTCATCCCATAGCCAAGACGTTTCAACAGTTGTTATTCCCCACTTTCTGTTGTTTGTTTACAGATCTCGCAAAGACAGGGCAGCTACCTCCTGATGGTTTCATGGCTCCTTCCGCCTGGCAGGTTCTCGCCAATTACTACAAAAGCCTCCAGTGAACAGCAACTAGGTACCAGCGATCCCCAGGAAGTCGAGTATAATTTTGAACGTTTCGTTTTATTATCGCATTGATTAGGAAATTCTAATTGTTTTTATAGTCTGTTGTTGAGTTTATGATATTTTTGTTTATGGTTGAAACTGTGCAATAGGTAGATAGTTAGATGTCCTACCTACCCGTTGATGTTATCTACATGCTACAACCGTTATCAAGATGGTTTTTATTTCACCGAACAATTCGCAACCCACCGTTTTTAAGTTTTTGTTAAAAGTTTTGAAATTAAGATTTTATTAAAATGATGAAGTAAGGACGTTGAAACTAGGTAGGTACGCGAAAACTGAGCAGGTGCCATTTGATGTTATATTTGAAGTGATTTCAAAAGGACCTTATAAGGATCTTATTCATACATTTAGTTGATCTGTTTCATTCAGATTAAGCCTACTCTCCAGGCTACGCCGGCAACATGCGTGTATCTTGAACAAATCACTTCCGCCTACCAAGGAACCCTAGAACATAATATGTTAACTTATTATCACACACATTAACATATTATGTAAGCTGCTATTGGCTTTTTCTGTGGTTTATGCTTTACACCGTTTATTTACCCCAGTCTCGCAGTTGACTGTCACTTTTGCCTTTGTTATACCTGTTAACCACTATAAAAAGTTTATTATTGAAGTATTGAGATCAGGAAAAACAACAAGTCATTCTCCAAAAAAATTAACCAAAGATTACAAAGTTTTATGCTTAACATAATGGTTTCGTTTTGCAGCATGCTACTCAATCAAAAATGTTATTGAAAATCACTTCGTGTACCTATTTGTCTCGTAAAATTATATTGTGAGAGTTATACTTTATAATTACCTATGTTACAAATATATTTTATTATTATTGTTTCTTCTGTACGCAACTTCTACCTTACCTGTAATAAATTAGAGTTGCAAGAAAAGAAAAAATAATACTGGAGATCATGTGAATCAGCTGGAGAGGAGAGTTTTTTATGGTTAGCCTCATCAACATCGTTCCACCATTGTTTTGGGCCGAATCGTCTTCAAAACCCCGGAGCCTTGTCCGTCCAGCCGTTCGTTCACAGTAAGGCCCTGAAGTTGCATTGAAAAGCTTCATAAGCCTGATCGTGAATGAAATTGTATAAATCCCGCCCAGACATCACTGCTAGGGAACCTGACTATAATCATGCATGGCTGCATGAGGTCGACTTGGTTGTTCCGCGGTAGGTACCTATTATTTCACTGGAATAATGATGGTTATTTAGGATTTCGTTGATAGGTATGTACCTACCTACTTTTGCAATTTGAACAAGGAACGTTATGCTTCATGAATAACGATGCGATGAATAACTTATTATAAACGATAAATTATAATTTTTTTTTTTTTCAAGTAGGTGCCTTAAGAAGAAAGCGGCAAAAATTCCAGTGGTATAGCCACTGGTGAATTTCCAGTGGTGGAAATCAAATCGTTTACTGGGCATAGGATAGTGGTCCCACCTCACATGCCAACAAGCAAAACATACAAAGAAAATGTAAGGAAGACAAAATAAAGATGAAGTTATAGTAGGTACTAAAATTGGAAGATAAGGGAAGTGAACGAGAAGAGAGATGGGCGGAAAAGAGAGGGATGAGAAGGAGAGGTCATTGCATCCTAGCCATGCAATGACCTCGAATGCCCGAAGAAAGGGCATTCCAAATCCTCGCTCCTGCCAAGGCTACAGACTTGGACATGGCCATACTGTAATGCCTAGCCACGGCAATAGTCCTTGCCTGGATTGATGAGGAAGATTGAAATGACGTAGTAAGGGCATTGCTGCATAGCACGATACACAAAGCACAATCCTAAAAAATTAAAGTAGGTTATTTATTTCCGCACCGAAAATGAGGTCAGCATAGGGTGAAACATGATTTCAGTCTAAAGACATTACGAATACAGGAGTTGAAAAATGGTTCTTGATCTTTTTAGGATTGAAAATCTAGGGACCAAATGGATTAGTAAGAAAAGTGAGGGAGGATTATTGATTTGAATAGTTTTAAGTGTACGTGAAATTAAAGCAAGATTACGTAGAGAATGAAGGGATGAGAAAACGGATCTGGAGATCTTGGCCATGTGAGAATTGATCATCAAGCAAAGATCTCTGACGGATTGGAAGTATTTGATCTAAATTTGACCTTTGATATAAAGGAGAGGAAGGAAGGCAGGTGGTGGAAATCTTCTTGAAAACCAATGGTTCATTATTGAAAATAATAAACCAACAAGAATGGCTTGGCACTTCCGAGGGTTGATGATGAGCCCATTAGCTGAACACCATTCACCAACAGAATCCAGGTCACTGGACTCCAGACCAATGGAGGAGGAGGCGACTGAGGTTTGCTATGCTTGTAAAGCTGACCGTCATCAGCATATAAATGGTATTTGCTGCGGCTAATGACTAGGCATGTCGTCGATGAACGCAGAAAAAAAGGAATGGGGTTAGGACCGACCCTTGTGGGGCAGCAGTGGCCAATGAGTGTTCGGAACTGACTAATTTTTGAAGTTGGTTGGTGACATTTGGCTATTTTCGACGCCCAAACTCGTATTTGCCCAGTTTTTCGAGGACAATTTTTCTTATGAAGCTTTCCCAAAAAAACAATATTATTCAAATTTCGAATGCTTGTTCTTCACATCGCCATATTGAACCTGAGTAGGTTTTCTTTTTTCCAATTAGTTTTCTGTACTTATACTGTCTCTATCTACATTTTTACTGTAGGTTAGTGTAAAATTTGAGGGTCTGAAGTGCAAACATAAACGTTAGCAATTCTACTTACCAGAAAGAAGTAGCATTAGAGTGTATGAACAAGTTCAACGACGAGAACTTGGTGGAATAAATCAACGAGAGGAGCTGAATAGAAGGATTTATTCTTAAAAAAAGAAGAATAGATACTTTTACGCTTACTTGTGCGCGAGGTGGGATTCATTTCCTATGCACAAATACATCGATTATTATTATTATTAAACTTGATAAAATTCCAACACGTAAAATGGGTTGTTTTGTGCAATTAAATTGGTAATTTTTGCAAGGCCAAAAAACCACGTACGCTGCACATTTCATTCCACAGTACTGTTAATTACAATTAAAATAATCCTGTAAGGTAAATTTAAAATAAATTACTGTATACTTCATGGATATTCAAAGACCTAGGAAGTTACAACTCAAGGAGGGGTAGGGAGTTCAGTGTGTGTGTTTGTGCAGATGCCAGGTCTAAATGCAAAAGGAAATACATTAGTAGGTAGGAAATACAAACTTAGCATGACACTCCCCTAACCCAGGAAAACTGAAGGAGGAAAAAATGTTTGACCACAGTTGTCCTCTAACTGTCATCGTCTTGAAACCGCTTCCTCTTGTTGGATGGTTGCGGTTCGCTTGAGGGGTCCCAGAGCCCGCTTCTGACGAATCTCTTTGCGGCATCTTTTTGAACGGTAGGTCTCTTCTTCCGATCTTTAACCCTCTGATATTTCTTGGCGTACTCCTGTATCCGGTCGATTTCCCCTTTGACGACGTGGGTGAAGGGGTTCTCGCCTACGGTTCTCATGTACATCCAGTACAAAGACGTTAGAGCGTATGAGATGAACAGGTCGTGCTTCACTCGGTCCTCGGTGGACAGCCTGTCGTAAGCTTTGGCACTGATCATCAGATCTAGGAGGTTGTCAATGTTGTCCGTGCTCTCTTTCAAGCTTTCGATCTGTTTTACGACCTCTTCGTCGTCTGGCATTTCTCCAGTCTCTCCCACTCCCATACTTCAGCAGGTTCACTAACAGAAACTTGGGTACCAAAACCGTGGTATACTGACAGTGTTTCTGAGTCTAGATTCCTCAGTCGAAGAACCGGAAGGGTCAGTGTCGCGAATCAAAACATTCTGTTTCGGCACAGGCAGTCATGAATAACTAATTTTAAAAACGACTGGAAGATACTGATGAAACATAAAATGAAGAACGCACAAATTAATTTAGAAATTTCGAATAGGTGATTGTAATATTCTGACAACTATGTACAACTCTGAAGCACGCACAACATACCACGCGCACGCGATAGTGTTCGGTGGATACTACACGATCTCTCTTATCTTATACGTTCCATAGTAGTTGCCTTCTTCTTTTACGTTTTCTTGGCTGCACTAGAAGCCTCATGCGCCCAACAGCCAGCCCATCGTATGTGAACTGTGGTATCGATGAAGCCTAGCTGAAGTTCCTGAGGTCTTTGTACTTTCGTTCTTGTACCTAGGGTTGAATTGAAAAGTGTCCAGTTTCAGAGGTGGACTGGCGAAGAATAATATTTATAATGTATTACGAGAGTTCGTTTATATAAAAATACCTGCCTACTTCATCACTGTAAAACGTATTTAGACGGACAGTTTTCATGTTCCAGCAATAAAAATGTTCAACATGAGACTCATACCTACAGTCCGAACTTCAACGAGCAACTGGTGATACCCAATGTACTTATTGGATCGTACCTATGAATGTTAAAGATACGCGGTAACCTACCATATACTATTGTGGAAGACGTATACCATTAGTAAGGTAGGTACTTTGTTTGCCCACCTAAGACTTCTTTCATTTCTTGGTTTAGTTCAAGGTTACATAACAAGTTTTGACACGTACTAGGTACCTATGTAGGTAAGATTTTTACCTACCTACCGTTAAAGACAACAAGAGACAAGGGTGATAATACTGAAATTTCGACAGGGTGGTAGGAAACTAAGACTTCATTTTAAGTAAACAAACACAGAAATAATATTTTTGATGCCTAATCCAGTATTTTCCTGTGGGAAGCCCAGTAAATAGGTACCTATAGAACTTTTTATATCTATTTATTTATTGTTTAATATTTTCACTTTTTATACTTTTTTAAATGAATGATAAATGATTATTTATCGTCACAATACATGTACGCAATGAGGAATAAATAATGTTCTAAAGGCTATTTCTATTTCTAAAAATACAAAACACTCAGCCACTTACCTTAATAATTCGGCCAGAATTGAAATGGTTCTCATCACAACTGTCCGTCCCAAATAATAATAATAATAGGTAATATTTACAAATCACCAGTAATTTGGTATTATTAGTGGTATAATGTATGGAGCAAAACTGACAGCAGTTCAGTTATGCTCATGTCAAATTTCAGTTTATTGAAACTAAACCGCTCATTCAGTCTTACCTTCGTTTGCGCCTCCAAATCAACTCGCTCCAGGTAGGAATCAGCAGAAATACAGGCCGTGGTGTCATGGGCGTACCTATTAGTCTGGCAGATTTTTCTGTGTGCATGGGATCACCCTCTCCACACCACCATTTGAGTCGTTGGAGGGAGGTCAGTTACCCCAACCTTAACAGTGGCCTACGGCCACCTTTCTCACTTTTGCCATGGAAGAAGTAGAGACTACTTTTCTTCCATGCTTTTGCTCTGAACCACATCAGGTAATAGTGACCGTCTCTCTGGATCCGAAGATGAAGAAGAGATGAGTTGTTCTGACCAAGAAAACGACCCCACACTTGAAGGAGTACCTATACAGATTGCCCCAGAGTGATTGATGGTTTCTATTATTTATATTGTAGTAATGTTAGTGTACCTATAAAATTCGTCAAATGCTGTTTTATAAGAGTAAATAGTTTATAATAAAAATGTTTAAAATAATGTTATCAACTTTCAATTGAGTTAGATCCTATTTTTTTTAATTCTTAGTTTGTCCAACATTTCATACACTTTTGATCACATTAGATTTGGTCGATTTTTAGGGTCAAATGTAGCGTGCATTAAATTTAGAAAGAATTGGAAATTGTGAAATTTTGTTGAAAATTTGCATGACTTGTTCACCTGACCAATTATTATAACGAGAACAATCAATTTATGCAAAGATTAGCATAGATTCGTATTTAACCTCTCGTATTTAAAATTTAAAATAGCACATGAAACATAAAAACTTGAAAAATATTTGTGGTTTTGAGCCAGTTTTCAAAATGTTTAACGAATGAAAGAGTTGCCGTTCATAATTTGTCGAAGTTACACTTGGCGGCCGTGGGTAAGGGGAGGGACGGTTGAGGGCTGAAGCCCACTTTCACGCATGCACAAAGAAAAATCTGCCAGACAACCAAAGTATGTATCGCAACTTTGGGGCTTTCCACGTAGCTGCTAGCTAGGGAGGTCGTTAACATAAATTTTAAAGAGCTATGGCCCCATTAAAATGTACCTTTGCGCTACCATTGCTCGTTAATGCTGTTCTGCATCCCAAATTGCATGCGACCAGCTTAGATTTCACATTATCTCCAAATGTCAACGTCGTGTGAGTACCTAAGTAGGTACCTATCAAATTGTAGGTAGGTAGATAGGTAACCAGTTTTAGGTGAGCTTCCCAAGAACCAAATAATACATACATGTTTTTAAGACCTATCGTTATACTCCACCCCAATGTGTCGAACGACCAATTATAATCTGGAAATGTAATAAATATTATGAGCAATTTCTTATTCTACTCAAGTTTCCAGGGATCAACTCTCATCCATAACGCTTTCCTGGGTGCAGCTATTCAACTCAACACGAAAATTGCTCGAAATAAGTCCAAATTAAAAGATTGATACAAGGATGAACGTATTTAATTAAATAAACCTAGACATCTCGTCGAAAATAATAATTGCAGTCATTCTGACAATTGACTTCGCGTGAAGCGAATTCTCCACCGGAAACGACTTCGGCAGTTGATTGCGGTCGGGAGACTGATTGAGGTGAAATCGGCGAGGGAGAGGATGATAGCGGCGAGCGAGGGAGACTGAGTACAGGCATTGCGCTTGCGCGTCGTATAAGATAGCGTGAGGACAATTCCGTGCTCCGTGGCCTAGAAGCGACTTAGGAATAATAATTACTGAGCATTCGTTGAACCAGATGTAACCAAGAAATATCGTTGATTAACGGTTAGGTTATACCTACTGCCTACCTAACAAAACGAAGTTTTGAGTAAAGCCTGTGAACGATTCGTCAGTAATATAGATTTGGTACGACAAGGGCTGCTGTCTTGATTCTTGATCGGAAAGTTTGGATAGGTATTGAAAGGAATTGTAATGCTCTACAAGAACTATAGGCTGCCACCAAACGACAGCCGATTGAATCAATATTAGTAGGTACCTGCTGTACTATAGGTAGTACCGTAGGTACATAAAGCACCATATTACAATAAAAAGTACAGTATAGTATAGTAAAAACTATAGCACCTACAGTAAAGTACGATTTAAAACACTTTATTTTGAAAATATTTGGATCGTTTCTTTCCCAACTGTGACTTCGCTGGAACACATTCCTGGGTTGTCAAACTGTTCTAATTCAAAGGTTTTTTCCCCAAATAATTTTTTTCTTAATCGAATCGCAGTAAATACTTTCTCACCATTTTTACCACGCTTTTAACTTGCACTGCTGTAGGGATGTCTGAACGGTTGAATTTGAAGAGTTTCACACACTGGACTAAAAAATAGGGCTGAATATTTGAGTAGGTATGCGACAAAAGCCGCTGACACAGAACAAAAGTAAATTCCATAGCCAAAAAACTTGGTCTGCAAGAATATTTTTGACTACGGAATTTACTTAGAAATTATAAACAGGTACCGAGTTTTCCCACTTAACAGTTATTGCTTCAAGTTAGAATCCAAACTTCAAGTGACCGGTTAAAAGGTCAAAAAAGTAGCCTAGTTAAAATACAGAAATGATGTTGAAAAGGGCGATTCCCAAGTGGGTACACTCATGGAAAAGAGGAGATGCGCGCGAGCGCACAGCTGGGCTATATACTATAATACAAGCTATTATAATATACTATAATACAAGTACAATATACTATAATACAAGCAGAGCCTATCTCGGTACAGGGAGCGTTGATCGGCCCGATCTAACATGATGCGTAATGTTGTTGGATGTTTGTGTCGTAAGCCCTCATTCGCTCAGTTGACGTTTTCATCTTCGGTGGTGCGGCCCAATAATTTATCATGGATAATTCAACATCAATATTTAAGCCAGCGAGGCAAATTAGAGGTCGTTGTTGAAAATTATAAGTTTACCGAGTTTAGAAAAAATCGTGAAGGTGTAATAACATATCGGTGTTCAAATAGGCAATGTCCGGTAATGTTGAGTACCGATTCGAAAGTTACGCGAGTGCTGACTGTGAAACATGGACACAATCATAGCTCCAAAGATGACGAAGTAGTTCAACGAGAAAAATTAAGTTCATCTCTCAAAAGGAAAGCCATGGTCGACATTTCAGCTAAACCCAACAAACTTATCAGGATGGAACTTCTCTGTTCGCCTTCAACATCAGACTCTTTGCCTCATGGGAATTTCAAGCTTACCCGAAAAACCACGTACACTGCACGAAGAAAAATTATTCCTACCATACCGAAATCAGTTGATGAGTGTCAAAAATATTTATACGAAAAGCAAGGTGAGATATTGAGTAGTGGTACAAAATGGTGTTTTTTGAGAAATGAGAGGAATTCCAATTTTTTCAACCAACGAAAACCTCCGCGTGTTGTCTAAGTCGGTGCACGTCATTGCCGATGGACCGTTCACTTGCAACAAAATTTTACTACCAGATGTACAGTTTACATGTTTATACGAATGGGTTTCATCTTCCTGTAGTGTTTGCTTTTTTGAGGGGTAAGAAGAAGGAGATGTATATGGAGTTTTGGCAAACTTTGAAAGAACTTTGTCTTTTCATTTGTGGCAAAGATCTGGAGATGAAGTTCCTCCACTTGGACTTCGAAAAAGCAGCACATACTGCAGTATCCAAATTATTTCCGGGCAGTGTTATTACAGGTTGCAATTTTCACCTTCACCAAGCTTGGATCAGGAGGATCCAAAAAATAAAATAAAAAACTCTTAAAATCGTATCGTGAAAAGGACGAAGTAGGTAGATGGCTGCAGCTACTCCTTGGTTTACGCTTCTTGCCACCTGAGTCTGTCATTAACGCATTCACGACCCTACTTGAAACTGTCCCTTCGTCAGCCAACAGTTTAGCTACTACCAACACTTTAACTACATTGAACTAACTAAACTAAACTACAACTAAACTAAACTAAAGTAAATTTAACTACATTGTTATTCCAGGTTTCCTCCGACCATTTGGGCAAGTGCTGCTGCAGGCAATGATGTTCGAACCACGTATGGAGCCGAGTTCTTCCACAGTGACTACAACAAGCAGTTTTATTGGCCGCATCCCAATATTCACCTCGTAGTTGCTGCACTATCTCATATCCAGGCGGGGACAAACATGAAAATTGCAAGTTTGAAAAATAATGCAATTAACCCTCCATCAAAAAGTACTAAATAGATGAAAGAGTTGCTTAATTTGTCATGGGAGGCTTACCAACGGCATAATAACGTCATGTACTTAACTGAGTTTACCAGTCGTTACCAACAGTTGGATTGCACGATCACCAAACATGAAGAAGACGACGATGAGTGAACTTCATCAACCTACGTGAACAGCATTTACTGATGCAAACATTTGAAGAACATTTGACGAAAACATGTGCCTGTTGAATATAAATGAGAATTTAAATCAACGAAACGTCGAATTTAGGACCACTACTCGATAATACGAGTATTTTATTTTCACATCCTGACGTGCTGTACCCAGTTATGCCTATGAAGGCCAAGGGTGTTGTACCGAGTTGTGCTCTCGATGCTCGTGGTCCATGTACCTAGTTGGGATCTTTTGGTTTATTATTCTGTGACTAATACACCTATGTAATCGCTCAGCAAAAAATTGTTGTAACACCCCTTCAAAATTTGTTCTTTTACGTTTCAAGGTGAGTAGATTCCAAAAATACAATGTCCGTCCGCCGTCCACCGTATCACGTGTACCGGCTTCATTTTCGGTCTAAAAAATTCGTTCTTTCGCACACAAGCTCCATTTGGGCCCTAGTTGTGTCCCGAAACTTTGCAGCCCGATCGGAGTTTACCGAGGGGTGTTATGAGTGAAAATGGGTATAAAAATAAGTACTTTTTGCGTTTTAGCTACATGTTAGTAACATGAGCTTTTGAGGTATCGTTTTCCATGTTTTTTGGGACGAGAAGACCGAACATGAAGTCGATTTTGACCAAAGAGTGGAAAATTGTGGTTCTACCAATGGTTCTGCTCTCAAAATCGATTTTTTATGAGTCAAAAACCTGGGAAATTGTCTGAAATCACCATCAATTTGTATAATAACACTAGAAAAAGTGTCAACAGGTGAACCAAGACAATTAAATGGCACTACCAGTGATCAAAGATAATTTGAGAAAAAAAGGAGCGTACCTACCTAATTCGTGTTTTGGGTCCAAAATTAGTGGAAACAATCATAAATATATATTTAAATTATTTCAAATGAAATAAACAATAAATGAACAGCCAACATATCTGTAGGAGTGTCCAATAGAATAATAAACCCATGTGACAAGGACTTTGCAGCGTTTTTTCTTACCCAGCTAGGCTGCCGGTTAGGCTACTTGTGCCCATTTGGGATAGGCTCGTTGAAAACAGTGAGCAACTCAATAAACTCAATATTTCTGACCAACGTATAACATTATTTCAAAACGCCACCAATATTTTCTTTATCACAGCTGTAGTTATCGTTGATTGACATACTTCTTGGATAGAAAATCGTCTCAACAGCTGATATTGAGACGTAGGAATTTGTGAACGTCGACTCAACGCTACGAAGTTGATATCGTCAAAGTTTAATGTAAGAAATTCTATGGGTGTCATGATAATTGAAGTACTGTAAAGTTGGTTCACCAAACAACGATCTCGGTCTAATTGGTTTACCCTTGATAATTCATTTGCTCTGGAAACGCTCTCAACTTTCCTACATCCTACAACTCATGTAGACTTGATAAACCGTCAGGAGGAACGTGAGATTCTTAAAGTTGGTACGCACGACTCAACTTAATTTCAAGTGCGCAAAGGCTCCTTCACAGCGAATCACATAATTATATAGAATAACCCGGTACCGGTCCGGTATAAACAAAATACCTAGAACCACGCATAGTGCATGACTAATATGTTTTCAACTTTCCAGTCATATACCGCCATCAATAACAGGTTCCGTAGGTACTGCAACATTAAAATTACTATGCACATAATTATATAGAACTATACTAGTACAACTATTGTAATGATCCAAACCTATGATAGATCATTGGATTATGAAGACTATGGAAAGGCTTTTAACCAACTTGAAATTGGTTGGTTGACATTTCAAGATATACATAAACTACGAAGAATATAATTAAAAGGAATCATCCAAAAGCGATATTCAATATAACGCTCTGGATCCAACTGAAAACCGTCTAACACTGTTAGGTAGGTAGATATAATTTTTTTAAAACATGGATTTGTTTTTGGGCTGGGGAACAATCCTAAATTTCCGACAACAAAAAAAAGAAAGAAAAAAAGGTAACGCTTCAATTCCCCAGAAGCTAATTAATTTCGTTTCTGTTTGTCCTACGAGGATGGAAATTCGAAATGGAGCCTCTGTAGGACTGGTGAGTAAGAATGACGAGGTGAGGACCTTCCCTAATCAACTGAGTGAGCCCTGAGGCTAATTGTTTCACTTCTGTTTTGACCTACGATGATGAAAGTCGAAATGGCCTCTGTAGGACTGGTGAGTAAGAATGGCGAGGTGAGGACCTTCCCTAATCAACTGAGTGAGCCCTGAGGCTAATTATTTCACTCCTGTTTTGACCTACGAGGATGAAATTCTTAATGGAGCCTCTGTAGGACTGGTGAGTAAGAATGACGAGGTGGGCGATCCTCCCAAATCAGTTTAGGGAATCTTTCTTCAATCCAAAAGTTCCTCCGTTTAACGCCAGAAAAAAGTTTAAACCACATTTTCTCCGTTTTCACGGAAAAATATTGAATCCGAATATGCAACACGGAACGGTTAGTTTGTGCGTCCAGAAACATTCCATGATTCAATGTTTTTCCGTGAAAGCGGAGAATTTATTATTATTATTTTTAAAGAACAACTCCGGAACCAAATGACTGTGAAGGGACAGGGATGCTGTGATGTCCCGCATCACAGCTCGGTCTTGAAGGGTGGGTTAACTTTCGCGCCGTCTTCCGAGGTATGTATACCAACACAAGACAGGTACTGTATAATATTGTTTCGTCAACTCGGAGTAACAAATGCAAAGAAAGAAATAGAAAGGAAAATTGTATGATATTATCAGCACTTTTACAAATAGGTAAGTAGTATGTAATATTTCAAATTTCGATAGGTGAAAGTTTAGTACCATCCCGCAAAAGCCCCCCCCCCCCCCCCCAGGCATGCCACCACCATCCTTCGTTATGCGACCCATAAAAACCATAAAAAACGGCCTTGAAAATTGTTTACTCGGTTTAATTGTTTACTTTATAGGTAACCGGATTAATTTATATTACTTGCAGTAACTCGGTCGAGATTTGAGGATGCTCATAGTTTTCATAGAATTGATGTCGAACTGTTGTTAGCAAGCCGAATGTTACGACATAACCTGCCATATTCGAAACAACGCACAGGTTGCAGATGTAGAATCGAAACCGTTTTATACTGAGAAGAGGAACCCCGCCAAAACTCTGCAAATTTTTACACAACGGTTTATTATTTACCTGTGTAGATGTCCCTTCTGCGTAGATAGTGCTCTCGTCCCGAAAGCCCTAAATCGAGTACTTATGCGGTAGATTCAAGAATTCTTTCATTAATAATAAATTATTTGACGTTATTCATGAAGCATAACGTTTGATAGTGTTACAAAAGTACCTATCAATAAAATCAAAAATAACCATAATTATTCCAATGAAATAATATCATGGAACTACCAACTCGATTTCATAAAACCTTGCGTGATTATGACCAGGTGTTCCCTAGCAATGATTTCTGGGCTGTTTGTATACCGATCATTCACACCTCATATTGACGGTTTTTCGGTGCAAATTTCAGGGCATTACTGCGAAGGAACGGTTGGACGTAAAATGCTTCGAGTGGTCTAAAAAAAGTTCCACAGTTCGAGCTCAATTTAAATAAGTAGAAATTTCGAGATAACGGCCTGGAAATGTCAACCCCTATTTTCACCCTTGACTGACAGTTACGCTGAGCTTAGCGGACCAACTATAGATCCGAATGGGACCTAAAAACAAATTTCATTACCTAATTTTGGTTCATGGTAACTAAGAAAAAGCGAAGTACGGCAGACGGCTTACGGTGCACGGACAGAAACTCTTTTCTTCCATTTTCGGTTTATCTGTACCTACCTTGAAAAGGAAACCATTAAATTTTGAAGGAGGGGGGGGGGGGGGGAGGGCTAATTTTTTTTTCAGGCTCGACTCCAAAGATTTTTTATTGAAAATAATAAACCAAAATTAGTTGACTGCTACCTACCTGTTGTTTTTCAAATGAGTACTTCTGGAGCCGGCCATGATCGATGCTACTGGTAGGTTAAAAAACCAAAACTCTGAACTGGAAATCCAATAACTACTGAAGGCGCTGGAAATCCAAGTGCTAGGTTTCAAACGTTTGCATGATTAGATTTCAAGACTGCTTAGTTAATTTTAGTTAAGGCATATACTGCATGGTTTAGTACTGAAAACTATCGATGTTGTAGTTCCATGTGTGAATTTGTTCTTACTCTTCTTCCCTCTGCGAACAATCCTATAACAGCCTAGTGTCCAGATCCTGCAGCTTTTTCGTATCCCAAAAAGTAATAACCTGGAACGAACAACTAAGAATTAACGATGATGGCGATAATGTTGGTACGTATTTGAGATGGCGTTCAACCCCTCGTTAGCAATTTGTTTCATAAATATATAATTCTATCCTATGGTACAGCAGATCTGAAACTCATTAACTAAACCTCTCGTATTGTACGTCTCATATTGTACTTGTGAGATTTTTCAACCCCATGTACGTATGTGTGTATGTGTGTGTGCGTGTGTGTATGTGTGTGCATGTGTGTATGTGTTTGTTCTATGAATTGAAGGCACGAGTGGAAGAGGGTGCTAAGTGACATTTTCACAAAAACTCTGGTTTTTGCATACCTAAATGAAGGTTTTCAAGCGCTACCTATCTATGGTGGCAGTCTGGATACGCACTAACAACTCCTTGGAGAGATATAGAATGGAAGAAGGTGACATGTCACTATAGATTACTTCATTTTGGTTTATTATTTTCAATAATGAACCATTGGAATCGAGCATGAAAAAAAAAATTCTTACCCCCCCTCAAAATTTGATGGTTTACGTTTCAAGGTATGTAGAATCCAAAACTGCAATAAAAATATTTCTGTCTGTCCGCCGTACGCCGTACGGGCCACTTTTCTTAGTTACCATGAAAAAAAATTGATGAAATTCGGGTTATAGGTTCCGTTCGGCGTCTAGTTGGTCCTCGAAGCTCGACGTTACTGTGAGTCATCTCTAAGGGGTTCAAAATAGGGGTTGAAATTTTCAAAACGCCTATACCATTTTTTTACGTAAATATTTTTACGGTTTTAAATAGTTCTTGAACTTGCGAGTTTTTTAAGACCATCCGGAGCATCGTACGTCCAGCCGTTCGTTCACAGTAAGGCCCCGAAGTTTGCACCGACAGACATTTTCGACTCCAGTTCCAGTGTGAATGAAATTGTATACAATTCAAACCAAACTCGTAACCAGAGACGCGCCCACAATAGGAATTTGTGAATACGGCCAATCATTGGTAGGGATCACCTGATTATATTGGCGGAGTATGAAGTCGAGTTGGTTGTTCTGTGATATTATTTCATTTGAAAAATGATGGCTCTTTTGGAGTTTGTTGGTAGGTAGTGAAACTTGAACAAACGTTGAAGTATTATTGATGGGTAAATTATTACTACGGTAAATCATTACTCAACGGTAAATTATTACACAACGGTTCATTATACCATCAACGTGGAAGGGGCTGGAGTTTGTTGGTAGGTACTTTTGCAACTTTTGGTTTATTATTTTCAATAATGAACCATTGGAATCGAACATGAAAAAAAAAATTCTTACCCCCCCTCAAAATTTGATGGTTTACGTTTCAAGGTATGTAGAATCCAAAACTGCAATAAAACGCTGCAAATCCCTGCACAACGGTTTATTATTTTGTATAGAATACCCTTCTGTTACAGATCACAGCTCTATGTATAGATAACCCGTCTATATAATATAATATGTACTATTCTATGCATATTATGTAGATCGCAGACCCTCCGTAGGTTAGTACCTAACCCCGTACTCGTTACTAGGTACCTACCTAAATCACGAGTTAAATGTTGCTAAAATAATTCTGCCGATGACAAACAGTACCTAACAAAAAGAAACACACATAATGAAGTTCTGAAAAGAAATTGTTGATGAGGAGTGAAAAAAGTTGCAAACGTACCTACCAACAAACTCCAGCCCCTTCTACGTAGATGGTATAATGAACCGTTGTGTAATAATTTACCGTTGAGTAATGATTTACCGTAGTAATACCTAATTTACCCATCAATAATACTTCAACGTTTGTTCAAGTTTCACTACCTACCAAAAAACTCCAAAAGAGCCATCATTTTTCAAATTAAATAATATCACAGAACAACCAACTCGACTTCATACTCCGCCAATATAATCAGGTGATCCCTACCAATGATTGGCCGTATTCACAAATTCCTATTGTGGGCGCGTCTCTGGTTACGAGATTTGGTTTGAATTGTATACAATTTCATTCACACTGGAGTCGAAAATGCCTGTCGGTGCAAACTTCGGGGCCTTACTGTGAACGAACGGCTGGACGTACGATGCTCCGGATGGTCTTAAAAAACTCGCAAGTTCAAGAACTATTTAAAACCGTAAAAATATTTACGTAAAAAAATGGTATAGGCGTTTTGAAAATTTCAACCCCTATTTTGAACCCCTTAGAGATGACTCACAGTAACGTCGAGCTTCGAGGACCAACTAGACGCCGAACGGAACCTATAACCCGAATTTCATCAATTTTTTTTCATGGTAACTAAGAAAAGTGGCCCGTACGGCGTACGGCGGACAGACAGAAATATTTTTATTGCAGTTTTGGATTCTACATACCTTGAAACGTAAACCATCAAATTTTGAGGGGGGGTAAGAATTTTTTTTTTCATGCTCGATTCCAATGGTTCATTATTGAAAATAATAAACCAAAATGAAGTAATCTATAGTGACAGCGTACGGCGTACGGCGGACAGACAGAAATATTTTGGTTTATTATTTTCAATAATGAACCATTGGAATCGAGCATGAACTCCGTACGTCCACGAGCATGTACGCCGTACGGGCCACTTTTCTTAGTTACCATGAAAAAAAATTGATGAAATTCGGGTTATAGGTTCCGTTCGGCGTCTAGTTGGTCCTCGAAGCTCGACGTTACTGTGAGTCATCTCTAAGGGGTTCAAAATAGGGGTTGAAATTTTCAAAACGCCTATACCATTTTTTTACGTAAATATTTTTACGGTTTTAAATAGTTCTTGAACTTGCGAGTTTTTTAAGACCATCCGGAGCATCGTACGTCCAGCCGTTCGTTCACAGTAAGGCCCCGAAGTTTGCACCGACAGGCATTTTCGACTCCAGTGTGAATGAAATTGTATACAATTCAAACCAAATCTCGTAACCAGAGACGCGCCCACAATAGGAATTTGTGAATACGGCCAATCATTGGTAGGGATCACCTGATTATATTGGCGGAGTATGAAGTCGAGTTGGTTGTTCTGTGATATTATTTAATTTGAAAAATGATGGCTCTTTTGGAGTTTGTTGGTAGGTAGTGAAACTTGAACAAACGTTGAAGTATTATTGATGGGTAAATTAGGTATTACTACGGTAAATCATTACTCAACGGTAAATTATTACACAACGGTTCATTATACCATCTACGTAGAAGGGGCTGGAGTTTGTTGGTAGGTACTTTTGCAACTTTTTTCACTCCTCATCAACAATTTCTTTTCAGAACTTCATTATGTGTGTTTCTTTTTGTTAGGTACTGTTTGTCATCGGCAGAATTATTTTAGCAACATTTAACTCGTGATTTAGGTAGGTACCTAGTAACGAGTACGGGGTTAGGTACTAACCTACGGAGGGTCTGCGATCTACATAATATGCATAGAATAGTACATATTATATTATATAGACGGGTTATCTATACATAGAGCTGTGATCTGTAACAGAAGGGTATTCTATACAAAATAATAAACCGTTGTGCAGGGATTTGCAGCGTTTTTCAATTGAAGAAGGTGCTATAAGACCTTGTCACCTTATTTCAATAATACAAATGTTACCTCTAAATCGTTGCTTCATGGAAGAAGGTGCTATGAACCCATGTCACCTTCTTCCATATAAATAATCTACCTGTAAAACGTTTCATGGAAGAAGGTGCTGTGTGAGGTACATAGCACCTCCATTCATCACAGATGTCCAATTTTGGTTTCAAATCGCAGGTTCGTCATGAAAGGGCTTCCTGCGATTTGAAGCCAAAATTGGACAATTGTGATGAATGTAGGTGCTGTGTACAGCTGTTTTCTTACCCACTGGCTGTCATATGTGACTACTTAAAGAACCGCAGCTTAGTGTATGAGTCCGAGGGGAAGGTGTGCAGGAAGGAGATCACCAGTGGGGAGGCCCAGGGGTCTATATTGGGGCCTGATCTGTGGAATGCGAGCTTAGATGCGATCCTATTGCTGGACATGCTGGAGGATATGTTCCTGGTGAGCTATGCCGATGATGTAGTAGTGGTGATAAAAGACCGAAATCACGACTTGAAAACTTTAAAGTCAAATTACTCGAGATTAGCTTTTTGTGACATAGCACCCTCTTCCACTCGTGCCTTCAATTATAAAATAGTGTCCTGAAGTTCTTATGTTATAGCTGACTTGGAACCCAAATAGTGATGGTTTGGACAATGTAAATTAGTGAACACGTACGTGTGAGTTTGTTCAACCCTTTTTAAGTATTTTGTTTCATACAGTGTACTATTCTACAGCTGAGGTAATAGTACTAATCGTACTGTTGCGGTCAAATAACTCCTTTCATCAGTTCTTTACTTTAATTAAGTTTCCAGAAATCTATTACAAGATACTGCGGGATGACATTCCGCTGCTGACCTCGTTCGGATGCTGGAGCCAAAAGCTTGCAACCGCATGTGCTCCACGCAGCAACCAGCTGACCTCCCACGCCTGCTCTCTGTTGAGGGTTTGGTTACAAGATAAAAACGTCACAGGTCCATAGGCTGATGTTGACAGTTAATCTTGATTTATAGAAACGTGCTGGGGAGGGGTGCTGGAACAAACAGGGGCAGACACAGGCGAGCGTGCGTACGCCGATCGATCTGCTCGACCGACCTGCGATCTTTTGGCCGACTCCCCAATCAAACGAGTGCCGGGGCCGAGGTGGGTGGAGTATTGAGTGAAGTGTAGTGAGCTCTGCTATGAGATAGTGCAAGTGTAGGTGGCCCACCAACATCGAGCCGGTGCGAATCTTTTTTTTTTACATAAAATATTCATACATTTTTAATTTTAACGACTTACGAAAACTTTTTTTTTTACACCAACATATAGAGAGATTTTTTGATGAACAAGTCCGCAGAAATACTCAAAACCCTTCCCCCATCACATCTGCCTGTATCATATCTCCTGCCAATTTCCTTTAAAGAAACTAAATAACAGCGCATGATACCAAATTTTTGGTCAGAACCCTCCGCATCAAATGTGATCATTATTATACTACCCCAGTCCGAATCTTAATTGCTCTACCCCCTAGCAATCGACCCTCTGCCCTAGTTCTTCCTGATCAATCAATCGACATCAACCATTAAAAATAACGGTTTACCCTTCGTTTATCGCCCCGCTTAGAATAATGCCCTGGAACTGAAATATTATTACAAATTAATATACAAATCTATGAAATGTAACATCGAGGGCTGAATTGTTGTACGATATGCTCTAGAAGGATGCTGTAAGGACCCCACTTTGAGCTCAGCTAGAAAAAATACTTTCTTCCCGTTAATAATAATAAACTTGAAAATAACAACAGGTGAAATGAGTTATTTGTGGACAGAATTCACTTCCTGAAAGGTTTTTCCAACACTTATACCCTCATACAACGTGGGATGGGTCTATTAAAGGTTTAAAGAGGAGTTCGAGACCTACCTCGGGGTCCATGCCTTCAAAGCGCATATGCCGCCCCCATGAAAGAGAGCGGTCAACCGTGGTCTTTAGGCCCGTTACTGCAAAATCATTACGATCACATCATCAATTTCCTTCGAACACCTTCCTTCGACACATACATTTACATTACAGTAGACCGAGCGTTTCTCAACCGATAATAAGCGTTGGTGATGGTTGACTATGAATTTACAACTATGACACGATAGAGAGCAACTCCACTACTCCATGTAATGGGTTACTCCACGTAACTATTTTAATGAAAATAGGAATGATAATAAATTACGAACAAATTATTGACTAGGTAACGAAATTATTATTGTTGAAATAATTATGATGCACCTCAGTTTCTCTGTTGTAATGCAATAAGATCTAAGACAATCTAGGACGGCGGAATCCTGAAGATTTTATCGAAGTAGGTTATCGGGGATCTAGAACAAGAGCTGCTGACTATGGGCGCCCCATACGCTGTGGCAGACGTTCGGTCATGGGCTCCAACGGTAATAAGCTATGATTTCAAATTATTCATAGTAACGCCCTTTTTCCGGTGGAAACGCGCCGACACTAGAACCAGAAAAAATATTTTACTCAACCTCCATATAACTCTTCATATTCCTCAAAATTACCTACATAATCCATGGGTGTATTTTGTAAGGTAGTTCACATAAACTAAATTTCAAAGAATTTTGGCTCATTATTTTCAATAATAAACTTTTGGGATCGAGCATGAAAAAAAATAAAAAATTAACCCCCCCCCCCCCCCCCCCCCTTAAAATTTGATGGTTTTCGTTTCAAGGTATGTAGAATCCGAAAATGCAATGCAAAAATTTCTGTATCCGTATAATTAAATTAAATTTCCGTATAAATCCGGCCCAGATATCATCGGAGCACCTGATTATAATCACGGATGGCTGTATGAAGTCGAGTTGGTTGTTCTGTGACATTATTTCATTTTAAAAATGATGGAACTTTTGGATTTTGTTGATAGATACTTTTGCAACTTGAACAAACGTTGACGTATTATAGAGTAAATTATTTCACAACGGTTTATTATACTATCTACGTAGAAGGAGCACCTATACAGGTACATTATGACAGAACGATTTATTATTTGCCTTATGATTCATGAATAACTTCAAATAATTTAATGGTCGAATTATTCAATCCAGCGCATTTGTATGAAACTTTTATTCCGGGGCCGGCTCCAGTACTCGATTTATGGCTTCTGCTGGGGGGATCTCGAGGGTATTGACCACAGAAAACAGTGATCTACGCAGAAGGGGCATCTATAAAGTTAAATAATAAACCTTTGTGTAACAATTGGCAGCGTTTTTCTAGTTCATCTAACAACTTGTTAGCTGTGGGAAACTTGACTGTCAATTGTGTCTAGTCAATTGTGTCTAGTCAATTCTGGTCCACAACTGGTATCATAATTATTTTGAACAGTAAAAAACGTACCTCGGTATATTTGTTAGAGGCTGCAGGTTTCGGCTTGCATCTTTGATAAAGTACATAGGTCTGTACATACTGGTCGGCCAACCGGTTATCTTATGATATTACGAGATATTTAGATTACTTAATTAACACGAAAACTGAGATTTGAAAGTTTCAACCCTATGAAAAACGGAAAATGGAATACATTGCTGATTGATAAATCGATTGATCTAGGTATCATAGAGAGAATGAATTTATTTAAAATAACTTGACAATTTATTTGTCGCTACTGTGAAAAGGTTGAGAAACGCTCATTATATTACATTAAATTAATATAGTACATTTAAGTTACTATGTGCCCATGTAATTTTCAACTTGTGCTCAGCGAAAACCGCCTGCATTAGGTTTGCCCAAGTGAGAGAGAAAATGTGGCCAATTTTTATGGATTCGCTCGCGTTATGTAATAGTTCGCCTCCTCAACGCCCCTCTGATGGGGAGTCAACATTAGGTGAGCTGCCGCCCGCCCTTAGATAACGCTTTTTATTTTGGCTTTTGGAGTGATGTTTTTGTTTACTGAGTAGTCGATTTTCTTTTTCCTTGCATTTGGGAGAGACTGCAATCTAAAAATGAATCCGCTTATTGTTTCTGCGAGGCTGATCGGAATGCCATCAGGTTCTACGAGCTTGGAGGTCTATTTTGGGGAACTCAGATCGCTCTTTTAGCTGTTGAACGGGATTTTTAGTTTTGTATACATGAACTTCTCTCGATTATTTTGATCGTAATTTTCAAGCATTAACGAAGTTTATATATATTATATAAGAGCTAAATTACGAATTATTTCAGAGTGAAACAGTTTTGTCGCAGTTCAAATAAACGGGTAAAAGTCAAGATGAACGAACCTCATGTTTGGTATACAAGACGTTTACGACGCACCTAGTGACTCGAGTACGAAATGACTAAAAAATAAAGCAACTGCAAATCTAGTGTACCATTCTGGAGGTATTTTCCTGCTCGAGGAATCCATTCAACTATTCAACTTTTTGAAAGAAGTAGGAAATGAATTCAGGATTTTTGATGAAAAGTTATCATTAGGTTTAATCTATTGGTAGGTAACGATTTCACGCAATATCGAGAGTTTACTAATATTGCTGGGCTTTTTGGTTAATCTATTCCATAGATTTTTTCCTAATTCATCTTTGTTGACTGCGGTCTCTTTGCCATCCTGGAAGGTTTAAGTAGGATCATTATTATTGGTGGTAGTCCCACCCAACAGTGCACGTCACCGATTTTCGTTTAGTTGCCTACTTATATCAGTCTAATTCCAGGTAGCCAATTTTATCGCAATCACAATTTTCTGTCACAGGTACCTAGATAAAGCCTGTCCAGTAGTAATAATCGAAGGGGCACTAGGAATGTTTAAAAAGTCGCACTTTTATTTCATCACCGAAAAAACTAGAGATCAAGATAAATGAGGAGGCGTTTGATAAATTTATATGAGATGAACTTGTACATAATTGTGCTGAATTGAATATGTACATGATTGTGTTTGACCCATGCTTATTTCGTTTAAAAAGTCGCACTTTTAGTTCATCACCGAAAAAACTAGAGATCAAGATAAATGAGGAGGCGTTTAATCAATTTATACGAGATGAACTTGTACATAATTGTGTTGAATTGAATATGTACATGATTGTATTTGACCCAGGCTTATTTCGTTCTACTGTCATGTCTTGGATCATCCACGCTCTGAGAAAATTATATATTTATTTCTATTTAATATGCGGAAAAGGGGTAAAAGATAAATATACAATGATCAAAATAAAAAATAAAGGTAGGACCCATTAAAAATACTCTGAGCACTCAAGAAGATATCTATGAAATTATATTCAGCGGTATTAGTTCCTTTGATGTTGATGTAATTTAAGTACTTACCTAGAAGATGGATCACTGCAAGGCATGATGAAGGAGTTAGAATTTACTATAGACCTTTTTCGATTTTGCGAACTTTTCACTATATTCTCATGAAGCTTTTTATTTTACGAGTTACCAGTTGTATTTACACGTATATTAATATTTTATATTTCTGCATATTCCGTGCCGAATCGAAACACCGATTTAAAACCAATTCAATAGTAGTAGTACACAACTTTTTATTCATTAGGAGACTACCTGGTTAGTCTCTGAATTTTGGGGTAGGTGGTTTCTTGAAACCACCTACCCCAAAATTCAGAGCGAAAAATTAGGCCAAAACCAGGAAGAGTCACGAATCATTCGATGGTATTGCGGCACACAAAGTCATGTGCGGAAAGGAAAAAACTCAAACCAACGTGCATAAACTGGGTGGTCCGTTTAAAGTGAACACCCATATATCTTCGTGCTGAAAATCTAAAAACGTTAGTGATGTAAATCCCCTTAAAGCCATTTAAAACCTGCATAATGCACAAAAACTTGGTGGTTGTCCAAAGAAGTCTGCCAATTCGAGTAGGCAGTATAGCTTCCTCACGTGAATCACATGAACGTATAGAATAGTTGGGTAGGTTCATATTGATACGGAACCATCTGCGATCCAACCCGCGTGTACCCTCAAAATTTCAGCTCTGTACGGCTTTTTTTCGCGTAGTTAGAAGCGTTACAAGGAAATGGTCAACATTTCATGTTCGCGCATGCGCAGACGAAAGTTACAGTATGATTCCAATGAAATTCATTTGAAACTATCAAAGTATTATTCCTGATCGACAGTCTAAGTTTAAACTCATTTCAAAGATATTTAGGGTAGTTATGAGATTTGCAAGTATTTTACGTTTGCGCATGCTCAGCCGGAAGTTACCGTACTTTTTCAATGATGTTGGTATGGGACCGTCTGTTACCCAACCCGCACCTACCCTCCAAATTCCAGCCCATTTCGACCATTATTTCGGGTAGTTATGGGCGTTACAAGGAATTACCACAGACAGACAGACACGGAACCAAAAATGTTCCTCGATGTCTGAAACGCAGAATGAAAGTGGAAATTTTCATTTTTGAAGACGTAGTTTTTTTTTTCTCAATGACGAATCCAAGGCTTCCCTACCACCGGTAGTGAGGAAGCAAAAAAATACACACAAATAACAAACTGCATCCGTCACTTTTGTTAGATGTTCGCAAAATGGTGACTGAAGATGATGGCAAGGTTGTTGTTGATCACCCGTGAATTGACAACAGAGGACTCCCCCCTATCTTGAAGCCTATAGTTTCCTGCAAATGTATCAAGTTTTGACGAGATTATTTTCCGAGTATAACCACCCTCCTCTTCGCTCACGGAACCTCTGCACAGATGAGTTAGCAATAGGCGCGGGTATAATCAGATGTTCTGCTCCAATGCCGCGAACCCTGCGACGGTGTGCTCTGGCAGGTATGCCTCGTCGAATGGAATGAATGAACGGGTGAAATGTGTGTTATTAGCTTCCAGCAACCTCTCTACTGGCATTTCAACAATCACTCACGGGCAGGCCGGGCGTGTTCAGAACGTGTGGAATTTTGTGGTTGGTCTAAACAGGAGTACACAGAAATGGAAATCTTTGGGGTAACCTAGGGTAAAAGTGAGCATGGGGACATGGAATAAAATACTGCACAATGCTTTTTTTTCAAGGACAAATGAAACACAAAAACAACATTTCTTGGAGGTTTTCGACTAACTAGGTGCTCACATAGCCAGCTTCAGAAACTTTTTGGCCCAGCATAAGGATGTTCTGCGATGACAGTACTAGTAACATACTATTTGACATAGAGATTAGGTAGTGCGAAAGATTCGAACTTTGATTTCGTCTTGGACTGGGCTCTCTCTTTGCAGTCCAGAAGGTCGGGACGATTCGCATATAAATGTAATGGGGACGGTGGTCCACTATCAAAATCCTGTAGCGAGATGAGGAATAGAGGAATCCCTTCAGCATTATGTACTCGTAGTTTTAACCTTTCCTACCCTAGTTGTTTAAACAATAACACCCCCAAACGATGTAATGAAGTTTAAAGAAGAATAGGGTAGGTAGTAAAGAAATAAAGGGCTAGAAAATGTATACAGTTCGAAGGTTTTTTAATTTTACTGTTTCACTACAATCCCATTTCACTCTCGATTATGAACGTTAGAAATGCACCGGTGTTCCATGAACATTTTTACAAAAATTATTCAAACGAAAAAATAATCTTGGGAATGAAAGAAAATTGCATATCTATAGGCAATTTTCGACAACAACTTCAGTTACCCTCAATTATATACCCTTTCGCCCTTCTCCGAAAGCTACGGCACCGTAACTAGAATAAAATAGTTATACCTAAAACGTTAATATGCAACTGATATAGTTTAGAAACAGTACGTTATGCACCTACTATGATTCATATTTAAGGCATGAGTGCAGGAATGATGACGTAGTGCATGAGGACTACCTAGTTACTTATAAGATTAATTTGCTATTTTTTAATATCAGCATCATTTAGTGAGTTTCATTTAATAGTTTTCAAGGTATGATTCCCATAGCTTGCAGTAGAATTCTGAGAATTACAGTTTTGCTGAATGAGTTCGTTAGATAGCTCTAGATTAGGCTGGTGTGATGTTCGAATGAATAATTATCGAGTGGTAGATTGACTAACTAGGCTTTGAACAAACTTAGTTCTAGAAGTCATTTGGTAGGAAAAACTTTCAGATTGACTTGTACCTATGATTTTTGAGTTGTTTCATTAACTTAGTAAGTGGAAACCACTTTTTTATAGTGTCATGTGTGTAGTATAGCGTAATGGTAAGCACCTATCAGTGTATAGTTATAGTGTAAAAATGATGAGTGAAAATCCAGGCACGTGTCTCCGCTAATTTATTAGTTCCTTATAATAATTTTGTTACGAATCAACCTTTCGTGGTTCAGTGAAACATACGGAATCTGATGGATTAGGCTGCATAGTTTTTAATGAGGTCGATAATATTATATAGAGGAATAAAATACAAATATGGGCCTCTCCATTTCGTTGACTTTAATGCCTAGACGTTTGGGTTTCTTCTCAACCGAATCCAAGACTTTTGGAAAAAGTTCGCTATTGATACTTAAATTAATTGTACGAAGCCAACGAACGTTAAAAGCCACCATTTCTGCTCAGAATTATATTGCTTGCTCAGAAATTTCTGAAGAGTTGTAAAATGACACCTAGAAAATAGAGGTGTAAAGATCCCACCCAATATATCACAAATAGTTAAAAGCTGTGGTGGAAATAGCATAAAACGCGTCGAAACTAATTATAATTAAATGTCGTGTAGTTTTTCTGTTTTCAATTACCTACCTAATGCAGGAATCGTAAATAAAAATACCTTGGCATATTTGGAATCAATATTTTTCAACACAAGCACATTCTTGGTGCGCCTTTCATCCTATTGCTTCCTGTCACTAGGGGATATTAGCTCTTCTTTTCCCTGGGCATCTTGCTTGAAATGCGATTTGAAAACAAAAACGCTGCAAATCCCTGCACAACGGTTTATTATTTTGTATAGAATACCCTTCTGTTACAGATCACAGCTCTATGTATAGATAACCCGTCTATATAATATGATATGTACTATTCTATTATATGCATATTATGTAGATCGCAGACCCTCCGTAGGTTAGTACCTAACCCCGTACTCGTTACTAGGTACCTACCTAAATCACGAGTTAAATGTTGCTAAAATAATTCTGCCGATGACAAACAGTACCTAACAAAAAGAAACACACATAATGAAGTTCTGAAAAGAAATTGTTGATGAGGAGTGAAAACAGTTGCAAAAGTACCTACCAACAAACTCCAGCCCCTTCTACGTAGATGGTATAATGAACCGTTGTGCAATAATTTACCGTTGAGTAATGATTTACCGTAGTAATAATTTACCCATCAATAATACTTCAACGTTTGTTCAAGTTTCACTACCTACCAACAAACTCCAATAGAGCCATCATTTTTCAAATTAAATAATATCACAGAACAACCAACTCGACTTCATACTCCGCCAATATAATCAGGTGATCCCTACCAATGATTGGCCGTATTCACAAATTCCTATTGTGGGCGCGTCTCTGGTTACGAGATTTGGTTTGGATTGTATACAATTTCATTCACACTGGAGTCGAAAATGCCTGTCGGTGCAAACTTCGGGGCCTTACTGTGAACGAACGGCTGGACGTACGATGCTCCGGATGGTCTTAAAAAACTCGCAAGTTCAAGAACTATTTAAAACCGTAAAAATATTTACGTAAAAAAATGGTATAGGCGTTTTGAAAATTTCAACCCCTATTTTGAACCCCTTAGAGATGACTCACAGTAACGTCGAGCTTCGAGGACCAACTAGACGCCGAACGGAACCTATAACCCGAATTTCATCAATTTTTTTTCATGGTAACTAAGAAAAGTGGCCCGTACGGCGTACGGCGTACGGCGTACGGCGGACAGACAGAAATATTTTTATTGCAGTTTTGGATTCTACATACCTTGAAACGTAAACCATCAAATTTTGAGGGGGGGTAAGAATTTTTTTTTTCATGCTCGATTCCAATGGTTCATTATTGAAAATAATAAACCAAAACATCAAAATAGGAATGTGTGTTTGTCTTCTTGCGAGAGGGGATTGTTTTACACTGCCAGTTCTAGAGCAACTAGACTATTGTCAGCAAAAAAAAAAAAAAAAAACCTAGACTATTGTCAGCATCGTTCTACCTACTGATAATCTTGGTTGACTGTGTATCCCTAAAAATACCTCTTATAAGGTTCCACAGAATCACAAACATCCGTGTTGAGACATAGCTTACAGCTTAGTGAATTGTGTTCCAAATGGTCACTGACATCATCTAGCCACATCATGTGGGAACACCCTATACCTGCATAAACTTTTCAGCAGAGTCTGCGTCTGCCAACTCCTCTATAGGGGAGTAAATATATTTACGCCAATATTAATGCACTATCCCATATTATTGCACCTTTTCCTCTATCTAATAGGGTATTGAGCTTATTTCTAACCGATATGTATTAAATATTTCACTGTAGATGAATAATTCATATAATTTAATCTTTAAAAAAGTGAACATTTGAACATTTTTCTAAATTATCGCTTTCGACTTTTTCGTGATCCTTCGTACGTGGCAGAGAAGTGAATTTCCGTGATTTCGTTTCCCTGTCAACAGCGGGCTTATCAAACCTGATTGGGAGCCTATTGAACTCACCAGCAATTGTATTTCCGCGAATCCGCCTGAACGAAACGTCCCAATCAAAACTCATCGTTTGGAGGGTTCCTATAGAGCCCTCACTTCTAAACACGGTAGGTACACAAAAGTCGGTTATGAAGGAGGTCAAAGAATTAAGGGCGAGAAGGCTAGCAACAATTGCAGGGTGAAATAACAAAACTAAATTTCAGATCGAATTTCAACGGAATTTCAAACTAAACAAACTTCAGATTAAACAAACTTTCTGGGAATCCAGCGTTCTACGGAATGGAGTCTCGGTGTTTCAGCTTTCACATTCTTGTGGGCGTTTCAAGAAAAGCACGATTGTGCGTTGCCCAATGAAGGTTACAAAGTTACCATCTGTGAACCAGATTGAAATTCAGTTAACTATGAAATTATTCATGGATAAATTAGTGGTTAGAGTATAACACTTTTGAGCATGCGCTATCGAAATTAGGTACGGGACCTATTTATACATATCCTAAAAATTTCAACTCATTCAAACCCTTCTATGGTCGTTCTTCTGTGCCTGTGTCTAAAATCTTTGCCACCCTCAGACAGGCTATCCAATCCCGTTCTATTCGTTTCAAATCTGCGCGTTTCAAAAAGCGCGCAGATACGTACCAAAGGCTCTGTGATACACCTCGGCAGACGTTTTCAGAGGGTGCGCTGTTTTAAGAGTTTACTACATTGTAACTTCCCATCAGCTTCACAAAGAAACTCCTCGGACTGAAGCTGAACTTTGCTCAAAACCGTAATAGAGAGGAAGAACCTCCGTTACCCAACTTCTCCTGTCCTGATTGAGGGCCAATGGACTCGAAAGCTAATTGACCGGAAGAAGGTAGACTTTGAACCCAACTTTGTATACACATTGGCAATTAGGAATGGGTCAACCACTCCACTGTACTCATTCGAGTGAGTGTGAGTAATTGCTCACATTGCTACACATCATTTCACATGGATCAGGCAAAGAGCAACCGTTTAAATTTGAGGTCATTCAGAAACTAAGGTCTAAAACGCAAATCGTAGTGAGAACCGTAGTGGTTATTGGTTTCTCCATGAGTGATCAAACAGTTGATGAAACAAAAGAACATATCGTTAGTGTTGAAGGTGAAATTTCTCAATGGTTTTCAAAAGGGAGGGTAGAGGTAAACAGTAGCTGATATTGAATAGTGGATAAATACCCGCTTCCATAAGCGTAAGGTTCACTTGGACTTCACTTGGGGTTCACTAATTATACTAGGACTTGAGCGGACTACAGCACGAATCTCGTTACAAAACTTCACCATACTATAAGGTAGGTAACTCAGCAGTCTGCATTATAAATTATTCCCTCCCTTCTTATCATCTAACCCGTCACTCATTCGGCTCATTTTTGATCCCGCTAAATTCTTGTGAGCTGTGGGTTCAGTAAACATTAATAAAATATTAAAAGAACAATTAAAAGAAGGAGCAGTGGAAAGAGATTATCTATTTTGAAAATCTCCCGCGAGAGATAGTCTCCCCTGGGAGACAGTCTCTTCCAATATCTCCCGGGTTCGTCTATTTTACTGAATAGCTCCAGAGACCTTGAGAAAGAGATATGGATCCTAATACACGAAAATGCCATAGTATCCATGAAGTGCGAGATGTTCAATTCTTCAGTCAATTCCTTAATAATGAACGCATTTCTTAGTAATACCTATTCACTGGGTAATTGGGTACCTACCTACCTCAATCCATACTTGGACGTTTTTATTCATGAATCAATAATTATGTATATATTTTTAATTAAAATTGAAATGAAAAATTTAATCTTTATGAAATGAAAAACTTTATGAAATGAAAAAAATACACGATAAAAATTACCAATGTGGTTGCAGATGAAGGAGGATATTACACGATCACTGTGAAACAAACGAGAAATAGACTCTCTCTTTCGAGGAAAGACACCTAATTAAATGTCTCTCTGAAAGAGATCGAGAATGCCAAGATGGCCGCCAACTCTCTCTTTTAAAAGTTACTGAATAACCCTGTCATGGATACTATAAAAATATATTTTGCCAAAAGAGAGAGTCGGACCTGAAAGAGATGTCTCTTTGACTTAGTGAATAGGCCCCCAGATTAAAGAAACAGAGAAGGGAGTTTTGACATATCACTGGAGCACTTGATTCATAATCCGTACCCACCCTCTGACTCATAAGTAGTCAAAGATTTCCTTGACTTGGAACATAAGGTACTCGTATTATACAAGTAAGCTCACTCTATACTTGCGAAGGACGGTCACTGGTGCGTACCTTGACCCACGTATGTTTGGATCTTTGGATCAATCTTCAGGGCTATGTAGGGCTATGTATTAACAGCTGGTCCTGCGATGCTCCGAGGTAGTCTTATTAGATCCTAAAAATTGGAAACTATTTAAAATCGCAATAAAAACACAACCCTCCTATTTAAAGATATCGAATTACGGCGCTTTGAAAATGCCAACCCCTATTATATTCCTCTTGGTTTATTATTGAAAATAATAATCCAAAAGTATTGGGCAATAGTTTGTCACCAGTTGCAGTCCATTAGGCTATAATAATCACAGCAGGTACCTGCGGTTCAAGTTCTATTTAAAAGTCTTGTTGTCACAGAAGGGCGAAGGGCGATGGGCGATGGCGGGGATAATCAATCGAGCCCAAGTCCAGGGAGGATGATATCGAATAAACAAAGTTCGTTTTGAGTTGCAAGTAGGTCATAGGGGTCTAGAAACCTTCCGTCCATTGATAAATAATAACGAATGGCATTGGGCGAGCGTGACCCAGGTGTTTTAGCTACGGTAGTAATTTCGTTATGGCCTCCCTTTGCCCTCAACCAGCTCCTCCCTTGAATTGTACTTTACCTATGTCATCGACCACTTTGCTCTGATTGGTTCCTGACTGTCTTAAAGTGTCACTCATTCACATTTGTTTGTTGATGTAGACATTACGATATCAATGGAGTAGATAGATACAAAGGTAGTTTTATACATATAGTGCACAAACAATAATTGTTTATATACCATAAAATAAAATGAACATACCTCCTATGAAGAAAATTAAAGCAGCGCCCACTGATTAAAACTAAGGAGAAAAACAACGAAAAGTGTAAAACAAGATAACACTCAAGACGGAACCAACAGGCTAGGCCCGGACCCACCCAAAAATGACGCTACCTAGGTACTTCGAAATTTCGCTTTTGTGGACATGATCAGGTAAATATTAAATTACCGCCTTTTCTCGGACTGAAAGTGTACTTACCTCTCAGATCAACATAGTCGATTTCCTGTAACCATGCGTTATTTGAATCACTTTTTTTCTGCAGCTGTTTATAAATCGGTTGCAGTTCCGATTGATTTAGGTTGCAGTTCCGATTCTTTATCGGGGTCAAACGGCTGTGTTACAATTCTTCGAGAGGTCGCAACAATCCCAGGAATCAAAAAGCCCTCTTTTCCACGCTTTTCTGTTAACCTGTGGTTAGGTATGAAAAGTTTTCAGCGTCAGTCGGAGCCCGTATGCTGTAACGTGCTTGGTATGTGTCTAAAGGGGTTATCTACGCACAAAGGTTATAACAAAATGATTAATAAAGAAATATAAAAAGGGAATGGGTGATGAAATAGAATGATTCTTTTCCGGAATTCCGAAGAATATTTCCTTTAAAAAAAGTCTATTATTATTACTCAATGAGATAAATAACGTTTTGAGGTAAGACCACCACAAGGGATGAAAGAAGGAAAGATGGTGCAAAATCAAGAATTAATCGAATTAATAGAAATATATCAGCTATTGCAATATTTGATGCTTTTGTACCTACCTGCTTTTCAATATGGTAGAAATAATAACATTTACGTGGTGCTTCAGCGAACGGGATTCCATTCACGCTTTTTCGACCAAATATAGCTAGAGCTCGCAGCAGGAGAAAATGAGAAAAAAGTTCTAATATCTCGAAGACGTACTCTGGCACAAGGTCTTTATTACGGTACTTGAATATCGTGAAATGGAAAAAGTTCCGATATTCCTCTGATGAGTCTCACTTTTCTACAGAGGCCTCCTTTTGCTGCGCAGGGTGCATATTTTATGAATAAATTACCTATAACCCGCTCGACTTTATCTCAATGATACAAAGGATATGTACGCGTTGTTCAACTGGCGTCATAGTTTGTCCCTGTCAACTCTATCGTCAACCCGCTAATTCACCTGACGCGTCTGTATTATTTTCTAACTGTCAAGTCAGTCAGCTCATAGGGCTCTCCGCCTAGACAGAAATATGATGATATGGCCAAGCGCATCTAGCCCACATATTTATGTGGACTCAGATGTATTAACGTCCAATGACACAGAAGAGTGTTGGAGGAACATTTATTAATGACTGAAAGAAACGCTAAAGGATGTACCCCTTAAAGGACGGAATGGGGAGATGATAGGGCGGAAGGCCTCGATTCAACGGTGATTGATTCGAGTGCTTTTTGAGGACTGAAGACGCAGGCCGGCAGAAGAGAGTGATAGCAACTTAAAAGTAAAATAATCCAATTTCCTCTCTTTCGAAGATTTCGAATGCCTTTTCACCCAGTGGTGACGAGATCTGAAACAGCAACCTGTAGGATGGAGTAGCGATGTCAGACGCAGGATATCCTGCAAAGTATTAATTAGAGCTCGAGAACCTCGAGAACAAGAAACTAAATCAAATCTGCGTTAAGTGTACACGACCAACCGCATTAGCTCGGAAAGTGCCAGATATAAGGGAGAATAAAAGTACCTATCTGCCTAATTACTCATGAAAATTAATCTACTCATAGAGGTGGATAGGTTATCTAGAAGTTAATGCCGTACATGAGCAACCTCAGTAGCTGCAAAAGCACAAGAATAACGTACGTACCTAATAAATGATGAAAATGAACTTTTTAGGCAGGTAGATAGGTAATAATAATAATAATCATCATCAATCTTTACAGTGCATGAGACTTTACAGTCTATATGAAGCACACATGAATTACATGAAAATAGATAGATATACATCAATAATTCAAAAGGCGCTTTACGCACAAAAGTAGCTGTACTTATATTTAATTAAAGGAACATAAAAGAAAAGAAGGGGGGGGGGGGGGTTGCATTTGGAGTAAGTCCTTGGTAACTAATAATAGTAATAATTACGCATCACATAGATGTTTACGTACAGCTGCCAAGAAACGACCCAAGGTGGGCAAAGACCGCACAGAGACAGCTAGCGCGTTCCAAAACCTATCCCCCGAAACTCCGAAAGAGCTAGCAACAAATCAGCAAAACATTCGAGCGGTTCGAAGAAGCTTGGCGAATAGTCGTATGTAGGTATGGTGGGAGAGACCCTTTAAGTAACATGAAAAATCATCATAGGATGCCTGTATATTTAATAATTAATTACAGGCAGACACAAGAGTTTTAAATCACCTAACGAGTGGCGTGGCTGAATTTGTACACACAGCTAAGGCAAGCTTTATAAGCAACTTCCAATAACCTTAAAGTACCTACCTAATCTTAAAGTTGCAAGAAACATTATTATAGTGAAAAAGAGCGATTAGTAAAGCCCGCAATGTGCTTTTTATGCCAGAAGAACTAGACGAAGGATGAGAAAATTCGAGTGAAGAAACTCTGTAACGGAAGTTAGCGGTTATCTTCATTCCACGGGAACGAAAATGAAGAAAAAGAAAAACCTACATAGAAATCTTGGGGAGGTGGAAGTGGTGCATTCGATAAGCAGGGCAGCCAACTTTTTGTTATATTTCCCTCCCAGTCCTACTGAAATTTTCCCCGTTAGTTATTTTCCTGCTGATTCTCCAACGGTCAAAACAAGGTTGGTCGTTGGTAATTTTATGGCAAGCAAATCACGGCGAAAGCAAAAAAATTTCATCAAAGCTGAAAATCGAGTTGAAAAATCCATCAAAATACGAGGGGAAACCAAAATTAGTGGCTGGGTGGTGAAAGTGCCCAATCTATTCGATTATATAAAACAGGTTTTATGAGCCCTGATAGTGAAACTTGAAATGAAAACTAAACTTACTTCATATTCAAGCACTTGAACTACGGTACCTACCTACACAACAAGTTGTACATTTTTTATATTAGGACGTTTAATAGGTATTATAATTCAAGCTAGTACAGAGCGATCACCTATTGGAAAAATAAGTATCGATTTCTCAGTCATATCACAGCTAGAATTTAATCACTGCACTTAACCAGGAAAGGAGCAGCATGTTTGAAATAATCGAAAATCATGTAAGCATATTGAATGAATGGGTAACTTTGTATCAATTTCTTTCTTGAAATATATATATAGGTTTGTTCGCAGTGACCATCTGACGGCTATCTGATATAGTAACTATATAGTAGGTATCCATGGTCGGCTGTTTGCTGTGTTTTCCTGACTATCCAAAGCCAGTTTTCTTATCGTCATTCCAGTACACAGAAAATGATAGGACGGACGAGGAACTGACCGTGCACTGCCTTCTCGATTCCCATTATCAAAGTCAAATCTCAAATGGTTATCAAGGTGGTATTGGCATGGACTGTTTCTTACAGTTTCCAGGACTCAGCTTCCACCAGAAAAAGCCAGTGTGAGCAAACCTTACGTAACTTCTATGTGGATTTGAAAATAACAGTAACTAGCCATTTTTCTGTTTCTATTTTGGTTTATTATTTTCAATAATGAACCATTGGAATCGAGCATGAAAAAAAAATTCTTACCCCCCCTCAAAATTTGATGGTTTACGTTTCAAGGTATGTAGAATCCAAAACTGCAATAAAAATATTTCTGTCTGTCCGCCGTACGCCGTACGCCGTACGGGCCACTTTTCTTAGTTACCATGAAAAATAATTGATGAAATTCGGGTTATAGGTTCCGTTCGGCGTCTAGTTGGTCCTCGAAGCTCGACGTTACTGTGAGTCATCTCTAAGGGGTTCAAAATAGGGGTTGAAATTTTCAAAACGCCTATACAATTTTTTTACGTAAATATTTTTACGGTTTTAAATAGTTCTTGAACTTGCGAGTTTTTTAAGACCATCCGGAGCATCGTACGTCCAGCCGTTCGTTCACAGTAAGGCCCTGATGTTTGCACCGACAGGCATTATCGACTCCAGTGTGAATGAAATTGTATACAATCCAAACCAAATCTCGTAACCAGAGACGCGCCCACAATAGGAAATTTGGCGGAGATGAAATCATTGCTAGGGATCACCTGATTATATTGGTGGAGTGTGAAGTCGAGTTGGTTGTTCTGTGATATTATTTCATTTGAAAAATGATGGCTCTTTTGGAGTTTGTTGGTAGGTAGTGAAACTTGAACAAACGTTGAAGTATTATTGATGGGTAAATTATTACTACGGTAAATCATTACTCAACGGTAAATTATTACACAACGGTTCATTATACCATCTACGTAGAAGGGGCTGGAGTTTGTTGGTAGGTACTTTCGCAACTTTTTTCACTCCTCATCAACAATTTCTTTTCAGAACTTCATTATGTGTGTTTCTTTTTGTTAGGTACTGTTTGTCATCGGCAGAATTATTTTAGCAACATTTAACTCGTGATTTAGATAGGTACCTAGTAACGTGTACGGGGTTAGGTACTAACCTACGGAGGGTCTGCGATCTACATTATAGAATAGTACATATCATAAATTATATAGACGGGTTATCTATACATAGAGCTGTGATCTGTAACGGAAGGGTATTCTATAGAAAATAATAAACCGTTGTGCAGGGATTTGCAGCGTTTTTTTGTATAGAATAAAATAATCCCTTCCTCCATGACTCTCTACTCCCTGAATACATTGAGCGTAGGATAGATAAACGTCTTCGCAGTTGGCAGCTCTGTCGACAACTTCCACCCTGTTGTGTTTCATCAAGCAACAAGTTGTGTTTTTAGCAGCAACTCTTTTTACGGGCCTTCCAACTCGGCGAAATGTTTGTTAGAAACCTTCAAAATACGGACTGGCCGCAGGTAGATGCAGTAATAGACACTCATTTTTGTTTTAAGTTTACAGTACCTACTTCACCTACGATCCCATGATATCTGTAGGGGTACGTACCTCATTTGAATTGAGTGACTGACCATTTTAGCGCGCGCGATTTATTGTACTGAGAGCGGTAGAGGGTGGGGGGGGGGAGCAGAGTTAATTAGGTAATTGAGTTAGTGTTCAAAATCCAAACGGCAAACTTCATACCGCGCTGATTTTATGTTGTGTCACCTACTATCCCCCAGTATGAATTTTTCATATATCCGCGAAGAAAGCCGTTCATCATTGAAACTTACATAAATCGGCTGAATGGTCCGGTCAACCCTTTTTTCGATGGATGAGCTTTAAGCGATTTACCGAAAATCTGAGCTAGAACGACGAAGGAGTTCTCCTTTGAATTCCAGATGTCGCGAGGGCGTGAATTATTCATAAGTCTCTTTCCCCATCAAGATCACAGCACGAAGTATAAAGAACATGTTGATGGGCAGCCTCATCACGAACTTACAGGACAGGTGGCTATCAAAGGCTGCCCTTGTCAATCCCGATCCCTCGGCGAGTAATGATATTATGTACCTACCTTGGGTAATGAGATTTAGGCTGTACGCA
Organism: Leptopterna dolabrata; assembly: GCA_954871275.1. NCBI lineage: Eukaryota > Metazoa > Arthropoda > Insecta > Hemiptera > Miridae > Leptopterna > Leptopterna dolabrata. The sequence goes on along the minus strand of OX940981.1, from coordinate 20,148,635 downwards.
GTTCGGTAGGGATGTTGTACCGTGCTACATACTAACAAGCTGACCTCGCGAACACAGTGTAGACTTTGGTTAGGCGGCAAACCTTGTCCAAACAAAGCAAACCCACTAATGCAGGGTGACCCACAGTCGACCCTTAGGACTGAAGTTTTCAAAGTCGCCTTCCCTCAGTTTTCCTCAGCAAGACTGTTATCAGCAATATTAAGAGGTGCGGCAGCTTTGCATCAATGGTAGAACGTAGGTACTTATATGATCTCTATGGCACTGTCTCGTAATATACCTAGCTTCCTTTCTCCGGAAGTGTACCTAAAGTTACTGAAAATTCAATCCATTTTTGTTAACAAATGAGTTTTTAGAATTCGAAGGCGTACACGATGGCGGAAGCGTGAATAATAATAATAATAATAATATAATAATAAAACTTTATTACGGATAAATCCAATTACAAATGTGTATGAAGTGATACGCAAATAATAAAGGTGAATGTATCAAGTGAATGATTAGAAGAATAAGGGACCCTTCCGATCTCTGAAAACCTAATTAAATCCTATTAAATAGAACCAGATTTAAGGGTATGGCAAGGTGCATTCTTTCATGCGCATACAAAAGTACCTTTGCTATCGATGCAAAATATATTTGATTGCACGCTGTTCTATTGTTATGCTTGTCGCAAGGGTTTGGGGACTCATAGATGGACAAACCATGAGACATGAATAGGAACCACATTTGTCCAAAAAGGTCTAAAAACGCAAAACGTGAATTTTGACTTTGGAGGACAACAGTTAATTCCTCAAACATTATCAGTTATCACCTTGCTTCTTTTGCCTTGGTTACAATAATAAACTTAAAAACAGCGTGTTAAAGCTAAAACATTGTTGGGCATGAATTATTGTTTAACAACCAAGGTGTTAGTCTATTCGTGACCTAATCCTGTCTACAAACATCAATTTGAAGGCGTGGCAACACGTGTCTAATAACCAGTCGTGTCTGTACTCTCGTAATTCATTCGTGAATTATGCCATCTCACGTGAGGCTACGGTGAACTTGTTTGAAAAGAGAAAAGAAAGCTGCGTGTAACGAAATACGTGACACCGAAGCCCGATGATTTAAATCTCTTCCGCTCCGAGGGCCGGACATTGTTTCTGGTGAGTTGGTGGGTCGGTTCTTCTTGGATAATCTTCGTTAATGAAAGTGAAAACATTACCTACTTTATTAACCTGGAACTGCGTATATCATCTCACTAGTTATTCTTCCTCACTAAGTAAGGTATAGGAAAGCTTTGTACTCCCGCAACCTGGTGGCTAGTCAAATTCACTCCCCTTCATGTTCGGGATCGGATCTCGGACCGGGATATCGTGTTGTATGTTAGATGGATATGATAGCCAAGCGCCAAAGTGGTAGGTAGTGTATTTTAAAGCTGAACGGTAAAAATCTATCACATCAATCGTATTGCATTTTTACAATATAAAGAAATTTATCGTAACTTGCGTATTGTTCAAGTTTCCTACATGCTATTTTTGTGGCCTTTTCTTGGATTTTGAATGATAATAAATGCCATCCTCCAAATTTTTCAAAAACATTCTTTGTGACCTACATGTGAATTTGTTTGAATAGAAATGAAGGTCCGACGAAAAAGTTGCTCTGGTAAAAGCAGACTGACCTTTATGCGGACGAGTGAGAAACTAATTTTCAGTTTAGGTGGCCAGAGCCAACAAACGAATACTATGATGAAGCGAGGTGAAGGGTGGGCCCCATGGGATATTATAGAGCTAAAGGATATAGAAGGGAGCAAGACAAAAGGTAGGTTTAGCTGCTACTTTCTAAAGTAGTCTGGCAGCACTCAAAGCAACCTGTTGGAGTATTCTGTAACATGAAAGTTCACGACGTCATTTAGTTCCTTAATCTCCCAGCTAATTACGAGTACGTCTAGATTGTAGCTAAGGTTATTTAGCTTATACCAATTTGAAGGGCTCGTATAATTACACAATTTCACATGTAGGTACTCTACCAATCATACATACAGATAGGACGAAGCATACGAGGTTAAACGGAGGTTTCAACTAGGGTAACGTTTATAACTTGTATTATGAAAGGGACGGGGTGATAGTTCGGTCAGTTAGGGTAGTTATGAACAAGGAGCAATCCCCGAGCAAGGGCAATTGCGCTGTGGAAATTGCAGGAACTAAAATGGAATTGAAACTCAAAGGTTTACGCTTGCTTTATTACAGCGGACCGGCGGGACTTTTTGCTCCACTACTGCCCGTCATATTTGAGCAAACATTATAACCTATTATTATTTTACTTTATTTCACTTTTCAGTACCTACAAAAGTATGTGTGATTGGTTTTAGGATAATTATTTTTTGTTATGGATATTTTAAAAAGATGTGTAGACCTACTTATTCTAGGCGGTAGATAGTGTTTACTTTAAATTTAGAGGAAGATTTGGAGATTTCTTAGCCTGGGTAACAACGATATTTTACGTTACTACTGTTGCTAACTTTCCGGTTGTCCTATAAAAGTTACTGTTATGCATCTGTTAGGTATCTCTAATATAATTTGGTTGTTTAATGTAAGCATGGTTTCGTCTGATAGGGGAAACATGTTTGGGGTCTGGATGTCCAAAGGAAGGCCACAATTTTTCTGCGGGATCAATCGATCTATCCGGCCTTCCAAATGCTGTCCCTTTTCTAACAATAGGCATGTTTCCCGCTGAATAAGACAGAGGCAATTTGTGGAGAATCCTTTGTTTTCCAACTGCTACTACTGCCAGCACAGCCGGTGACCGGATCGATAGGCGATAGTGGTAGCGTGCTATTATACGTAGGTCTGGTGCAGGCATAAGTTGTCTCCCTACGTTTAGGCATAACCCCCCCCCCCCCCCCACCCCCCCCCCCCCCTCTTCACTCCACCAGACCCGTTTGCCCTTATACTCTAAACTTTACTTACCGAACTCACGTGCTCTGTTGAGCAAGTCAAGGGTCAAGGCTGCCTTGTCATATACTCTACCCGGGACACGACACATAATTTGCAATCTTCCTATATAATTTACAATTTTGGTTTATTATTCTGTGAATAATACAACTATGTATTCGCTCAGGAAAAAATTTTTATAACACCCCCTCAAACTTTTTTCTTTTCCGTTTCAAGGTGCGTAGATTCCAAAAATGCAATGTCCGTCCGCCTTACGCCTTACGCCGTATCACGTGTACAGGCTTCATTTTCGGTCTAAAAAATTCGTTCTTTCGCACGCATGCTCCATTTGGGTCCTAGTTGTGTCCCGAAACTTTTCAGCCCGATCGGAATATACCCAGGGGTGTTATGAGTGAAAATATGTGTAAAGATAGGTACTTTTTGCGTTTTAGCAACATGTTGATAACATGAGCTTCTGAGACATCGTTTTCCACGTTTTTGGGGACGAGAAGACCGAATATGAAGTAGATTTTGACCAAAGAGTGGAAAATTGAGTTCTACCAAATGTTCAGCTTCCAAAATTGATTTTTTATGAGTGAAAAACCAGGGAAATCGTCTGAAATCACCATCAGTTTGTATAATAACACTGGAGAAAGTGTTAACACATGGATCAAGACTATTAAATGGCACTACCACTGGTCAAAGATAGTTAAAAAAAAAAAGGAGCGTACCTAATTTGCGTTTTAGGGGCCAAAATTAATGGAAACCATCAGTAATAGCTATTTCGATTATTACGCATAAAAGAAACAATAAATGAACAGCCAACATTTCTGTAGGTATGTCCAATAGAATAATAAACCCATGTGACAAGGACTTTGCAGCGTTTTTTCAGTTTTATCTATCAGTGCTGCTAGGGAACTACAAGATTTCAAGCAAACAGAACTTTTTTAATGTGACTGCCACCTTGAATTAAGATAATTCAAAATGGAACTGGCTCATGAACTCTCTTGTAAGAAAATGTGGAAAACATTAGACTCCCTAACTAACAATTTTCTAGGCACACCGTGAAGTCGGTTTCTCGAAGTCGATATAAATTCTCTTGAAACTGATCAGTTTTCCAATTGTGTAGGGAGTTTTAATGTTTTCACGTCACTCAAATGGAAATACTGTTCCTAGTGGCTATTAGCATGTAAATTAGGGATTGAGTCAGGAACAGTCGTAAATTATTTTATGGAGGGTTGCTTCCTGAATGGTTGAATGGTCATTGTGCAGTAACTAATTATGGTCTAATGTTGAGATATAGTCCAAAAATGAAAAAACCTTGAGTGAGCTTAAACACACATGAATTAGGTCTACGCCCTATATATTGACTGTCCTGATCGCCATAACATCTATTTCCTTAATAGAGAGAGACAAATCCTAAGTCAGAAATAGGATACCAAATTTTTCTCACTAATAAAAATGTTTTTTTTTTCTCTTGCTCGATTCCAAAGTTTCATTATCAAAAATAATAAACCAAAATGTATTCGACTCGTCACAAAGAGAAGATATCACGTAAAAACGATGCAGTCCCTTTCTATCAACTTCACTCAAGAGCAACTCTCTTTAGATGAAATGGAAAATGTCGCCCAGCCTTTCTTTCGGCTCCGTATTTTACTTCGTGGTCTGATAAATATATTATATTCTGTGATCCCACAGCGGACCAACAGATCGCCGAACACATTCGGTGACCTCTCGCCAGTGACTAATTCGATTTTCAATATCGGTTGTTTGTCAGTCCAGATTCTTGTGTTCCAATCATGATTTGCTGCGGGGAGATCCAAATTTGTCAAAGGTCGACGTCGTGTATAATGTCACTTGTCACTGATGTCGTGTAACGTGCATGTGTCACTTAGGCAGTGAGAAAAACCTTGAACTATTATGTTTTCAGAGGAATAGTGAAGTAGCGAGTAGTGGAGGGGGACTCGGGCAGCCTAAGATTTTACAATAAATGTGGAGAGCTTTCGAACAAGTGTTAAACTATTTTCTTGGAACGGTAACTAACGGAGTTGGAATACCCCAACTACATATTGCCCGTAACATGGCACTTATTTTCTGTCCTACCCACAAATTCCAGTCTGACCCACAGATAATTAAATTTTTTGTTGGCCCACAGTGCACGTTTTCGTTTTGAGGTAATGTATTTTACAATACTGTGTAATTTTTAAAAAAAGTATTCCTGTCATTTTGGTTTATTATTTTCAATAATGAACCATTGGAATCGAGCATGAAAAACAATTCTAACCCCCCTCAAAATTTGTTGGTTTACGTTTCAAGGTATGTAGAATCGAAAACTGCAATAAAAAAAATTTCTGTCTGTCCGCCGTACGCCGTACGCGGTACTGGCCACTTTTCTTAGTTACCATGAAACAAAATTGATGAAATTCGGGTTATAGGTTCCGTTCGGGGTCTAGTTGATCCTCGAAGCTCGACGTTACTGTCAGTCATCTCTAAGGGGTTCAAAATAGGGGTTGAAATTTTCAGAACGCCGCAGCTCGAAAACTTTCGATGGAAGGGTATGGTTTTTTTTACGTTATTAAATTTGTCTTGAGCTAAACAATTTTTTGAGACCAACCGGAGCATCGTACGTCCAGCCGTTCGTGAGCACCAAAAAGCTTCGTCAACACGATCGTGAATCAAACGGTATAAATCCGGCCCAGATAATCATCACTAGGGAGCACCTGATTATAATCAAGGATGGCTGTATGAAGTCGAGTTGGTTGTTCTGCGATATTATTTCATTTGATAAGTGATGGACAATTGGATTTTGTTGGTAGATAGTTGTGAAACTTGAACAAACGTTGAAGTATTACCATTGATGGGTAAATTAATACACAATGGTAAATTATTACACACCGGCAAATTATTACACAACGTTAAATTATTAAACAACGGTAAATTATTTCATAACGGTAAATTATTACAAAACGGTAAATTATTACACAACGGTTCATCTACCTAGAAGGGGCTGGGTTTTTTTTATCGGTACTTTTGCAACTTGAACAAACGTTGAAGTATTGTAGATGGGTAAATTATTACACAACGGCAAATTATTATACAACGTCAAATTATTACATAACGGTAAATTATTTCACAACGGTAAATTATTAGGTACACAACGGTTCATTATACTTGACCACGAAGGTAGGCATTGACCACAGAAAACAGTGATCTACGCAGAAGGGGCATCTATTTCACTCCACATCAACAATTTTCCTTCAGAACTTCATTATTTGCGTTTCTTTTTGCCGTTATAGTTACTGCTTGTCATCGATTGAATTATTTAAGCAACATTTAACTCGTGATTTAGATAGGTACCTAGTAACGAGTACGGGGTTAGGTACTAACCTACGGAGGGTCTGCGATCTACGTAATATGTATAGAATAGTACATATTATATTATATAGACGGGTTATCTATACAGAGAGCTGTGAATGTGATCTGTAACAGAAGGGTATTCTGTACAAAATAATAAACCGTTGTGCAGGGATTTGCGGCGTTTTTTGTTTTGATTTGTTTTTCCCTACATTGATCCTGTACTCTGGAATATTTCGTAATCCGGCATGCTTCAAGTCACGAACGTGCTAGATTAGAGGATGTTTACTGTGAAAGTAGACGTGATACGGCCCGATTTTCCATTGTCTCGTACAGTGTTGGGAGATCGGAACATTAAAACATAACAACCTATTAAAAAATTCATTTCAAAAGGTCGTACATGCCATGTTTAATATTCTTCGTACTTGTTCCTTTGATTTAAAAATGAATGGTGTAATGATGAGATTCTTGTCAGGCTAGATGGCCGGGAAAAAGGAGGACCAGGCGGACGGGAAAGGAGGTGGTAGGAAGAAAGGGCTCGCTCCCTTTGCGTCGCTCGAGGACCTCTCGGACGACTCGCCACCAGACGACAAGCACCGCCTCACCTGCCCGGGATCAAAGAAGATCCGGCGCCCGCGGGCACAGGTCCGGCCGGGCAGCGCCCGAGCATCACACCCAGGATTGACATTTCCAGGGCCAGCAGCTCATCCCATCACGATGACAGCAGCCCTGAGCGTGAGCTGTTCTCAGGTGAGTCTTGAAATTTACCTCAACGAAACCCGGGTCTGCATGAAACTCAAGTAAAGCTTAGACCAAGATGTTGGCCAAACTGCCGAGCAAGGCAGTTGCCAGGGCTGTCTGGCTATGCGAATTCTTTCTAGCCAGTGGCGGATCCTGAGAAGCCCCCCCCCCCCCCCACCATTGACCTGTAATATGTAATATGCACAGGATAAAATGAGCTTTCCTTTGTCATTAAATGTTTGTTATTCGTCGTTAACTATAATTAATATATTTATTTTAAAGTGAAGTATTGTATATTTGGCATTGTGACAATGAAACTAATTATAAACATTTTGCAGTGTAGTAGAGTGGTATTTCATAAAATATTTTACTAGACAGAAAGCGTGATGATTTTATTTGAAATAATGCACTTTGATAGCGATTTTAGCGAACGTTCCAAATCCTGGATCCACCACTGCTTCTAGCTACTAGGAGCCAGAGGGAGAGCGGTATTATTTTGCCCCCAAGAGAGTAGTCTAGTAGACTGGCGATAATTATTAATTACAAGTGGAATACGCTCTACATTTAGTAGCTCCTATGACCCCACGAGGTGCTAGTATCTTTCTGTTAGCAGCGTTTGTCGATGCTGACAGATGCAGTATATACAAGTACTTACTGGCTGTACCACAAAACCACAACGTCTCCAAACATTTTGTACCTACCTATTGTGTTGACCCTTAGGCATCACAAGGAAGCTTAGATTGATCACTTATACTGATTTACAGCTTTAAACATCTTCCTGAGAAAACGTTACCTTAGTTTAAGAAGAGGGATATCTTGATCAGTAGGCTTTTTACCCTAGCTTCATTGATCTATATAGATCTCAACAAAATGTCTCAAAATTCCGATGATTAGTTGAATATTATTGTGGGAGGCCGCAGGAACATACCGAATAATGAGGAAGCAGTATAGCGTACCAGAGTCTCTAATTCATGTTTTTGACATCTCTCTCGAGGTGTAAGTTACATGATTGCAAATGAGCTTCTAGCAACATTTTTGTCGTATTCCAGCCCAATAATTGAATAACTCAGTCAATTTTCTGATACACGTGAAGAAAAGCTGGGCAGGAGTGGGAGAAGGCAACTATATACCTGCTCGACTCTGGGTCTGTTTCGAATTTCCCTCGCGACATTTTCCCTTTTCATCGTGGTTGCGCCGTTTGTAGCAGA